>JAKFHU010001798.1:63100000-63422500 GCA_023783475.1 Daubentonia madagascariensis
GTTTAAGAATGCTGATGTAGGTGTATGGAAACCACACCTTGAAAAACTCTGCTATAAGATCCCAGTCATTTGCTAAAATGTAATTATTTTTTATAGCCAGATTGGAAAATTAGCCATTTCACCAATTTAATGTAAAGATTTCTGAACTACCAATTATGTACAATGTAATTTGGTATACAGCACATTTAGCATTTAATAAATTTTGAGGCAACAATAGCATAGTGCCTCATCTCTACTTTTAAAAAAGTAATTAATTCTACACATATTCCTATATAATGAGCAAGGACTTGGGTTATACATTTGGGGTTCCACAATGAATAATACAGACTGTCTAGTGTCAAGACACTCATAGATTAGCTGACAAAGATGAATATAAACAAATAATGCCAATAAATTAAGTATATGAAATGTTCTATATTATAAAACATATAAGTCTTTCTAGAACATTTCTTCCATATCTATCTAAAGAAAGAACATGGAACTTCCTCTGTGAAGGCCAAAGTTTTATTGGTTTTTTTTATTCCAGTGTCTCTAGCACCTAACAAAACATATAAGAAATCAATAAATATTTGTGAAATGGGTACTAGGGCATGCAAACAGAAGTGAAACGGATTTCTTCAGAAAGAAAGTAACTTACATACCCAATTAATAAAAGCCTACTAAGATATATTCCTAAATAAAAATATGAAAAAACTATAGAGACTATAGAATCTATAGTCTTGTGGGTTAGGAAGAGTGTATTTTTGCCAATACATCCCTTATCTCCATTAACTCACATCTGCTTTTGGAAACTGGCAATATAGATGCCATATCCAGGTAACTTAACTTTCATGAGGTCTCCAAGTCCCTACTGGGGACCCAGTGGAAAAGACTTCATTTCTCATGCTCAGGTTGCTGAATTCTGCATTGACAACTCTAAAAGGTTACAATGGCTGCATCCTGGTAAGCGTAACTTCAGCAAGTGGGATACTGTTTATAAAGCTTCCCATTTGAGGAGACAGTGACAATCCCTGAGGGAAGGGATAAATATATTGTTCAGGAAGTGTCACAGAACAAATGAAGCTAAAGGAAGGCAGATCAGGAGTTGGAAAGGTGGACTCACTGAGAACAGCCCGATTTCTCCAAAATTCATAGTTCATTGTCATCATTTCATTATGTACATGTCTATCAAACCTTAAATATGTATAGTAAAAAATAATAAACACACATGTACAAAATAAAATTCGAAAAGTGCTACTTGGTTGTCGCTTTGAGAACAATGTTATTTCAGTGAATGGATGTTGTGATCACAATGTAATACATACAGTGTAGTGTTTACACACACGTATTAAAGACAAAAAACTGAACAACAAAAATGGAAATCCATAGCTCTCACTATGACTGACAGAGCAATACCTGGTATCTGGAAGGATAAAAGATAATTTGTGTATTTTCTATAACTCAGGCCCCTACTTAGGTAGCAGATCTGTCTGTAAATTAAAAAATTTAGGAGGAGCTACAGTATTTCCATGGTTCTGAAACAGGAAGTTCATTTTAGATTCTATAGTCTCTGTAGTCAGGATGTTCCATTGACTTAGTTCCATAGGACACAATTCTCTTCTCCTTTAATGTGAGGTATGCAGCCTTATTTAGGGTTGTGTGATGGGAAGTAAGCTCCAAATATTTCTGTAATAGAGAGATCCCACCAACACCTCTGTGTCCATTTACAAGCATATTAATTTTCAGTACAGAGAAAAGTGCTCAACAGGAGGTACTGAACTCCAGGTTCATAATTATCCTGACATTTGTTCCTGAGAATTTACCAAAATTTATGGGTGCTCTCCCCAGAAATTAAGTCAGTGTTTGTGACCTCTATAACATTTTATACACAAGCGTGCTCTGATTCATGTTGCCCAGTCTCAAACTTCTGAAATCACTACCCAACACACTGATAATACAAGAAATCTTAAGACAGACCTTACCTAAATACCCATCCATTCAAAAGATTAAGGATATAATGGGATTATATATCAGTATGAAACAGGGGATTGGCAAGAAATAGATGGTATCCTCAAACTGAGTAGTTGAGAGGAGTTTAACAATAGAATTATTTAAAATGTGTGGGCTGAATTTTCAAAAACCCACAAGTAATAGTGTAGTGACCTTGGGCTTGAAAAAGGAGGGGTGGGGACCTAGGAGGCCTTTATCAAAGCTAGTCTCATAGGACGAGAAGAGGGAAAGGTTGCCTGTACACAGAGAGGATAGCTGTATGGAGAGGGTTACTCCCTAACAGCGGCGGCCTTCAGCAGAAATATAGTCAAGCCGCTGTGCCTTGAGAGGGGACCTGGGGATTAAATGCGTCCATCCGCCCATTGGCCTCCTTTTCTCTGGATCTCCTGTTATTGCCTCTGAGGTGGCTGAATCCAACCAGAAGCATAGGGAAAGGGAGCTTGTCAGGCAATCTGTACAGGTCAGCATCCTGGGGCACCATAATGAGAGGAAAAAGATGGAAAGTAAACTTTGAGAAGAAAACAGAAAAGATTCAGCACACGGTGTTTCCCAAAGAGCGTTCCCCGGAATACTAGTTCCATGAAATAAGCCACAGGGAAAAGGTCCAAGAGCAAATAAGTTTGGGAAATGCCACGGGTTGTAACCCTATGTGTTTGTATACATTGTGTGAGGCACTATTTGAGGGACTGAGGTTAGAGCAGTGAAAAAAAAATAAAGGAATTTTCTGCCTGTATGAAACTTACAGTTTATTGGGAAAAACAATAAATGCACAAATAAACAAATGGCTGTATAACACAATGTTAAGTAGTGACCAGTGTTCTGAGGAATAACAAAAGTTTATTTTTGATATTAAAGATTATTCTCTTAAACATAGTGTGGGATATATGGATTTAATAAAAATAAGATTTTATAATAGGGAAATTATGACTCCATCAAACTTAACTGAGACATTTTTAAGATTTTAATGACATATTGCCTCACTTCAATGTGGAAATAGATAAACTAGATATTAATTCAGGTAATTTGAGAAATTAATAAGACTCATGTTTATAAAAATAAGCTATAAACTTAAGCATAAAATGACAGTGTAAAAATGTACAATAGAAATGTGAGAAAAGGTAAGGTAAAATTTTAAATTACAAGTGAGAGTAAATTAAAGAATGTGAAATTAAATTCAATTTGAGCCAAAGTTCAAATTTTTTTATTGTTGTAATTTTACAAATCTGGTATGCTTAGATTTGATCTAAATCTTGTTTGTACATTTCTCCCATCCCTTTATTAACTTATCATATATTAATCTCTATGGTGTCTTACTTTTCTAAATAAATAAATAATAAAAATGACCATATATTATTATTCTTTAAATCCTCAGTGTCTGGACCCATTCTTTTCTTTTGTGGTTTTTAACAGATGTTTTTCAAATTTAATTGAATTATGTAATAATTATAATAATAATTATTCAGTAATAATGATTACAGCAACAACAAAAATATTTAACTTTATTACATACTTGCTTTGTGCTAGATATTATTCTAAGTGCTTACATGGATTATTTCATTAGTTCTCACAACAACTGAATAACATGGATACTATTATTCCCACTCTATAGATTAGAAAACTAAAGCATTAAGAGTTTGAATAACTTGCCCACTGGCACACAGCTAGAATATGGTGGAGCCAGGAAATCTAACCCTAGAGCCTGAATGCTTAATCCTTTATGCTATAATTTAAATAATGTTCAGACTAAATCTAATTAATTTAAGCACATCTGTCTAGATAATTTTTGATGCATCAGCTTCAAGCTTAGAAAATTGTTGACTATGAAAATACATCAGTGTCAAATATGTTAGAAATATGAGGAGATATGTGTTCAATGAAGAGAAATAAAGAAGCAGTTGAAATTCAGAAGAAAATGATGAAATACATGTGAAGTAAATATCCTTGCAGTCCATCCATAAGAAGAAGAAGGCAGGGATGTTATATTCCATAGCATTACAGGCAATTATGGGATAAATTACACTGGAGCATTTTAAGTGAAGGCAATGCTATGGTTTTTTACATCTTATACTATGACATTTACAGAAAAATAAAAATTTTAGAGGCATACTAGTGTTTTTACATAAAATAAATTCAAAAGCCCAGTTAAGATATAAAAATTCCATGTACCACCAGAGATGAGGGAAGCATATTTAATTCACATATTTTCAAATATGAGTACCATGGGGACATTTTTATCTGAGAGTATTTTTATTCTACATTGCATAAGTTTATACATACTCTGTTGTGGCTATATCAGCCAATTTTTAAATTAATGATCTGACCTTAAAGTTTAAACACTTTTTTCACTTAATTATGTCATTAAAATTAAAAAGGTGTGTGTAGAATTTTTAAAAATTAATAATCCTTTGAAGAGTATATGTGGGTAGCTTCCACCAGTTTAAGTATATTTACCATTAATTATTCTAAAAAATAAAAAAAAGACACTGAATGAACGTAATAAATTGCCAGAAGATCATTGAAACTATGTGATAAACTTATGCAACATACTCTTTAAGTAGCTCCACATACACTGCCGGCACCTAGTAGGGCTCAATAGAGACTTTTTCTTGATGATTATGGTGATGGTGATGATTCTTTCCCTCAACCTTACAAAATCTGGTTGTCATGTGAGACACCGAGAAAGTATTACTAGTGTTATCTATTTAGTAATTTTTCTATTCAGAATGAATTAAAACTTATATTCTTTTTTTTTCCTAAAGTCAAATTTATGTATAAAAGACCTTGTATGCTCACATGTTTTCAGTTAAAAATGTATACTATTGGATTGTAGAGAAAGCAATGAAAGTAGATTACAGAGATATAGGGATGAAATATGGTGGTGACAGAATGGCATAGTTCTTATGTTATCGTAACCATGGTAGAAGCATAGTTAGCAGGATTCTCTCTATTATAAAACTAGAGCACTTCTTGGTTAAAAATTATTTCACAAAAATCCTTCCCATGTTTGGTCTATATTGAATTAAAACAATCGCTAATTTAAGTAAATGAACTATTGAAAATAAACTGAATTGACCCACTTACTACCCAACAGAAGCATGCAACACCCTGGGTTGTATTTACCTGATGGGAGTATAAGTTCACCCATTGAAAAATTCACTAGGTTTCTCTAACTGCGTCTCATGAGGGCCATTGTACAATGAAGGTAATAATACTTTTGGCTTTGCTAAAATTGGGGGAAGCTACATAGACTGGACAGGGTGATGGAGTGCATAAATTTTTTCTCTTAGACACATAAAGCTAACCAAAGAAAATTGGATCAGTCTAGAAAATCAACTGGACAATTCAAACTCACTCGCCCTCTTCCTTAACAGAAATAATTTACCTGTAAACTATCTGGTTATGCAATCTTTCTTTGTCTTTACAAAATAGTTCCATGGTCTCTACCTATCATACTATTCCTTCTCTGAAAACTCATAACCCTTTTCTTGAATCACTCTTAAGGGCAGATCATTGTGTACACAAGACATATCATAATGGATGGTCTGGACCCATGTTGCGAGTTCCCTGCCATTTAGCTGTCTGGTCTTGTGTAAATACTTAACCTCTTTAAGATTCTGTTTCCTCATCTGAAATTAGGTTACGTATGCCTACTTTGAAGGATTATTTGAAAGATTAAATGAAGTAATATAAATTGCTATTATGTATTAATAATCCTGCTGCTAAAATATTAATTTATATACACAATACTATAATTTTTGTCAATGACATCTGTTCTACCAAAGTGAAACCTGAAGCCACATCCACATTTTATTTTTCTTTGCATTTCTTACAGGTCCCGGCTCAATCCCTGTATAAGAAGGTACTCAATAAATGCAGGTTGCGTGAGTGCATGAATGGATGAATAATGTAGTATTGATGTCAATGTCCTGCCTTACCTTGCCTTTCGAGGCTCGGAGATTTTTGTTGCAGGTCTGAATGTCACCAGGATCAACCAGGCAGAGCACTGCATTGTTTGACAGGATTCTGGGTTGTTTTGTATAGTCATGTGCCTCGCTGCACGGTAGTCCCAAGCAAAAGAAATTTGCTTTGAATAACCTCATGGACTTCTAAAAAAAAATATCACTTCCTGGTATACTGCCAATATAAAACACAAAGCTATATGCACAAAAGTTCTAAAACTGGTTTTAGCAAAAATTTGTTTGAAGCAATAAAGTTTATTTAGCTTTCTCTTTAAATCTGGAAAGAATCTTACAGAATACTCATTGGTTATTAAAATTATAATGGTACTGAATATTTCTTATAATGTTAGGTAAAAATAGTTGGAAGACAGGTACTATGAATTTAAATAATGAAATGTATGTGTACATCTGGGAAAAAAATTCAAGAATATTAAAAAATGAATATGCTAGTAGTGACAGTATACATATTTTTCACACTCTTGCTTATGAACATTATCAATTATTATACAAACCCCAGGAGAGTGAGGAAGGCAGGGGCAGAAGAATTTTCAAGTAGAAGCACTTGTGACACCCAGAGAGTAACCTTAATGGAACCTGATATTGAAAGGAAAGTTTTCAGCTACACCAGATTCCAAAGTGAGGTGATAGATCAAAACGTAAATAATTTCAAAACAAGAACTCCAGAATCAGTAGGAAACATGTAGACTTCTCATCCACTTCCAGAGTGTAAAAATATAGGCAATTGGAGATCACAGGAGAATATCAAAAAGAGGATTTCTTTAGAGTTGTGTTGTGCATCTCAACTCACCTCTTGCAGGAACACAGTGGACTGGTTTCTGAATCACACCTGAGGAATGTAACTTGTTAGATACTGGCTACCTTGAACTGTGGTAACAGAGTAAAGAACTGTTTTGAGAAATAACTGTATCCCCAGAACTTCTGGAAAAAAGGAAAATTGGTTTTTCCCTCCAGCATAAAAAGGCCATTCTTGAAAGTGAGATGTCTAAGAGAACCACCAGGTTGGGTAAGGGCATCTCAGGGGAAGGAGGAAGGCGGTAGATTTCCAGATACCATGGTGCTTCAGGTGGTGACCAGTCAGAGTAGAGCTACATTTAGCCATTCAAGGGAACTGCAGATGATTGAATGTCACCGGGACTCCACAGAATGTTCCATGAAAGAAAGAGTCAGCTTTAAAATTCTGCCGAGTCCATGTTAAATTATTACCTGAGTATCAGTTGAGTAAGAACTTTCACACTCTTCTTTTTTTTTCAAATTCTCCTCCCTTGCCACACCCCCAATCCTGAAGGCAATTAACTATAAATAAGAGAAGAGGACCAGTCCCTATGTGAGGAAATAGAGAAGACACTAAATCAACACCCTCTTCTTCCCTGATTATAGCCCACAGCAGGCCTGGGTTTGGGGGTAGGAGACCATGAGAAAGCCATAACATACAAGTAGGTACGGTGGTTTGATTTTTATAGAACACTGGAAATTGTAAATACTGAACTGTGTTTTGGTTTAATTACCAAACTGTGGCTATAGGACTTTAATTATGTAAGAGTGACAAGAAAAATCATGAGGCCCACTTAAAATTCCATCCAGCCAAAGGGAAAGGACCAACCTTACTGAGAAAATTTAAAAGTATGGAAACAAAATTAATGTTCACTTTATGGTTACATTCTAGAATCATTTTGTCAATGTAATAATCATGTTACTTAGCTTACCTAGATTTGATGTTAGTATAAATATTTATATCACAAATAATGGTTTTGACCATATACCATTTTTGTTGCATGATGAACATTTTATTTATTCTAAATTAAGTTTGTGGTAAATTTAAAGATATGTTTATTTAGTTTTACAAATGAGTAAACCTTATGTAATGTGATATGAAAAAAAATCACACTATTTCGTAGGGCCGGTAATGTACTCGTAAAATGTCCTTGGGAATAGTACTATAGGATCAGTTAATGGATAAGACAGTATTTTATAAATAGTTTTTTTCCTATTATTTTTAAAATTAAAGCCTTTTGGACAACAGCATAACCTAGTCTTAGATTTGTATATCTTTTTGTAGAGATACAGTCTATCCCTCTTTCACATGATAGTATTTTACAACTTTGTAAAGACATATTTTCTTTGTCTTCTCATTGTAACAGTTATGTTGTATTTGCCCCACTTCTGATATGAATTCAATGTCTTTAAGATTCACTAATCCATGGGGTTGCTACCTGGACACACAATTTATCAACTACTCTTGAAATATGATACTGGATTTAAGATTATTGAATTTTACTCCTTGGCATACCATATATTTAATAAATTTCAAGAGTATAATCAGTGGCATGATACTGATGTGTGACTCCCCAAGGAATTATGGGAATCACATTTAAACATTGTACAGTTCAATAAATTAATAAATAGATAAATAACTTTGAGGGGGGACTTAGGAAACTATATGTTCAACTAAGGGGAGGCATTTTGATCTAGCCAAAAAACTAAGAAATCATAAAATAAATGATAGACTTATTGTGTCTGTGGGCGTATATAACTGGCAGAGCTCAGAACAATTGCTTGCATCCTTGTTGCAAGGGAGGCTCTGCTTGTGTGCTGCAGAGTCAGATACACTCACCAGAGACTGAATCAGAATTGAGAAATATGAAGAAACATTCCTTTTGAGAAGCTTTCTTCATTCCTGCAAGTATCCACTTTTTATGGGTGTCAGTAGATGCACTGTAGAGCTCCTGAGGTAGAAATGGCATGGGTGGCTGTAGCTGTTGCAGTAAAGTGGGAGTCCTGATCCTTCAAACTTGAGGGTGAGCATATCAATGGCAGCTGCATTATTATAGGGGCAGTTCTGCAGCATAATTGTCTCAAATATCTTTCTCAAGCTCCCTGATGATTGTGTGAGCCATTAATTAGATTACCATATAGTTCATCCTCAACTAGGACAGTTTTGAGAGTGAAAACAGGATGACATTATGCATTGCCTCAGGACACAGCTTTAAAAACAAGATTGACCCAAGTTGTATAGTTACTTTACCTACCGATCTTTAGTAAATCCAGTTTCTGCTTAAATACACCAGAGTGGATTCATTGTATGTAACAAAGAACCTTTACCAAAATCAAAACAAATTTTGGTATATCCATGCTATAATATATTATGTAGATATTATCTAGAATTAATAAAGCTAAAAAAGTTTCCTTTGGAAGAAGATCCATATTGCACTATTAAGTGATAAAGAAATGTGCAGGTTTCTGAGCTTATGTAGGAGAATATAGTGGCCTTCTAGATTTCAATGTCCCTAAATGTTTCTAAATTAGAAGACATCAAGGAAAAAAACAAATATAACACCTATATCCTCTGCCTACAAAGAAGAAACAACTCCATTTATTTGTAAATAGGGGAAATATACTCCCAAGGACAGGAAAATTAGCTCCAGATCCCTTCCAGATGGAGAGAGTTTGGTGGGGGTTGAGTGGAAGAGAGAGAGGTGTAATAGGGTCATAGTAATGACAGAACACAGAAAATAGAGTTCACCTTCAGAAAGAGAAGCCTCGTAGCCAGGTATCATGGCATGGCGCCTATAGTCCTAGGCTCTCGGGAGGCTCAGGCAGGAGGATCGCTTGAGCCCAGGAGTTTGAGGCTCCAGTGAACCATGACAGTGCCATTTCACTCCAACCTGGACACAAGACCTTGTCTCAAAAATAAAAAAAAAAGAGAAAGGCCTCATTCTACATTCTAGTGGGAAACATGCAGGGACACAGTGGTTAGGGCACTGGCTACTGGTGAGTCAGAAGTAGAGGGCTTGAAAAATAGATGAGACCAGAAATGGTGGTCCTGAGAAGTCAGTGCTTCTGGGGAAGAAAGACAGCTTTAAAGATGGAGGGGCCCTTGGGTGCCCCATGTGGTGAAAGGAAAGAAAGGAGCAACTGAAGAAGACAATCCTACTCAGACAAGAGGGTAGTAAAGAATTAGAAAATGTAAAACAAAAGAAAGAGGTGCCTTGTATTTAAAACAAACAAATGTGCACACACACACACACAGAGACCCCCAACCAAAAGCTGTCCTTTATTGGAGTAGCAGAGGAAGAAGCCCCTTACATAAGACACTGGGACAACCACTTCTACTTCACCAGAAGTTATCTCCTGCAATTTCTGGTACAAGAGAATCCAAAATAAACAAATATGAAAAGCAAAGTAAAACCCAACAAGGCAAAACCCAGAATCCATATAAAGATACTTTAAAAAATAAAAATAAAAATAAAAGCTCTTTGGTGGGTGAAAGCACATCAGTTAAACCAGGTCATGAAGCAGAAGAAAAGCATAACACAAAAGTAAGGTTGAAATTAAAGATATTAAACCAAAATGCAAATGTGAAATAATGTGAATTAGACATTTAAAACATGAAAACAAATGAATAAAAAATAAAATATGAACTGGAACTAACTGATCTAAAAAGAGAAATATCTCAGAATATAACTCAGAAATAAAGACAAAATTATCAAGTACCTAAGAAAGAATTGATACAAATGGAAGTACAGTAAGAGATACACAGAGAAGAAATGAGAAAAGACAAGAAAATAAAATAGGAGTAGTAATAATAATCATAAAAAGCAGGATCGGTAAGAAAATAATAGATGTAGAAGATAACAAAGAACATCCAGCACAATATTTGTAGTTTCTGAAACAGAAAAACAAATAAAACCAAATTAATATTTAAAATCAGAAATAAAGCATTTATTAAATAAGATAATACAATATGAAGATTCAAAGTACCCACTATATACCTGGAGTTATTGAAACATACTTCTTTACTCTGAGACACGCCGTTACCAAGCTTTAAAAATGAGGAAAGGGTTCATCTCTTTCTCCAGGATAAATTCCAATTGTTCACTGCTGGCATATACAAAAGCAATTTACTTATGTATATTAACCTTGTATCCTGCAACCTCGCTGTACTCGCTTATTAGACATAGGAGTGTTTTGTCAATTCTTTGGGATTTTCTACATAGAAATCATGTCATCTGTGAATAAAGATGTTCTTACTCCCAATCTTTAAAGCATTTATTTCTTTTTCTTATGTATCATACTTGGTAAGACTTCCAGCACGATGTTGCTTAGAAGTGATGAGAGAGAACATCCTTGCTTTGCTCCCAACCTTAGTTGGAAAGTGTCCTGTGTAGTAGCCATTAGCCACAGGTTGAACACTTGCTAAGGGGTTAGCTTAAATTGAGATATACCGAGAGTACACAATACGTACCAAATTTCCAAGACTTTGTATTAAAAAAAAGTAAGTAAAATTTCTCGTTAATAACTTTTTATAATGATTACATGCTGAAATGATACACTATCAAAATTGATTTTACTTCTTACTTTTTAATGTGGACTATTGAAAACTTAACATTGTATATGTATAATATTATATAGATGTGGCTCAGTTCTTATTTTTAGTGGGTAGTGCTGCTATTCTACTTCCTGGAATGCTGATGTGATAGCACAGCCACCATTTTGGACCATGAGGACCCAAAGTCATCTCCTAAGGTTGGATAAGCAAAGAGCTGGAAGGACCTTTGTGCCTAACGCTTTGAGGTAACATGTCATACTGAACTTATTCACATGAATAAGAAATAAAATTCTATCCTATTTTGTCACATTTATGTGAGACTTTCTATCACAGAATTACCTTGTTTTTATAATTGTGTGTGAATCTGTCTTTGCATACGTAGGCAGGGAAGTAAAATATATTCACCAAAATGCCATGTTGGTGAGGTAAGTTTTCCTTTTGGGTATTCATGCTTTTCTTTATTAAAGAATATTAATTCATTTACTAAAAATGAAGGTTTAAATGTCAATATTAAATTTAAAAGGTTTTGCAAATAACGTCACAAAATTAGGCTTTCCAATTTATATCAATCTTGAGAACTGCTTAATTACTTGTGATTTCAATGGTATTCTTGACAAAAAACTGAGAGCAGTGTTGATAGCAAGATGGAGTGAAATAACAGAACTATGAAGGTATTCTCAGTATTTATTAAAATTTTCATTTATTTTTGTTGAACTGATTACTTTTTAAAAGATTCTAAATCACTCAAACTCTATAGTGCCTTTTAACACTGTGTGTTCTTAAAGTAGTCTGACAGACAAAAGAGGTCACTATTGAAACTGTATACTTACACCTGCAGCATGTGAGGGGAAAAAACAAACAAACAAACAAATAAACAAACAAAAAAGAAACTGTATACTGAAACTCATAATGTTAGAATAAAGGATATTATGTTTCTTTCTTAGGGAGAAAAACCAAATCAGTATTAATAAAATGTCTAGAATTCAAAAGCCATGCTATGTTGAACAATTAATGGATGTTTATAAAATTTCATGTTTGGAGAAAGTTTGCTTTTTCTGCTCAGTAAAATTTATGACCAGAAATATTCAGCACTATAATAAACCTGCTTTAAAATTCCTGCACAAAATTGACATTCAACCATGTTCTAACAGTTCAGATACTGGCAAGGTCTACAAAGATGCCACTGAAAAATATATATAGTGCATAATTTTCATTTCTTTGCTGTCAGGGTAACATGTGTGCTTCATATGCTTTAGTGAAGTCTAGCAGTACAAATGTGTCAAAAAATCATAAAAATTTGTCTTCTATGACTAACATATAGGATTTAGGACCCTAGTATTTGGGATATTTATCTCTAAGGAGGAAAAAAGAATTTATTCTTGGACAAACATATATACCTTATGTTTAACACATTTTCCCTATGGGATTTAATGAAACAATGTTAGCTGAAGTCACTATACTCCTTGCAGGGTGATTTCCCTCCCACCCCCGTGATAGCCTGAAAATTAGCATAAGGCTTTATGTTCAAGGATTTAAAAAATAGTATCCAGAAAAAAAAGTGTATTAATTAAACCTATGACCTAGGAAAGGAAATTATCTTCTACTAAATTTGCTTTACAGTTCTACTAAGGTGTTTGCCACAGAAGATAAATAAAATGAATTATTGTATCAGCCTGGATTCTTTTATTACAAGTGACAGAAACCAAACTCCATTTAGTTGAAGTAAAAATTTAGTAACGTCCATAAATGGGAAGTTGCAAATGGAGGCTGGTATGAGATAGAGCTGATAGGAACAGAGTTCTGTCCGTTTATCCCTGTCACCATTCTGTTTATCTCTTCTTGCCTCTGCTGGACTTTATATTTCAGGCTCATTTTCTCCACATGGTAGGCAGAATAGCCATGACCATAAAATGCTGCCAACCTCAGAAGTCCAATACAAAGAGTCTATATGGCCTCATTTGTTTTCTGAATTATGAAGGCATCTGCAAGCCTGATTTGCGGTGTGTTAGAATGTGATACTTCTGCAATTAGGCCTTCCCTCTGAAACTGTGACAGAAAAAGACACTGAAGCCCTGATGCTACAGCTCACAGGACAAAGACTCTCTCAAGAGAGATGAGCATGCTGAAGTTTTTCACTTTTATGTTTGATTTCTTCTTGGTCCAGCGGGCTTCTGCTGAGGCTCAGACTTCTTACCAAATTTCCCAAATCTTTCATCTGTGTTATTAAATATATGCTTAATAATAAACTATAACATACAAACATATATTTAAACTTTATTGTTACATATTTCTTCTTCTTGTGAAATATATTTACCCAGACAATCTTCGTACAAAAGTATCACATGGGTTTTAAAGAACTCATTTTTTTTCATTTCTCTTCTTTTGTTCCTATTCTTTCATAATTTTTGTTCTCATAATTGTCTTTTGCCTACTCTTTCTTTGTTTTTTTTTTTTTTTTTTTTTTTTGCTCTTTCAAATTGTGTCAAACCAGGTCCAGGTCGTTTTTCCTTTTTGAAATAGATATTTTACAGCAAATTCATGGTAAAACATACTTCTATGCAATGAGTACTATTTTATACCCTTGTTTTATTTTTTTGCTACATGATTAAAGATATGTTAATTTGGAGGAAAAAATGTCACCCATAGTTAACGTTAAATCACATTTAAGGATGTAGCAAATACTTTTATTCATTTATTTAAAAAGTAACAGAACACGTTAAATAGGCTGTTTCCAATCCTCCCTGTTTGGAGCCCTAAAAGTTCATTTTTCATCACTGAATTCGTTCTTATCTCAAGCTAAATATAGGGGTATTTAACACCAGTAGTTTTTTAATATTTTTTAAGCAATACATAAAACAGGTATGGAGCGGGCGAAAATAGATATATAAAAGAAATTATTATAAGAAACAAAATCCTAATTTTCTATTCAATCATTCCATTAGACTAATGTTTCCAAAAGTAAGGTCCCTGAGACCCTTTTAGGGGTCCACAAGGTCAAAACTATTTTTATAATAGGGTGTTATTATAAAAATAAGATATTATTTGCATTCTTCACTCTCATCATCACATGACTGTAGAGTGAAGTGTTCCAGAGAACATGTGATATTTGATGACCTTATTGCTCTGATGGCATAGAATCTATGCTCATACACTCTTGTGTTTTTTAAAAGTTTCTAAGGTGGTAAGTTTAAGGTATAAATATGTATATTTACATATACATAAAGTTGATTTTTTCAACTTTTGAAATAAAGTTGATTTTTTCTTGGTACTTGTACTTTGATTTTACTAGTTAGTTGTGATTATACCTGGTCAAATCTCTATATCCTTATATAATCCTCCCCAAATTATAATTTAGAAGTCTTGATGTTTTCCTTATACCCATGTAGAAACACAACAAATAAGTCCATTTTGTTATCTTGTTTTGCAATAATATTTAAAATTCTTCTTAAAATTTTTCTAAATTTATCAAAAATAGATATTTTCAAATTTTAAATAAACAGTTGTTATACATTTGTCTTATATTTAAGAATAGTTCATTGACTTAACACAAAGGAGATTAGATAACTCATTTTTATCAACATATAACTGCACTAGCTACCTCTAAAGGTGCTGAAAAAAGTGAAACTTTAACATCATACAGTTACCTAACTCATGGGAGGGAGAAAATGATTCAAAAGAAACTGTGAAACTATAAATAAGGAATAAAAATATGATGAAAATTGTATTTCTTTTGAGATTATAGATACTAATACTACAGCTTGTGTCTTATGTAACAGAACATTTTTGAATAGTATTATATCAGTTGTGATGTGATGCATTATTGATATCAAACATCTAAAATTCAAAGAAAAAGAAATCTAATATTTTAAACAGACATGATAAGCTTTTGTCACAGCTTTTCAGACTAGAATAACTGAGGCCTTTTAGAGACTAAGTTATTGCATTGTGTTCACTGGAGAACTGTACACAATAGTTAAAAGACTAAAAAAAAAGCCTTGTACAGTTGACATTAATGAATGCCTGCTGGATGAAGAGTCAGTAAAAGAAATCACAAAGTGCCACTTTCCAATGATTTAGTAAGCCATTGAATTAAAGATTCATCTGTGAACATGAAGACTCTACCTCACTTGCAGAATTGTACCTACAAATGAATAAATCTCCAGATATGGCTGAACTGTGTTATCAACACCAACTAATCATTGAATATGATTCTTTATGTAAATGTTTGATAACAAACGTAAAAGGAGCTAAATGGTCAAAGTGTTAAATAACTTTTTTGACTCTCATGGCCTATCCTGGAACAACTGTGTTGCCACGTGTACTGATAATGCAAATTCAGTGGTAGGTGAACTGCAGGTTCTTCGGTGTAATTCAAGGCAGTAGCAACACACTATACTTACTATATTGTTTTCTTTATCACCACACAATCACAGAAAAAATGGACCCATTTTCCTTAAGTATGTCCCTGATGATACAGTAAAAAAAGTGTTAATTTTGTTACATCTCAGCCTTTGAATTCAGGTCTTTTTATGTTGTTTGACAAAATGGGAAGTATATAAGGCACTTTGCTGCATACCAAAGTACAATAGTTGTCTCAAAGAAAAACCCTTGTTTAACTGAGGTGAGAGATGTAATAATAGGCACTTTTTTCCTTGAACACCATATTTTACCTTAAAGAATGGCTGAAAGATGAACTGTGATTATTCAAAATTAGACATTTGGCAAACATTTTTTTTGAAAATAAACTATGTTATTTTATTAAGAGTGTAAAGAGTTCTTCACATCAAAAAGTCTTAGGATGTCTACATTAGACTTATGAGTGACTTCTCGAAATTTCTTTGCATGGTTCATAAAATTTTGCCAAATACAGATGAGACTTCTGATCTTTCCATTTGAAACTCCCTTCATGCACCATTGGTCATCACACTCACCTCTCTTTTCATTTGTCACTTCCTCAAGTTCATTTAGATTTCAGACTAAGGAAAAAAGGATGTAAATACCATCAATAACTTAATCTTTTAGCTTTAATAATATATCCATGCAAACACAATGACTGTTTTGTTCATTATCAATTATAACCATAAAATAAGAAAAAGAACAGCATCATTGCTCTATTGGTAATCAAGTAAGTGGACCAATATTTGTTTAAATAGGATCTTATACCATTCAAATACTTCTGAAACAACTCTCTAGATCCTAACAACAAAAAGAACAACAGTAATCATATATGGTGGTTAAGGCAATTACTTTAGTAGGAAGGTACAAATAGGACAAAGAATTTCTGTTAGTCATTCCTT
Organism: Daubentonia madagascariensis; assembly: GCA_023783475.1. Lineage (NCBI taxonomy): Eukaryota > Metazoa > Chordata > Mammalia > Primates > Daubentoniidae > Daubentonia > Daubentonia madagascariensis. The sequence goes on from JAKFHU010001798.1 coordinate 63,116,593, forward strand.
CTTTAGTTCTTCCGCATCACCGACATCCCAAAAAGATCTGGGGAGACAGTCATTGAATTTACATGTGGGCAAAAGTCCCTCCTGCTAACCACCCCCTTCCACCCTAGTTAAGCTTCAACAGTCTCAAAAGATGTAGAGGTCAGAAAACAATCACTATGTGAATTTTTGAGTGGTCTTTATAGAAAACAAGGAGTATATTCAATATGACACCCAAAACAAATATTGAAAAATGAAAAAATTGGCATGAAGTTGATTTGGCTTTTAGCATTGTTTCATAAGGGCAATCAAACTCACATATTCCAATTAAATTTAAACTAGATCTAGCTATGCTTTTTTGCAGTCAATAGAGACTCTAATAATTCTGTGAATATGGGTGATAGAAAGTTCTTTTTTAAAAAATATTATTCTAGAAAAACACCTCATTATGATCATATCTAAGAGCCATTTGGTGCTATTCTAGAAAACTGGAATAGATTAAAACATTTGTTGGGGAGGAGGTTCTGGTTCAGGCTTTGCCAACATCTGTTCAAGGGACTAAGATAGATTTATAGTATGTGTCTTCAATGATAATAGTGGTCAAGGGTTGCAGGAAGATTGTTATAACTGTTCACTTAATATTCTTATTAACTTTAATAATACTCTATTGCATAGAAAACAATCATTTCTAGCCATGTAGACCAGAACTTGTATGAGAAATGAACTGTGAGGTTTCATAGGTAAAAATGAAGCTACATAATTTAATTGCATATTAACATAATCTTATCATTTTATAGTAAAGCAGTATAATATTTATGGTTGACTGGAATGACAGGATATAGAGGCCAATAACTAACAATTATGGACATGTACTATGTGTCAGAAACTTTCCATATACTATCTCATTAAGTCACACAATTGGGGCAATTTGGATATCTACATCTTTTTTAACACTTACTCACCATGTGATATTTAACAAGTTATTAAGCATCTTTGAACCACAGTTTATTTGTTTGAAAATTTGGAGTAATTTAGAATCACCCAGATATTCAAGATAATCAACCAGATTAGATGCCCAGAGAAATGGTAATGATGGAAAGATCTGAAAATAACTTTTAAAAACAAGTATGTTTAGAATTCTCCAAGAGATAAGGCAGAACCTAGGTCCCCTGAAATGACAACAGGACATTATTAAACAAGATTATTAAAATAAATGTTTGGACATTTTGAGAAAAATAAACAACTACCTAGAAATTTCACCAAAAAATCTATAGGAAATAGGAAGGAAGAACTCTAACGTCATAGAAAAAGTCATAGAAAACATCAAAATTATGTTAGGATAGGGAAGATAGATAACAACCCAATTGTATCAATAGAGTTTAAAGAAAAGAATATGAAAACTTAATAATAAATTAAAAGTGATGAAGCCTGAAATTTTTTTCAGAACTAAAGAAAGATATGTGACCTCATATTGAAAAAAATGATAAATGGAAAAACAAAATCTACATCAAAATAGTTCTTACAAGTCAAGTTAATGAGGATAAAAATACCAATTAAAAAATGAACGAAGTACACGAATCAACAACAGAAAGAGTAAATATCTACAATGAACCACTGTTAATCTCACCAACATTCAATGAAAATAAATAAAACATTATTGAGATACTTTTAAACTGTTTAATAGATTAAAAATATAATTATATTATACAGTATTTGTGAATGTTTTGGGAAGTTGACACTCTCATAGATTACAAATTTTAGGATGTTATTTGGTTCTACCTAATACACTCTTCATAAATAATCGTATAAGGAAAGAATCTGAAATATGTAATATATATACTCATTGTATTGTGCAATGGAAAATCACTATAAATAATCAAAGTTCAAAAATGGGGGAACAGATTAAATAAACGATGGTATAGCTACCCAATGGAAATAAATCAACACCGAAAACAATCCTAAAAGACTATCACTGACATGATAAAATGATCAGGAAATATAGGTTACAACATATATTGAATATATAATACCAATTTGTAATGTATTTAAATACAAATGTGTGTATGTGAATCTGTGTGTGTGTCCATACGTGTGTAGCTCTATGTGTGTACATTTAAGAATGGGTACTCTGAGATGGAAAAGATCAAACTGTTCAAATTCTCTTATATTTGCTTTTAGAAAGGATCAAATTTAATTAATAACAATTCTCTCTTCTAATGCTCTTATGATGAGTGTTATAACTAATTAAAATATTAGCAAACAGTTCCAATGTGGACATTTAAGAGATGATACGTGAGCATATGCTTTTACTCAGCTATTTTAGATTCTCAATAAACATATTCTTCTGGATTAAAAAAATTACAGCAGAATGACTTTTAATAAACTCAGAATGGTCTGGGATTAATCATTTTGTTCAGTCTTCACACATTGAGGATTTATTTTCATTTCTGATTACAAAAAAAGAGCTTCTTTTCCTTGATTAAAGGATAAGAAAGAAAAAGGGGAAAAAACAGAGGAGGAGGGGATGAGTGGTGAGTTAAAGGACAGATTGAGTGTATGTATTTTAATCTGGCAGTTGTCTTGTGTAATTTTTTTTTGCCAAAAGACTGCTAATTTCATACAAAAATTTAAATATTGTAGCAGTCACCCAACTTAAACATTTGGCAAATAGTTATCCTATTTTAAAAATGGAAAATATTTCTCAAGTGCTTCTGTTTTCAAAATACTGTCTCACGCTATTCTTTATGTTTGTTTGATTATTCTTTTGGAGAAAATTCTTCTCTAAATTTGGGATGAGATATATGTATATATATACACACACACACACACACACATATACATACACACACATATACACACGTACATTTCCTCCTATTATATCCAATCAAGACTACCTCTGTTTATTCAATTGGTTAAAGGTGAAAGAGCCATTTATTTTCTTTTCTTTTCCTTTTTTCTTTCATTCTTCCTCTTTTTTGATGGAGTATATCCACAATCTTTTAAAACACATAAAAAGTATCCAGAAAAGAAACATTACATGCATTATACTCCTGGGGTGTGAAATACACTTCTAACAGGAAAACTTTTAGAAAAAAATTGTACAAGTTCTTTTATACTTGCCTTAATTTAAACAAAAATCAAACTGAAACCCACTTTTCACAGAAACATGGAAACTCTCACTTTCAGATGTGAATCGTCGCAAGGGAGTATCTGCTAGATTCACAGGGCTTCAGGCGCCATATTCTCAATCCCGTGAGTGCCTTTTGTTATTTCTTCTGTCCTCAAGCTGACATTAGAGGGAGCGTTTTTTTTTAATGAAAAACGAAGCTGGAGTGTTGAAGTTACACAATCTGCTCTGCTCCATTTGACCACATTACTGTCAAATCTAAAACGGTTTCCAGAATTCCTAAGAAAAATTCTTCTAAAACTCTGACTTTGTATAGTTAATATGGACTAGTGGGTGTATTTTTTATTTTCTGTTTAAACAAAGGGACATCTCATTTAGTTTGGGAGTAAAGATGGTATTTATGTAAAAGTTTACCAAAACTTGGATTTAGTATAACTTTAGATGTTAGGAAGAGGAAATGATATAATGGATGATATATTTAAAAAAGCAGTTGGAAAGTTTTCCATTCTGAATTTCATGTGTTTAACAAAATATATCATTTTGAAAAATATCGAGGCGATTCCTCCAAAGTAAAATATACTACTGTTGACCAATTAGCTCCTTTAGTAAGAGCACTAAATTAAGGTGGTATGCTCCTAGGCTGTGCTAATAATTTCAATTAGCCATTTCACCAATACTGGTTAAAAAGATAGCTTAGTTTACATTTATCCCCACAGTAGGAAGACAGTTCATTGTAAGTATCACCTGACCATACATCTTTGAAAGAAAAAGGACTGTATTCCGATCTATGTAGTAAGAAGCAAATTATGCTTATTTAAGCTTCAGGCACCCTCATTTGCACTGACCATTCCAGTACTATTGGAGGAACCCTATAATATGGTCTCTTGATCATGCAGTTTTGTGAAATTTGGAAAAGTAGGACAATTTAACATCATTCACTCAAGACTGCTGTCTCCTTTCACTCTGACTTTCTTTCTGCCATAGCTAGCATTTGAGCATGGGCATTTGGTATGTCCTGCTAGGGGAAAGTTGAGTTATAGATAACATTTATTTTGGTTGAATGGGCATATTTAAGTAGTTTTCAGTCACATCTGTGTATGGTTAAGCTATTACTGACAGTTCCAATATCATGACCCAAAGGCGTAGGGGTCAGAGGTAAGTCATATGATGATATAAACATGTTCTAGGCACCCAGCACCAAAGATATACAGATAGTAAAAGAAAAAAAAAAAGGTTTACATGCATGGAGAGTTTGGCGTCCAGAAAAAAATTTTTAAACCATACAATTCATACACAAAAGACAGTTGATAAAGTTTATCCATAATGTGATAGCAGTCCTAAAAGTCATATAACATTACCAATAATGAGCTAAAATAAACTTTTCTAGCCTATCAATAATTATAATAATAATAAACAATCTATCAAATATTTTAAAGAAGGTAGTAAATTATCTTTTCATCTCTTTATAGAAAATGGTATAAAGTTGTTTTTATATGACAAAGGAATCAAAGAGCTTGCAGCCTAAAAATTTTTTAAATACATTATAGAGGTAGATTCAGAAATTAAGTAATAAAAATTATTATGTTATTTATATAGATATTTTGATGTTAGGGCTATTTTTCAGCTTTCTGAATTTTGTGATTTTCATTCTAAATTAATATTTCCTTTTATATCTAATTTTGTAATTATAATTTTATATCTTTTTTCCTGAAAAGAATTCCCAAATTTTATGAACTTTGGATCACACAAAAACTAGATTCTTATTGAATGTCAAATATTGAATATTTTAATCAAATATTGATTATTAGATTTGGAAGGTAATATAAAATACTCTGATTTAGTGTTAGCAGTTTCACACAGGTGCCTCAGACATCACATACAATGAAGAAAAAAATTCAGTATAAAACTTTCCCTCTGCCCACTTTCATTGAATTTCAACTCAAGTTTCCTTTTGAAAAAATGCTTTCATGACCTAAGGAAAGTATCAAAGTACTTGTATTAGTTTTCAATTGATGCTGTAACAAATTAACACAAACTTAGTGAACAAAAACAGCACCCATTTGTTATCTCCCAGTTCCTGTAGGTTACAAAATTAGATACAGTGGGGATCAATTGGTTGTAAAAGACTAAAATCAAAGATTTATTGGCCTGGGCTCTTATCTGAAGGTTTTAGAGGGGAATTTACTTCCGAAATCATTACATTTGTTGGCAGAATTCAGTTCCGTAAGGTTGTAGGACTCAAGTTCCCATTTCCTTGCATACTGTTGACTAGAGGTGTTGTTCTCAACTTCTAGAGGCTGCCCACATTCCTTGACTCCTGACTATATCCTCTATCTTCAAACCCAGCAATGCTAGAAAGACTCGTTCCCAAATTTCAAATCTTTTTGACTTCCTTTTCCGTCTCATCTCTCTACTTTTCTCTTCCACCACTGGTCACTGACTGACTCTTCTGTCTTCATTTTCTACATTTCAGAGCTCATGTTATTACATTGGATGCTTCTGAATAATCCAGAATATTCCCCCTATTTTAAGGTCAGATGATGAGGAACCTTAATTCCATCTGCAAAGTTCCTTCACAGCAGTACCCAGGTAAGTGTTTAATTGAACCAAGAGATGGAAGTGTTGCAGGGCAGGACATATTTAGAATTCTGCCTATCACACTACTGATTTAGTCCAAACTTCTGATTTTAAAAATGGAGTAGTTTAGGATAAAGTGGTCTATCCAAGGATTTATCCAGTTTTATCACTACATTAATTGATAGATGAGACTACGTTTCTTATATTGAAATTGTTAGCTTATCCGCTTGGAAAGAATACATAGAAACCGATCCAGTTTTCATAATAACTTGTTATCATGCTTCCTTCTAATCAATAACACAAAATATCCCTACTCCAAAGCTTAATAGAGATTTCAAACTATTAGCTACACTTGCTTCTGTCAAAAATGTTACCCGACATTATTGATACTTGAATGATGAACAATATATTAAGTTCTTTCCTCTGTAGGGATCAGCAAACTTTTTCTAGAAAAGACCCCATAGTACCTAGCTTAGACTTTTGGGACATTTGGTCTCTGTTGTAATCACTCACTTGTGCAATTTAGCATGACAACAGGGATAGACCATAGGTAAATGAATGAGGGTAAATGTGTTACAATAAAACGTTATTTACAAATATAGGTGTTGGATCAGATTTGGTTCATAGGTGGAAGAGGGTCAGTTTAGTTTGCCAACCCCTGGTGTGGGGATTTGGATCCTGTATTTCAGTTCTTAATTCCCATGGCCACCCTAACCACATCATTTCCCATTGCCATGCTGAAAGGGATCCACTTATGTACGTTTTATGTTATGACCTTGACTTTAATTGAGATTTGATTTAAGAAGATATGATCATATTTTTAAAAATTGCAGAAGTTCTTCAAAACTGTTGTCAAAGTCAGTGTTCGTTATATTGATCAATGACCCTCTATAAATCCTCCACATTGCAAATGTCCTTCAAAATTCAGTGTCAGAAATGTGTGTGTGTTTTCTCATGATGAATTAGTATGTTTCATTTTGTCAGACAGTAAAAATTACATATCCCATTATGTTTCCCTTTTGTTTACTTGGCTTACAGAAAATCTAGACTGAAAATAGGTGCTCACTTTTATTCTTATATGTGTAAACTTTAGAAGACAATTATTTCCCCTTATGTTCTTTAAATTTTAGTCTTATTGCATATATAGTTTTACTTATAATATGCCTAAAATCCTTACAAATTAGTTACAAATGAGTACATAATGGTAAATTTGGGATTAAAATTTCTGCTTATGATTGGTCTCCCACAAATCTAAATATTGATGCTTACGTTTCATAAACTCCAATTAATTAATTTTCTGCATTTCCTAGAAATAATTAGTGTTCTGTGTGTCCTATACATTGAAAAAGTTGGTCTTTTATGTGTTTAAACTTCCAAAGACAGTAAGGGTATTTGTCTACTTTTTATTTTAATACTTTTTTCATTTTATAATATTTTTCATTTATTTCTAATTTGGATTCTACATTTGGATACAAAATTTTGTTGAGAATTTTTATGCATGGTTCATGTTTAGTCCCTAGCCTCTGCCACACAGCCATAGCCCCCTGCCAATGTGACAATTAAAAAGTTTGACAATTAAAAAGTCCCTTGAAGGGTTGTGGGGAAAGTTGGAAGAGTGTGGGGATAAAGAACACACTGATTTATAGAATGTACACTGATGGATTTCTAGTAGAACAGAATGCAGATCAACAACAAACATTGCCACATCCCCACCTTCCTTGTCCCTCATACACCTTGTACCATAAACTATAAACTTTCTGACTTTGAATTAGAATGTTAACTGGAATACATTTTCTACACTTTCTATGGTTTATTCATAATGCACATTATTAAGTTCTTCACTTATTGCCATATGCAAATTTTCACTTATTTCCTTAGCGAACAATTTTTTTCTAACTTTATTTGTGGAATGTTTTTTGCGTTTATTTTTAATATTTCTATTTTTTTTTTTTTTTAATTTATTTTTTTTTTATATTATATTATGTACTAAACTTTGTTACTAATGCCTTTACCGCGGTCAAACGCTACTGGTTGCCTAACCCCTGACACCGCATGACAGAGCTACAGTGTGACCACCCCACCACCACACTCCTTAGTGCTAACCCATCCTTTTATTCCTCCATCCTGCTGACATTAGATTTTAATTGCAATCATTTTCTAATTGATTTAAGAATTTTACATTTCTTTTTAAATGTTTTGCAGGATTTTTAAAATATTTTCATATTAGCTTTTAGTTAGAGAATTTATAATTATTCCTTTTATTCTGTATTTAAATTTGCTTTTTCACCCTTTGACATATAGGGTTTTCATTTTCATTTTTCAAAATACTTTTGTTTTCGTATTCCTTTATGTATTTGCTATGTATAGTATTCATTTCTTCTCATCTTATTTCTTCTTCTTAATTTTCTTCATGTTATTTTAATGTTCTTTCCCCAACTTCATGTGAGATATATGTATTATATATACATATATATGAGATCTATATATCACTGACTTTCAGGGTTTTTTTTAGTTTCTATTATATGATTTTAAGGTTTATAGATTTCTGTTTAGACCCAACTTTAGCTTTATCCATAAATTTGTTATCTCATTTTTCATAATAATTAAGTCTAGAATATTTTTGATTTCCATCATGATATATTCTCCAACCATGTGACTATTAAGAATGTATTTCTTAATACATTATCTATATTAGATATTAGATGCTATATCATGAATTTGGGGAAAACTTTGATGTACAATTGTAAAATATATGTTCTGTTATTGTTGACTGCGTTGTTCTACAAATGTCAATTAGGTCAGATTAGTCATTCTTGTCGTTTAGATCTTGTTTATGCTTACTGACATTATTTGTCTTGTTCTATAAGCTATTGAAAGAAGTATGAAAGTATTCCACCTTAATTATGGATTTGTATATTACTCTTTTTAGTTCTTACTTTTTTTGCTTTATATAATTTTTATCTATGTTATTAAGTACATATACAAATAGAATGGTTATATTTGCCTGGTGAATTGATCTTTTAGTCATTATGAAACTACCATCTTAAAATTTGCAATAATTCTTGTTTTAATTCTATTTTTTCTGACATTAGCATATCAGCAAAAGTTTTCTTTTGGCTTATATATTTTTTCCTACACTTTTTTTTCAAAACTTCTTCATCCTTATATTTAGAATAGATCTCTTTAAACAGTGTGTAATTGGAGTTTCTATTTTACTTTAGTCTGGAAATTGGAATATTTTGTCTTTTAATTGGAATATTTAGCCTATTTATATTTAATGTAATTATTGACATATTCAGTTTTTTATCTATAATCTCACTATTTATTTTCCACTTGCCCATGTAGTTATAGTCTCTTTCATTTCTTGTTTTATTCTGGATTAAGCATAATTTTATTATTTTATTCCCCATTACCATGATACTTATACATTATTTTCACTACAGTAAAACATACATCAATTATTCATTATTGTCAATTATAAATTAGTATATATGCTATGTATCAGAAAATATAATGAAATTAGAATACATAAACTCATTGCTATTTCAATATTTGTGTGATTGTTGTTATGAATTTTAATTCTGCATATACTTTGGACCCAGCACAATATTAAAAGTATTTTTTGTATAGTCTATATCCATGTATATTTACTCATATATTTACTTTCTACATTGTTTTTTAGTACTTTCTGCATTTCCATGTTTATTTCCAACATCATTTTCCTTGTACTTAGAGATCTTTACTTAGCATTTCTTATAGTGTGGCTTTTTTGGTGACAAATTATTTCAATTTTTGTTTGTCTGGCGATGTCCTTACCTTGATTTCATGTTTAAAGGGTAGTTTCACTAGGTATAGAATTTTAGGTTGGCAGCTATTTTCTCTTAATACTTTAAAGATGGCACTCTTTTGTCTTCTGGCCTCCATCATTTCTATTGACAAGTCAGCTAGCTGCTAGTCTTACTGCTGCTCTTTTAATGATAGCACGTCTTTTTTTCTCCAAATACTCTGGCTCTCCTACTTTTCTCAAATCCTAGGCAACTGTGAACAATTTTATCTTTTCTGCTTCTTGAGATTGCCAAAGATCCACCAGTTTTTCTGCCTTTCAGTTTTAGCCACTTGCATAGTTTCTCTGTTTTTTGTCCATCACCAAAAAATTAGCAAATACTCCAGGGGAAAAGTTACTCTTAAAAGGTCATATCTTCATTTTGTGATTCTTTCTCTCTGGATTAATGGACTCTCAAGTACTGGTCACCTCAGTAGTTTTCAGATATCTTTTTATTTCTTTTATGTGGATTTTTACTTGTACTGGTAGGAGTGTTAGTTTCCTCAACATTTCCAATACCTAAACTTTTGAATTAAAAATTTTATTGTAGATTGAGATATATCTGATAAAGGACTGATAACTAAAATCTATATAGAACTCAGGAAAATCAGCAAGAAAAAAATCAAACAACCCCATTGAAAAGTGGGCAAAGGACATGAACAGAAACTTTTCAAAAGAAGATAGACTAATGGCCAAGAAACATATGAAAAAATGCTCAACATCCATAATCATCAGGGAAATGCAAATCAAAACCATAATGAGGTATCACTTAACTCTAGTGAGAATGGCTTTTATCAAACAGTCTCAAAACAACAAATGTTGGTGGGGATGCAGAGAGATAGGACCACTCATACACTGCTGGTGGGACTACAAACCAGTACAACCTCTGTGGAAAGTACTACGGAGATACCTCAGAAAACTAAAAGTAGAACTACCATTTGATCCAGCAATCCCACTACTGGGCATCTACCCAAAGGAAAAAAAGATGTTCTATAATAAAGACATCTGCACTGGAATGTTTATAGCAGCACAATTCACACTCGCAAAGATGTGGAAATGACCCAAGTGCCCATCAATATGTGAGTGGATTAAAAAAATGTGGTATATGTGTACCATGGAGTACTACTCAGCCACAAAAAATAGTGGTGAACTAACATCTCTTGTATTATCCTGGATGGAGCTGGAGCCCATCCTCCTAAGTGAAGTATCACAGGAATGGAAAAATAAGCACCACATATACTCACCATCAAATTGGTACTAATTGATCAACAGTTTGTGCACATATGAAAGTAACATTCATTGAGTGTTGGACACATGGGAGGAGGGAGGAGGGAATGGGTATATTCACACCTGACAGGTGCTGTGTGCACTGTCTGGGGGAGGGGCACGCTTGTAGCTCTGACTCAGGCAGTGCAAAGGCATTATATGTAACCTCAATGTTTGTACCCCTGTAGTATTCTGAAATTTAAAAAAGTAAAAAAAATTGTATTGTTGATTGAAAAAAATACTTTTTAATATTCTGATATCATTTCCAAGTTTGGGAACTTAGGATATAGTGGGAGATAATACAAAGTCAATAGTGAATTACAATTTCTTGCTACATCAACAAATTTCAGGATCTGTATTACTCATGTAAGACCAGGTTTTAAAGTGATAGCAAATATGTCATTAAATTTCAGTGGCTTAAGACAACAAAAGTTTATTTCTTACCATGTGAAGTCCATTGTATATTTGTAGACACTCCAGGACAACTGTCTCCAGATTGCTAGAATTTAGGTTGCTTTATCTCGTGATGCTACCCTATCTTCATGGATTTTCAAGGATCCTCAAAGCAGGTGATGACAGACAGAGGGTGAATCACTCATGTTCTCGCTGAACTTCTCTGGCAGTGCCATTTAAAACTTGTACTTTCAGCCCATTAGCCAGAACTAGGAATATGGTCTCATGCAAACTGCAAGGGAGGCTGAAAAATGTAAGGAAGCACACAGAATATTTAGTGAGAATTGGTATCTGTGCCAAAGTAATCATCTATGCTATACAAAGTTAGAACTGCAGAGTACCTTAACTGTATCACTCATTTGCAGAAGAAATAAGGATATTGTAAAATATTACAATAAGGATAGGAATTTTATTCTATGAATAATAAAATGTCAGAGATAATTCTAATGGATTAGATAAAACACAATAATAAATCTGTATACTTGCTTATTTTTAGAGGAAATATTATTATCAAACCAAGGAACCTAAGAAGACATGCAAATCTTTGTACTCTGAGAGGTTGTTTCTCAGATTGCAGGTAAAGCATTTACAATCTGATGTATATATACACAGAAATTGGAGTTCTACAGTAGTAAGTACCTCTTGGGCAAGTGGTAATTGGGATATCTGGATATTCTACTGTCTTATTACAATCCTTTGATAAGCTAGAGAAAAAAAAATCTGGCATTTTTCGTGTTTTTGTAGGAAGAATATTGAAGGTAAATAGAAGTGTGAATTAAGAAAATGATATGGAGTTATTGGTAGTTTTCAAAGTGACTTAGAGAAGAATAATTTGGAAAAGTAATAGTCCAATGAGATATAAATAAATTTTTGAAAAGGCAGTATGGAAATAAATTATTTTTTATTCAGTTTTACATGTCATGAGCTTTAGGAGTTGGTAAGTACTGAAAACATGCCATTCTTTGAAAGATACCAGTAAGTATTTCAAAGAGGAAGAAAATGAGAAAAATGAATGTAGTCATTTAAACACTGCAGTTACTTTGTTCATAAATAAAGACAATACTTAAACATGACTAGATAGGGCTTGTGGCTTCTGTTTTGAATTGTTTTCCAATGTTGGGATAATTTTTCACTAATTTACTCCTAATTAAACTGACACCCCATTATTCCCCTTAACACCAGGAGAATACTTTTCCAACCCAACTCTTAGTTTAGAGAGGTTTATTTTGAATCACAATAGGGCAAAATTATCTAATGTAAATATGAATAAAATTATGACCTTTGCAACATTAGTATCATACTCTAGCCTAAATATGTTTTAACAGTCCAATGCTTTTATTTTTATATTGTAGTTAGATATAGTCTCAACTCTGAGCAAAGGGATGGGGTATATAATCCTAGAACTTTTCCCAAAGTCCTTCAATGAGTAAATATTTAAGACATATACAGATTTTTTCTGGGTGACTGAAATTACAAAGCTAATTTAACTTAAAATTAATCAACCACTGCATTTCACTTTCTATTTGGTAGACAAAAACCTTTAATTGCAATCACATAAGTTGGTTGAAAAAACATTGTGTTTTTAAGGAAACTGTTAAAAATGATGCCCTTAGAAAATCTTTGAAATACTATATACAAATTGATTATTTTTCAAATATATGTGTGTGTGTATGTGTAAATGTATATGTACGCATAGTCTTATAAAACCAAGAGCAAACATACATACTCTTGAAATAGAGGTATCAGATATACATACGTGAGAAGTCTAAGAAGTCAAGTTTACTAACAAAGTTATAGTTGAATAAGTATTTATTTGCAAAGTCTGTACTATGCTACCTATAGGTGTGTGCACACAAGTATATGTTTTCAACTCCTAAAACCCATCTACAAATGTTAAAGGTAAGATGCTATGAAAACCTTCTTATACATTATTTTATGAAAGCTATGAAAATCTTTCTAGGACTTATGAGAATAAATCTCTTGTTAAGCATGAGATGGGCACCATAAAATGTAAGGGGATGATCAGGGTCATAATTGAAAGACTGTAATAAAAGTGACATGTCATTTTTTATACCATAATATAGGATTCTTATATACCCCTACTCCCACAAAAACATAAAAATCACTTAGTTCAGAACATTCTACCATTTCTTAATTGTTACTCTGGTCACATTTCCCGCCCTTAATCCTATTCTTTGAATCTTTAAAAAATCTGCTGAACACTAATTATTTAACCTTGCCTCCTACCTACTTTCCCTCTTTATTCTGAGGTTTCTTAAGGGCTATAATGAGCTGTCCCCACACAAACAGGCCAAATTAGTGGATAATTACTGCTGGGCCTGTGAATGTTCTCACTCCTCCTTTCTTACAGTTTCACAACATTACTAGAATGGTCTGTCGCCTCCCTACCAATTAGGAACAATTACTACTTTATAACATTAGTGGTGGCAGGCTTATTATGTTTGAGGATATGTAAAAGTAAGGTGGGGGTAGGGAAGAAATGAAAGGCCAAAAGGGGTAATTGTCATATGAGGGACTTCGATAGTTTATTTTCATCATTTTAATTTCATGGGTTTTTTTTAATAATTTCAGCTGCAAAGATTTATATTAACTCTATTAGATGAAAGTGAACAAAATCATATATCCAGGGTTGTGTTTTTCTCTTTTTGCCAGGATAATATCTCATTTTGATGGCTTTAGTTATCAAAATAATGGAAATGGCTCTGGATCATTCTATGGGAGGAAAAATGTGTTACTTTGTGTGTGTGTGTGTGTGTGCACACGCACATGCATGTGTGGAGAATATGTTCCTGGCATGGGAATTTAGTTTCCTAATCAAGGATGTCACTGAAAAGTAAGGCACTGTGATCCACAAGGGTAACAAAACATTCCTTTCCAATCTGTGTTTAAATAGGGGAGTGTAGGTCAAGATAAACCTCCATTGAAAATTCAGAATGAAGTGTTTTGAAAAATTTTAAGACTGCTGAAGGGGTACTAAGTTATAGTTGGATAGAAAGTATAAGTTCTGGTGTACTATTGCACAGTGGGTCGACTATGGTAAACAATAATGTATATTTCAAAGACAAGAGAGGATTTGAACGTTCTCACCACAAAGAAATGATAAATCTATGAGGTGATGGATATGCTAAATATCCTGATTTGATTTTTACACAATGTGTACATGTATTGAAACATCATACTGTACCCATAAATATGTACAATTATTGTGTGTCAATTAACAAAATTTTTAAAAAGACTGCTATATACGCAGTTTACTTTTCTCTTTCTCAGGGAATAGGGCATAACAGACTCATCTACCTTAGCTCATCTGTTTCTCAAATTCTTTCTTTGTTCTAATAAAATTTTATTACTTCTGTAAAAAATTTTTTAAGATGTAAGTGATATTTACTTGACAGTAGGAGGAGTGGGGATGGAGTCAAAGTCCCCCATACCACCAAAAAAAGCCTTGCTTGTTACTTCGTATGGATGCCTTCTTTCCTTCAGGGTATATTTCAGAAATTCATTCAACTATGATGTATAGTAATGAATCCGGCCTTACTGTCCTTTTTGGTGCTTCCATTCCATGGTCACCAGACACAATCCTAAACCTTTTCCTTGGATGACATCTTAATTAGCCTAGCTTATTCATGCTTCAAAGAAAGAAGGGATTTAGAAACCCTCATAGAATGGAGAAGAAACAGTGCAATTTTAATATTTATTAGAAGGAAAACAAGGAACAGTTCTAGATACCATTGACAGGAAAAAAATTTCGGATGAAATCCGTAACCAACTTTGACAGTAGTGTCAGAGAGCATGACAATAGAGAGACTATTATTATTATTATGGGATAAGGAGACTGGTGTTTTTAAATCTGGAGTTGTCATTTTTGCTGAATGGTTAGAATGGAAAACACATTTTAGGGAGTTAATAAAGGATTAGATAGAAATAAAGTGGAACCTGAGGTTATGAACCACATATATGAAAAGTTTGATAATTGAAAGGGAAAAGAGGGTTAAGAATTCAGAATGAGGCTTTTGCATATTTGAAGGCAGAAAAGGAAAAAATGAATGAAGGAGGGTTCATAATTACAAAAGTATGGTATCTAAGGCATGTATTACCTTCCAATATCTGAAGAAAAAAAATACAGCTTCTTTATATTGGTTAAAAAGTAATAGAAAATGAGAATAAAAATAGGAGCATATTGAGGTAAAGGGACATACATTGAGTGGGCTCCTTCTTTCCAGTGAATTAGAAACCAGAGATTGTGTCTCACTTAGAAAATTGCAGCAGACATTCTGGAGGAAAAAAAGTTGCATATAGGATCTAGCCTTGACTGACAAGCAACTTAAAAAAACATCAAGATCAATAGTAAGTCTCTGGTTGTCTGGAACTAGTAGACAATTCAGTTGTTCAATAAAAACATCAAACAGTATGTTCTTTATAATGCATAGCAAATAATTAGTAGATTGACTGCATTTTTCAATTTTTGATTGTGTATGTGTTCATCAAATGCTCATGATCACAATATTGTGTCTCTAGACAGAACCAAAGTTGATTGACTCTAATGTGCATTATGTAGTAGTTACTAAACTTGTTCTATATACTAACAGTATAATACTTATTTCTCACGGCTACTCAGTTTCTTAGAGACTCCAAAGTTTATATTTCCACTAATATATAATCTTTTTTAGTTCCTTAATGTTTTTATGGCATTTATCCCAAAGAAATAAAAACTTATGTTCATACAGAAACCTGTATATGAATGTTCATAGCAGCTTTATTCATAATAGCCAAAAATGGCAAACAACTCAAACATCCTTCAATGATTAAAGAAACTGTGGCATACCCATACCATGAAATACTACTCAGTAATAAAAAAGACCACTATTGATACCCCCAACTTACATGGGAAGTAAGGGAATCTTACTCGAAAATGCTCCGCAAAATTTGCCCCTGCTTCCCCCTCTCTAACTTCACCTTGTATCACTCTCCCACTTGCTCATGAAGCTCTTTACAAGCCTCTTTTCTGTTCTTCTTATATGTCCAGGTGTTTTCTACTTTAGATCTTTGCATTTACTTTAATTTTGCCTAGAATGTCTTCCCATCCCATTCCCAGGAAATGGGAATCTCAAGGAAATTATATTGAATTTAAAAAAGACAACCCTAAATGGATACCTAATACATGATTCCATATATATTGAATTCTTGAAATGATGAAATGACAGAGATGGAGAACAGGTTAGTGGTTGCCAGTGATCAAGGAGGTACAGAGAGAATGATATAGCTGTGGCTATAAAATAGTGACATAAGGAGTACTTGTGATGGAAATAATCTGTATCCTTACATTGCTGATCATCACAGAAATCTACAAGTGTGATAAAACAGCAAAGAACCAAATACTCATACAAACACAAATGAGTGAATATAAAATTGGTGAGATCTGAATAAGGTTGATAGATTTCATCAGTATCAAATTTCTAGTTGTGATGTTGTGCTACAATTATACAAAATGTTATCACAGAATTATACACAGAATTTTTATGTAATATTTCTTACAAATGTATATAAATCTACAGTGATCTCAAAATAAAAATTTTAAAAGCAAAGATACTGGTCAAGTGCAAGGGAGGAAAAGGTCACTTCTAGCTGAAAGACTGGATAAGAATAATGGACAAAGTGTTATTTGAGTTAGCCTTAGAAGTTGAATATGATCTTTGTAGGTGGAAATTGCCTAGGACAAAATATTTCAGGTGATGAGAAGAGAATAAGGCAAAGCACTGCATTAGTAATACTCATTAATTCTTTTAATATTTATTTATTGAAAATTACTAGATGTCAGGCATTTTTTGCAAGATGTTGGGAATAAAAAGTAAGGAAAAATATATACTCATGAAAATTATATATTGTTAGAGTGCATATTAATGGAAATTATGTATTGCTAGTCTAATATAAGCAAATAGTACCAATCTATGTAAAATTGTCACTCTGACTATGAAGGAGAACAATCTGGAATGGGACAATTTTTCAAGAAGTGCAATCAGTTAGTTATATAGTAATATTCCAGGTCAGAGGAACCGAAAACAACTTGAAGGAAAGAAATGGTATGTGAAATAAAAATAAGGTTAAATGTCAGAAGTTTATGCTACTGACACACCATTTATATCAGGCACTGTACTAAATGCTGCACTAAATGCTGAGCACAAAAGGGCAGGTGGAGAGAGAGACAAAAAATAAGTAGGCAAATAAATGAGACAATTACCGAATATGGTAAGTCTTTGCAAGGAAGACTAAAGTGGATGATGTGCTAGAGTAATTGATGGTAGTGCTGATGGTGGGGCTCAGGAAAACATCACGTAGAGTAATCAGAGAGAGCCTCTCAGAATGACCTACCTTTTGACTGAAACTTGGGAAAACATATAGCCGGCCACTGGGAATGGGATGGGAAGACATTCTAGGCAGAATTAAAGTAAACGCAAAGATCTAAAGTAGAAAACACCTTGACATATAAGAAGAACAGAAAAGAGGCTTGTGAAGAGCTTCACGAGCAAGTAGGAGAGTGATACAAGGTGAAGTTGAGAGGGGGAAGCAGGGGCAAATTTTGAGGAGCATTTTCGGCTACGGTAAGAGTTCGATGTTCTAATTTAAGAGGGGAGCAATAAATTATAGGTAAATTACACAATTCTTTTTCTTTTTAAAGATTATGTTGGTCTTCTTAAGAGAAATGGATTGGAGTGGGCAAGAAGAAAAAGAGGGAGACAAATTTAAGAGTCTAAAATTGTATCCAGATGCGAGAAGATTATTTAGTTTAGGGTAGTGACAACTGCGGTAGAGAAAAATGGAAAATTCTAGATAGATTTGAAAATAGGATTAGTAGGATTCGCTGATGGATTGTGGGCCAGATTTGGATGACAAATGAAAGGGAGGAATCAAAGATATTCTTAGGATTTTGACCATAGAAACAAGTTGAAAGTTAGTACTTTTTTATAATATAGAAGAGAATATGGCAGGGACCTGCTTTGACAAGCTGGATATCAGACATTCAAACATTAATATTGAGTAGGCAATTGGATAGACTACACTAGAAGTCAGAAGAGATATGGAGAATGAGTTTGATAGACATCGGCACATCTGTGAGTAATAAATCTGCTTCATATAACTTGTTGCATATGAGAGTGTGGTCTCTCTCACTGGACTCTGACAAATTGGTGGCCATTGCACAGCGAACCTGCTTCACAGAAAGAATCTGAGATAAGAATGTAAGAAAAGATTATGGAAGGGGAGGATGTCAAGGAACTAAAAGGCAAGACTTTTGAATCAGTCATTCACGTACAATATTAACACCAAGAAATATCATGCAACCAGGTAGGATGAGTGCCGTTCATGTCTTTTTGATACAGAGCCCTCTGAGGATTGATAATACTTACTTTTGATCCCATTTAAGTTTAGTGCCTTTTTATACATGTGCATTATCAAGTTCTGATGATAAATACGGAATGCAGAAGCAGTCATCCCTGATGTGATATCTTCCCAACCCCTGTCTTGTTATCCAAGCTCTATTCTTCTTCTTCTTTTTTCTTTTTTTTTTTTTTTGATAAATATTAATGCAGACTACAGCTGGAAGCCTAAAGTTCCAGAATAAATCTCTACTCAAATTCTCACCTACATATTGTCACCTGTTCCCTGGTGATGGGCTCTACTTGCCAGTTTGGAGCTCTTGGTATAGTGGGATATATTTTCACATATAAAACAGATGAGTTTATTTCCCCTAATATTTCTCGTGACCCTTCCCCTTCTCCATGTGGTCAGTTAATCTTTACAGCATCCAATGCCCCATGAAATTTATATCAGATGAACCCCAGAAAAAACTTTTGAGTTCCCAAACTTAGGCTTTGAAATTGGACTGACATGAGCAAGGCCTCAGGACTACATGTGATGTCAGGACTAGTTTTTCCACCCCTTGAGATTAGATAAGAGTTTCTCAAGAGGGAGAATACTGATGTTTTGGCCTGGATAAGACGTTGTTGTGGGGGCTGTTGTGGACATTGCAGAAAGTTTAGCAGCATCCCTGGCCTCTTCTTAGTAGCTGCCAGTAGCACCTCCTCAATTGTGACAACCAAAACATTGCCAGACATTGCCCAGACATTGCCCAGACATTGCCAATGTCCCCTGCAGGGCACAACCATTGGATTATATTATTTTGAAAAAAAATCCTTTAATTACCATATAGGGAAGACATAAGCCTTACACAAAACCATGATATTATATGCAATATGGACCAAAAGCAGAGTTGCATACAGACCAGTAGTTTAAGAAAATAAGAAATACCTGCATATAGTATTTCATCAGAGAGGCCATACCTAGCACCCTGGACTTTCCTTTAGTTCCTGTGAAATGTGGGAGAGAAGTTCAATGTTCCCTGTACCCTACACTACTTTACGTACTAAATTGTGTCCTCCCAAAATTTATATGTTGATGTCCTAACCCCCAATATATCAGAATATGACTGTATTTGGAGATAGAGTCTTAAAAGAGGTAATTAAGTTAAAATGAAATAATTAGGGAATTCAATAGGACTGGTGTCTTTATAAAAAGAGAAAATTTGGACAACTACACAGAGGGAAGATCATATGAAGACACAGTGAGAGACGGCCACCTACAATCAAGGAGGGAAGCATTAGAAGAAACCAACCCTGCCGACATCTTGATCTCAGACTTTCAGACTCCAGAATTGTTAGAATATAAATTTCTGTTTTTAAAGTCATCCAGTCTGTGATACTTTGTTATGGCAACTCAAGCAAACTAATTTAACTTCCTTGCCCCTAAATGACTACCAGCACTAGACTGACATCAAGAGGGGACAATATTGACTTGGAGAAAGCTAGACTAGGACAATTCTACAGCCAAGGGATTATGCATCTATGAGGGTGGATTGATGACCAAGGACCAGAGAAAAGAATGTTTATCACATTAGAGTCCAGACAGTTGATAACACTAAGGACCACATCACCCGCTTCTCTGGTGCCATGACGTTACTAAAAAGTGCCCCAGAATATAAACACAATCAGAGTAAGGGAAAGGCAGTGATTGGTTGATGTTATGTTTCCATGACCTGGAAAAATGGCAATTTGATGTAGCTACTGGATTTGGAGATTAAAAAAAATATATAATTTTTTTTGTTTTTACACTTAGGTTGTGGTCTGAGACATGGGGATGCATTGACTAGTTCTTGAAGAACAGGGCCATTTTAGAACTGAAAACTGCATGGTGTGGAGATCGGCTGTACTGCACAGCTGGTGTAAGAACAGAGGTTGAGGCCAAGGCTCTCCCAGGGCATAAGCCGTAAGTACAGAACTTGGACCCCAGCTCCTGACCACAGGAGAACAGAGCTCGGTGCTCCCCTTGTCATGTAACACATAAACTCTGCAGTTTCAGGACCAGAATCTTTTTCCTAGAATCTAATATTCAGGCCACCTAGATCCCTGTGCACTTTCCAGAATATGATGAGTCACGAAGCCTGCACACAGGCTGCTTCTACGTCTCTGCAAGTTTCCTGCCCACAAACACCGTTTCAGTCTTCTATGATTGGTCAGGTCATATACCCTCATTTATTTGACAGATTTGTACCTCCTACCCTATTTACTGATGATTGCCTGAAGCATGCCTGGCCTTGTTAAGTACTTTAGCTAAATCTAGAAGAGATCCAGTGTCCTCTCTTCTATAGCCATTTGTTTCCCCAACACAGGCTATGGAGTCTAGTGCGTGGTTCTCGGTGCAGTCTCAGATAGCTCTAGTTTCCTGTTCTGCTCATATTGATTTGTTTTTAGTTTGTCTCTTGACTATTTTGGCCTAAGTCTATACACAAAATCCTGCACACAAAACTCATGTATAAGAAGGTGTATTTTCTCTGAAAATTTTCTCACTTTTTCTGGGAGCAGAAATGGGGGAAGACTTGAGACAGAGAGAAGTGTAGAATTTCCTCTGCTCTGGGGGCAAGCACGAAAATGTGAAAGAGGAGCCTGGTAGCAAATGTAGCTAAGAAAATGGACACTACCATGATCCCCCTCTTAACCTTGCTCTTAAGCCTACTCTGGCACTAAAGTGGCCTGCTTTGGGAAAAATAGCTCAGCAGGTCTGACCCCAGCTGCCAGTGTATGAGGTGCTGGTATCTCTGAGCAAAGGTCACAGAAGAAGGGGAACAGCTTGCGACTTCACTCATTTTGTCCTGTGACTTTAGGCAGGTGATCATAAAAACTTTAAAGCACTAAATGATGGAGAAGAAAAATGATTGCTAACATAAAGTGTATGTTACAAACATATATATCCTATCAGAAATTTATGAGTGTGATATTATACTAGTTGGTATTATAATACTATTCTCAGTTTACATGGGAAGAAATTGAAACGTGAAGGTATTAGGTAACTTGCCCAAATTTGCTGAGCAAATATGAGGCAGGGTCAGGGCATGAATTTAGTTTCTCTGAGTCCAATCCCATGTTCTTAATTCCTGTATTATACTGCCACCCAAGGAAAGTAACAATGAACCTCAATTTCCACACCTGTCAAATTTGTTGATTGAACTTTAAGTGCTCTAGCATCTCTAGCACTAACATGCTATCATTTTCCTGGAGACTTACAAGCAACATTATTCCCATTTAAAACACCTGCAAAAGCATTATTTGTGAGTTTGCCATATGTTTTCAGCAGAAAGCTTACACTTATTTCCCCATGGAGTAATGTGCTAAGAATTTTTTTTGTAGGTTGGTGTTTATGATGAAGTATTTCACATGATTTTATGTTTTTAATCTGTCACATTAAATCTTGGGAATGTAAGGGATGAAAAGAGAAAAAATATATTTATTTGTAAGTGGACTAAATCTAATCACCTTCTGTTCTAGGTTATATACATGGCTAAAAAGAAAACTATAATGATTGTTACAACTCATGAGGTTCCAAGAAGATTTCAAGTATCTACATTATTCATGTTAGTAATTATCACTTAAGACTGAAATCAAATTCACAAAAGTTTAAAAATGTAAATTTGTCAATAATTTTTAAATTTTCAACTCTACAAAAATATTTTGATAATATTTACAATACTTCAGAAACATTTTTATTTTTAGGTTCATTTTTAAAATCTAGAGCAAACATTTAGAGTATCACAAATGTCATCATTTTATTTGGTTTGCATGCCTTTACTGGTTCTTTTATATTCTTCCTTCACTCTACCAGATATTTTCCAAGAGAGAAAAAAAAGTTGAGTATAGAGGTAGACAGATGCACAGGTATTAAATTTGGTCTTTGTTATTCCAAATAATGATCAATATTTTTAAATTGGCAGAGAACTTTGCCTATGTATTTAAACATAGCACTGAAGAGCTACAACTTATTATATGAAATCAAATCAACTATTCTGTTTTTTTTCTGGCCATTTAACCCTATCTGTGAAGTCATGCTATCTGCTCACACTCAGGTAGTAACCAAAGTTCTCTGATGCCTCTTCGTAACAAATAAACAAGGTCTCAGCTCAGTTATTAATCCATATGGAGCCAGTGCTGTCTAATAGAAATGTTTACATCTGCATTATCTAATAAAGTAGCTGCTTGTAGTTATTGGCACTTGAAATCTGGCTAGTGTGACTGATCAGCTGGATTTTTAATCTTCTTTAATTTTAACTGTTTTGAATTTAAATTTAAATAGTTGCATGGGGCTAGTGGTTACTGTATTGGTTAGCACAGGTTTAGACCAGGGTGATCTTTAAAGCTTCCAAGCTTTAAAAAGTTGGACTTATAGAAGCAGAGAGTGGAATAACAGTTCCAGGGGCTGGGGCATGGTGGGGGAAATGAGGAAATGTTGGTCAAAATTATAAACTTTCAGTTATAAGATAAACAATTCTGGGGATTTGATGTATAGCATGGCGACGATAGTTAATATTACTGTATTGTTTATTTGAAATTTGATAAGAGAACAGATTTTAAGTGTACTCACCATGCACACATGCACACACACACACTCTCACGTACATGTAACTGTGGGTGATTGAAGGATATGTTCATTTGACTGTTGTAATCAGTATACAATGTACATGTAGATCAAATCATCATGTTGTACACCTTGAATATATACAATTTTTATTGATCAGTTAAATATTTTTAAATAAAAAAGCCTCTCTTCCTCACTCAGTTCAGGACCTTTTGAGCTTGGAAGCCTGAAGCAAGGATGGAGAGTACAGTCAGCTTCTCCCTTCACCCTGGCATTTGGCCAGATTCCACCTCCCTTGCACACCACCCAGGAGACTCAATTCAGTGGTGAGGGGACAACAAGGTTAGGGTGGTGGGGAGATAAATAGATAAGCAAGGGCAGGCACCAATAGTTCATTGGTTACCTCTGGCTGTGACCAATGTTTACAATATATTCCTTCAGCATTGGTTGCGATCCATGTTGCTTCCTTTTCTTGGAAGCCTTCTGCAGTGCTCCCATGATATAAACAATACATTTCCCTTCAGCCAGACACTCGGGTTCCTTTTCTCCCCCTTTGAACTCCTGTAGTCTTCTTGCCCACTTTTTTTTTGGTTGAGAGGGATCACCTAGCCTCTCTAGGTCATCTTCTTTTAAAGGATTTGAGTTGGTTCTGGGCCTACTTTCCCAAAGTTCACTATCGTCCATGAGAAGCAGCTATGTGCTCTCTTTCCTCTCTCAGGTGAAATACAGCTAGAGTCTAATGCTTCTTAGGCCACTCCATTCCGTTTGTTCACTTCCGGTTCATGATAAACACGCATGCATTCTTGTCCTAATCTCAAATGGAAAGGTAGAAAGCTGCTGGAGGTGCCTGGTTTTACTTCCCTCACTCACCTTTCTGTAGGTGAGTAGGCAAACTTCTCACGCATACATATTTTAAAGCATGGAGCCAGCTCTATGCTCTGAGCACCACAGATTCCAGGGACTTAAAGTCAAACTCTCCTGCTGTGAGAGAGAGGACACCTCACCTCTGCTCTGGAGGGTAAGGTTGAGAGTGATTTCAAACTGAAAGCTCTTTGATGAATCTCTCCCGTTAATATCCAACACCTATTCTTAGTCTTTGTACTTTTTTATAGATTGGAGGTAAATTGTCAGCTCAGCTAAGGACCTAGGCCAATTCCTTTGCAAGTCCTACTTAAATGATCCCAGTCTTTATTTTGGAATGCTGGAGCAGTTGACACAGTATCTCAAAGGCCTCAGCTGCAACAGGGAGAGAAAAGGCCCAATTTAAAATTGTGTTACTTACATATGCAGTTACAAGAGACATTTTTTATCCTAAGTATTTTATACACATTATTTCGTAGCAACCCTGTATAGAGTGTGATTAATATACCCAATTTACAAGTGAAGAAACTCAGTAAGATAAATTATATAACTTGTCAAGATCATATAGCTTAGGAAAACATGGCAAGTCTGGGATTAAAATCTGGAACCCAAGTTTTTCTTTCTCTAAATTCACTCTGTTGCACTACCCTCCTTAGGTTAGTTGTTAGTTATTTTAGGCATTGATTTCTAAAACCACAAATAAGTTGTGTTTGAGGTTGTAAACACTGTATATATAAATATATATGTATATATGCATTTATATACAGAAGGAGATATTATATATACACATAAGTAAAAATAAATATTTCTATATATGATATTAAATATTTTTGCTAAGTCACAATTTTTCTCCTATATTTCCTTATATTATAAATTTGAGTGCTTCTTAAAATCAGTATACACACTTGCTTTATTAAACTAGTGCCTCTGTTCTCTAAAAATTCCATTAATAAGTTAATGCTATCATTAACAATTTGGCATCTTAGAATCTAATGCATATCAGGGTAACTAAGCCACTTAAAGAGAGACTCTACCAATACTAGTGTGCATTGACCCATTCCCTAATGCAGAAAATATATCAAGGATCAGCAGGAGATAACTAACATGTAAACACACTCTTATAAGAGCCAATGGCTAATTGAATGCATTCTTGGGGTCTGATCAATTTACAATTTGATAGTAAATAAAAACAAAACAATAACTCTCTAAAAGTTTCTTTTTAGATATCACATCTTTGAAAATATAGTTTTGGAGCTTTTGAAAGAGAAAGAATGTAAAACTAGTTCTTTTTAGTGTAAAAGTAGTTTCTCCTGCTCACTAATCCATTGATCAATTCAATAAATACTGTAGTTAAAGGTATGGTATTCACAAACAATGGGCCTAAAGAATGTGGACAGAAAAGAAGTTTCAAGCTTCTTAGCAGGCCTGTCTGAAAATTAATATGTGTGACCAGAAAAGAGACATGTGAACAACTCCTTACATTTTTCATATTTATTTTAATTTTAGCCTGAATACTGTTACCAGTTCATTAATTTTATCTTAACTAGTTGATTTTGAGAATATAAGCAATGCAAAGAACCCCTTTATTTTAAAGGCATGGGGACTATACTATTGCTACTAGAAAAAATAAATCTACATACACATACTTAAAGGTTGATACTATAAACACGTCAGGATGTATGAAGCTGATTTCACATCTCTATCATGAGCACATCATGTTCTATGAGCATGATAAATTTATTAGGTGTGTGCACATAGAACTTTATAAGTGAAATAATGAAGTGCCTCATTTTACATACGAGGTCTAAGGAAGTTATGTGATTCTCCTGAGTGCTAGTGCCAGCTGGTAGCAGAACCAAAACAGATGCATTTAGGATTCCTTTTACACATACAGAGAAAGCATTTGAGATGTATGGAAAAGAAATGATTCTCAGTTTTTGGAATACTCTGAATCTATAACCTTATATCACTTACGTTATACTTTCTCTTGGCAGAATAAAACTTAAGCACTTAACATAGCCAAAAACATACCAATGCAATTTGATAGTAAATAAAAAGTTGTGTTCTGGGAGTAAATATGACTAATGGTATTTATAAATAATCACCTATGTACATCAGATGCTTTCACATATGAGGGGTACATACTCAACCGCACAAACAATCCCATAATTTTCCCTCTCACACTCTTACTTCCTCTCTTCTAGTCCAACTGATATTTGTCTTAACATCATTTTTTTCTTATCTCCTGATCTAACCAAGCCCCAGCTTTCGTCCAGTGTTCTAACCTCTTAGTTTACCCAATTAAGAGACCATTTAATTTCTTCTCCAAAGTTATTCTCTCTGTTTCTCCCACCCACAAAAGTTACTGCGGATCCACGGAGATGTGAGCCTTCATCATCCTGATGCATCTCTTTACTTCCTGAGCTTTGCAGCGCAGAGAGATTTCAGTTTATTTAGTGAATAGCAGTTGGGGTGTAGGGCAATTGGGAAGTAATCACAATTTTGTCTATCACTTACTATCTGCTGAATAGTCTAATTTTCTTTCTAGTCAAAGGAAAGGGTAAAACACAGGCTCTGCTATACTCAAAAGTTGTCGTCTGAGTTTTGGAGACTTTCTCCATTTGAGATAGGAAAGGAAAGAAGAGGCTGGTGAGAATTGCACTTGCTCCATATCATATGCTTTCAAAAAAGTAGTTATCAAAAAATTGCTAAAAACTGAATATCTCTGAATCTAGTGTTTCATAATGCATTACAGTTTTCTCTTAAAATTAATTATAATTCTGAGAAACTTAAAATGATAGATTTTTAGAAAATACTATATTTCTTACTTCATATGGTCAATGTTTTTTCATTTGCTAAAGACTGAATATTTCTGTGTGGCAGGGACTAGGAATACAGAGATGGATAAGAAATGAACATTGACCTTAGGAGGCTCACAGTCTAAAGTATAAAAGAGACAATACAGTGCAAAGCTGTGAAGGGAAGTTCTGTCTATATAATTTCATGAACCTAAGATATCTATAATCTCTATCACAGAATTGAAGAAGTTTAAAATCAAGACAGTCCTCAAATATAATCTATTACACTAACTTATTCATGTTACAGATAAAGAAAATGAGGCCCAGAAATTAAAATTTCCATTTCATAGTTATGAAGCTTATTTCACAGGCCAGGCACAGAGGATACAGCAGAGAACAACATAAACTAGGTTCTGATTTATCGTTTTTAGTAATTTCAAAATATGTGTGCGGTGACAAAGGAAGTGGAGAGAACAAAAGGAGCACAGAGGAGGAACATCTTGCCTAGATTTGGACAGTCTGAGATAGCTACTGGTGGAGGTGACATTTAAGCTAAATCTTGAGCGTTGAGTAGGAGTTTACATCAATGAAAAAGTGGTGATTGTGGGATTTCAGGCTGAGAGATTAGCAAACATAGAAACCCCAGAGGCAAAAGAGAACTCGGTGGTTTGGAGAAACTGAGAGAGGTTCCTTATTGCTAGATTGTAGAGGGGGCGCCAGAGACGAGGTAGAGAAATCAACAGAGCTCATACTGTTCATGGCAGTGAAGGATGATCAAAAGATTTTAAGCAAGGGGGTGACATGTTCATTTTTGCCTTTCAAAATATCACTTTATCTTCATAAAGAAGCGGTAACGCTCAGGGAAGAGAGACCTATTGCAAGTAATTGCAGTCCTCCAAGTGAATGATAATGGCAGCCTGAACAAGATTAGTGATAGAGAGGATGGGGGACCAAAAGAACGGATTTGAAAGATCCTTCGCAGGTGTAATTTGGTACTTGATGGGAAGTACAGTATGTGAGAGAAGGAGGGAAGGATAACCCCAGATGTCTAGTTTGTTCAGGAGCATAGCAGAGAAAAAAGCAGGTTTCAAAAGATGGTAGGTTGTTAGTTAAATTGTAGTATTTTAAAATTGAAGAAACTGTGGAACATCTAAGAAATGTTGAGGAGGCAATTCTGTAAATGGCTCTAAATCTTGGGAGAGATTTGTGCTGGCCTTTGTCTAGAATACCTATCTCCCACTTCACCATTTAAAATTCCAATCATATATTATCTCTATAATGCCTTGGCTAACTCCATCTTATGTTTTCCATAGCAGGGATGTTTGTTTACTGCAGCTCTTATTACATTTTTCAATTGTTTATCTTCTCTTATTACAAAGTTAATATCCTGCAGGAAGTGAGAAAGATTTGTTTCTCTATTCTGCTCAGTTCCTTGAAGATAGTAACAAAGGCTTCTTTGTTGGGCCATCCTTAATGTCTGGAACAATTCTAGACACATAGTAGGCAACCATAATAAATGTTTGTTGGATTGAAACTTTACTGACTAAAGCAAAGATTTGTTCAATTATGTAAGCAATAGAATTTAGGCTGAAGCCAGATTGTTCAGGGTCTTGTAAGCTAAGTCAAGAGTTTGGATTTATCACTTTCATTTTGACTACCACTCTAATTGTTAATGTGTAAAGGAGTTATTTTATAATGATTTATGTGCAGTTTACTGGACATTTATTCCTATAGTCATGAATGTCAGATATGAATTATGTGTAACCTTGGAAGTTACCATGTTCCATATTCGAATGGTTAATGATAAGACAAGGCATTGGATTTCATCTTCTTTCGCTAAGCTAATGTCACCTTTTTCAGCCTCTTTGACAAGGGTACAGAAAGGAAAGAGCCTTGCCCTTGCCTTAGTACTCTGAAAACCTGGGCTCTATTTTGGGTTATGCAATTAATTTATGCAAATACACACACACACATATATGCACACACATACATGTACATATATATATATATCTTAATCATTTCATGTATAAAATTTGTTGGTTGGATTAAATTATACTAGAGTTTACTAGGGCTGAACTATTAAGTATATCCTCCTAATCAAATCCTGTTTCTTTTGGTCATATATTAGATTTCATGTTTAAATTTGGCTTGATATGAACATATCTATTTGAGAGACAAATTTTAATCAGAAACAAACTGAACTCCTCTAATAAAATCTTCAGCAAAAGCACTAATTATAATGATTACTTATCAAACTTAGAGCAGACGTGTTTTAAAAGATCTGCTTTATACCTTTGTTTTTAAAATTCTGTTAATATTATTCTGAGTGAGACAAGGGTTTACAGTTCTAATTGAGAAATTCACAATGATTATGAGGTAATTTGATAGATTGCCAAATGAATATTAATTTTGATACTTGTGAAATGTATTATTTCCATGTTTAATTGAAGGAATGATAACAGACCATTGTAGCAATCCCATTATTGTAAGTGGTATGCACTGTGAATTAATCACATGGATGATAATAATTTGTTACTATCTACAACACCATTTTGATGTGTAAAACTTCTATAAAAATGGTTTCATTTCAGCATCACTTAGAAAAAGAGATTTAGTAATTTTTTTGAATATTGAAATAGTTACTGTTTATGCAAACCACACACAAATATAAATACAGATAATAATATCATGTTTTATCACAATTCCTCAAATTATTTTCATGTTTATTTTAGATATGAAAGTTAATCTATATTAGTGCTATGATATGATAGAGTTGTACAAAACAGTATCACCTGGACACACTTGAAATGTGGCCAGCATTACTGAAGAGGTAAATTTTTTATTTTATTAAATTTAAATTATTTTAATGAAAATTTAATTAGTTATCTATGGCTAGTGGTAATATCGTGCCAGCAAAAATCCATACATTTAGTACCTTGTTTAAAAAATATTAATATATAGTAGCCATTTAAATGACATATGTTTTATATAAAAATTTTAAAATTCTTGATTTTTTAATGAAAGTTTTAAATTTTTTTCAAGTAATTAATATATTTTGAAACCTAAGTAAATACAATATACAGTTTTTCCATTATGCATTCATAAAATATTATGTTTTAATGGGAGTCAGCATCTAAAAGATAAAGGATAACTTTGATTTATGGTCTTTGTATTTGTGTTCATCCCCTTTTAGCAGCATTAAAATACAAATTTACTATATGTTTAGCATGCTCATTTCTTGATATTTAAAGGCTTTCTCAAGCTTGCTAATTGTTAAGATTAAATACCAGATTCATCTCACTCTTCTTTGCCAAAGTAACTTTAATTCACTTACACACATGCACACACACACACACACACACACAGCCCTTTTTTATACTGAGAATAGTTTATACATTATAGTGACTTGAAGCAGGCTGAAATTCCTTCCAAAAATAAATCTAAGTAAATTCCTACAATGCTGTGCTTTCAGGTAGCATTCTTAGGACCTAAAGAACACTGCCAGCTCCCTCCCCTACCTAGAATAAAGCACATGATGTATTTTGCAAGTTTACTTCACAAGCAAATGCCTAATTATCCTCTAGAGTTCTCAGAGCCTGATGAGAGCCTGAATTCCAATGTCTGCATAAAGAGTGAAAATGTCTTTTCTTGATATTTTGTTCATATAAAATAATATTTCAAATTTTTCACCCTTTAAAATTATTCCAAATGACTATGAAGTACAGACTCTTCCTTCTGCAGCAATAGAGGCAAGAGAGACTTACAATGTGGGTGTTGTGAAAAGGATAAGACTTATAGAGATTGAATCATTCTAATTCCCTGGGTAGAGATACTTGGAACAACTATACACACAGACACTGCAATAGTCTTCATGAATCACTACTTTGATCCAGTTCCTCTTTTGCTCGAGAAGTTTCAATTGCCTCTTTCCCTTTGCTTAGGACAATGATCTTCAGAATTTTTGATCATGTAATTCTGGTGAGAAAAAAAATATTGAACAAATACTCATATGTATATTTATCTCTAAATTATATCCCTATAGCTAATAGGTGTATATAGTACATTATAAGTTTTATTTGTTTATTATATGGTCTTTATGTTTAGGAAAATAAATTTTAAAAATCTGCTCTTACATTTGCATCCTCAATGGTTCATCAGTTGCAAAGAAGACACAACTCACTGTCTTAGGACATAAGTTTTTTGGACATCACTGGCTTAGAGAATGAAGTTCAAACCCTGCATCCTTGTTTTCTAGGACCAGAATGGTATCTCTTTCCTTTATTTCCTACTAATTTTCATACTTTTCTCCATAATCCCTCTGCACTACACCAACTAATTTCAACTTCTTTTTGTTTGAGTTGAATTTTTTTTGTGTAGGTATTTTGTTAACATTTTAATTGTTAAAACAGCTTTAATAAAAACAAATAAAAATTATTGCATATCTTCAATAAATTAATTGTGTTGCAAATATTAATATAAAACAGAGCTCTGCATAAACCCTCCTTGGCTACCTACATGGATGTTTTTGAAGTTCTTCTAAATATGCTCTTGATTGAGAATTTTGCACTCTGAAGTGAAAAAAATCAATATTATATTCCTCCTCCAATAATCCTCCTTTCTCTCCTTCCTCTTTTCTTCCTCCATCTTTCATTAATTCATATATATATATATATATGTATATATTCACTTAAAATTTAAAGTTAAACATTCTACTAGTGCATACATAAGCCAGGAGCAATTAAAGTGAAGTATATTGGTTTGGCATATTTTCTTATCATAGAATGACAAAAAATTATACAATGGAAAGTTAAAGTGATATGCTATATTGAGAATATTATGCGGTAAACACTATATTATAAGTTTTGTTCCTTTGTTATGTGGTATTTTTGTTTAGGAAAAGAAATATGAGCAGTTGTTAGATATTTTAGTGATTTAACTTTGAAACAAATGATTTTTCTTCTAGAAATAATTTTAAAATTCTTGATTATTTTAATTTTAAAAAATCTTATAATTTTCAGGTAAGTCATTAAAATTGTTAATAGTTCTATAACTACAATTCTTTGTGAATCAAGATTTACATTCTTTTTTTTTTCAACTAAAACAAATGCAGAAGTCAGTCAGGGACTTCTACTACCAGCCATGATGGAATAACAGGGACAAGATTTACCCTTGTACATTCAATAGCTACACATCTGAGAAAAATATATAAAATGATGGTTTTCAGACACTGGACAATAGGCTGCTGAGTATAGTGATCCCTAAAAAAGGGAAAGTGCAGGAGGGGAGCCCTATGTGTACCTCAGGTTACTATCTAGGGAGAACTTCCAGGCACCTCACAGGCCAGAAGAACCCAAATAGAGCCCAGCAGTCTCTGTGAGTTGAGGAGAGAGTTCAGAGTTCAGGAAGGCCAAGAAGGCTAGAATTTGCAGACAAAATTTTAGCGAGAGAGAGAGAGCAAGCACTGAAGGAATACGGAATGGTTCCCTTGAGTTTTTGGCAAAGTACTGACTACACTTGCGTGTGAGGTAACTATTGAGGATAGGAAAATAACCACCAGAAGGATTTGGAAGATTAAACTCCAGAGAGCACACAGGGCTAGCAATACTTTGTGTTCTAGCCAGCCAGAATGAACAGATCTCCTAATACACAAGGCATCAAGTAGACTCCTCAAAAAGGTATTGCTTCAGTAGTAGGGCCACATTGGCTATAGATTAAAACATGTTCTGGACCCACCCACCCTGGCAAAATTTAAAAGCAAGCCTCAAAAGGATGAAACTGATTCCAAGTAACATAGTTGCATATCAGACCAAAGCCCATAATTGTTTAAAGAATTAAAACAGAATCCAAGAGCCAACAATGTAAAATCACATGTCCAATATCTAATAAAAATTACTAGTTATGCAAATAAGCAGGAAACATGCCCTATATCCAGGAGAAAAAATCAACCAGTAGAAATAGACTCAGAGATTACAAAAATGATAGAATTAAAACAAGGACATCAAAGTAGCTGTTATAAATATGCTCCATCATGCATATAGAGGAAGTCAAGAAGATAGAGGAAAATATGACAGGATGAGAAAAATAAATGAAAGATGTGACAAAAGACCCAAATATAATTTCTAAAGATAAAAAGTACAATATATAAAAGAAATACATGTTTCTTTGGATTAACATCAATTTAGACATTGAAACAAAAAGATTAGTGAACTTGAAGATATAGAAGTGGTGACTATCCAAAATAAAGCCCAGGGAGAAATAGGAAAAAAAAATGAACAAAGCATAAGTAAGCTGTGAGACAATAGCAAGCAACCTAACATATAATTAATTATATTCCCAGCAAAGAATTGGGGGGCAGAAAAATATTTGAAGATGAAGTCGTGAAAAATTTTCCAATTTGATGAAAATTTTAAGTCCAAAGATCCAAAAATCTCAATAAACCCTCAGCCAAAAAAGCATAAAGAAAGTCATATTAAGGTATGTCATTTTAAGTTATTGAAAACTAGTAATGATGAGAAAATCTGAAAAGTAGCCAGAGAATAAAAGACATGTTACATAAAAAGAACAAATATAAGAACTTTTCATCAGAAAAAGTGCAAGGCAATAGAAAAAAGAATGGCATCTTTAAAGTACTAAAAGATAAAATCTGTCAACCTAGAATTCCACACCCAGAAAAAAATATTTTTCATAAATAAAGGCAAATACAGACATTTTCAGACACAGAGGCTGAGCAAATCCATCATCAACAGACAAGTACTACAGAAATTTTGAAATAAATCCTTAGGCAGAATGAAATTAGAATCTGCAGAATGGAATGAAGTGCATCAGAAATAGTACATAAGTGTGTAAATATAGAGCAACTTTCTTTTCTCATTTTTAATATCATTAAAAGTTAATCATTTAAGAGAAGTATATCAGTTATCAAGAGTGACATATGGCAGCAAATCTAGATTTCAGATTATGGTTTATTAAAATAGCTTTCTATTTCTATTTAACAATGTTAAACAAATTTTAATAATTTTTACTTAAAATTGGTATTTCCGTAGTGTAATTTTATTTAATACATTTTATATAATAGTTTACTATGCAATATGTCATTTGAAATAAGGGTTCTGTTGCTCAAAAGGAAGAAAACATATCCGATATTTAATATGAGTGCCTAGTAAAATAGATCCTCTAGCCATTCCTGGGGTTTGTCTCCATTCAAACTTCACAATGTTCCTTTGTGTTAATTCCTGTGTCTCAAACTTGCTCTTACCTGCTTTAATTCCAAATATATTTCCACATAATAGTCTCCTCCCCACACTTCAAGGTACATCCAATGTCATGTTTGATAACTTCTCTAATCACTGCATGCAGGAGGTATTTTATTCTGCTGTGACTTAGTCTGATACTTACCATGCATTACAGGCACACCTTGGAGATATTGCAGGATCAGTTCCAGGCAATAGCAATAAAGTGAATCATACAAATTTTTTTGGTATCCCAATGCATATAAAAGTATTTTTACATTATATTGTATGTAGTCCATTAAGTGTGCAACAGCATTATGTCTAAAAAATGTACATACTTATTTAAAAGTACTTTATTGCTAAAAAAAAATGCTAACAATCATCTGAGCCTTCAGTGAGTCATAACCCTTTTGCTGGTGGAGGGTCTTACCTCGATATTGATGGCTAGTGACTGATCAGGGTGGGAGTTGCTGAAGTTGGCTCTGGTATGAAAATAAGACAACAATGAAGTTTGTCACATCGATTGTTCCTTTCACAAAAGATTTCTCTGTACCTTTTGATGCTGTTTGATAGCATTTTACAAACAGTAGAACTTCCTTCAAAATTGAAGTTAATCCTCTCAAACCCTGCGGCTGCTTTATCAACTAAGTTTATGTAACATTCTAAATCCTTTGCTGCCATTTCAACAGCATCTTCACAAGGAGTAGATTCCATCTCAAGAAACCACTGTCTTTGCTCATCCTTAAGAAGCTCTTCTTCATTTATTCAAGTTTGATCATGCAGTTGTAGCAATACAGTCACATCTTCAGGCTCCATTTCTAATTCTAGTTCTCTTGCTATTTTCACCATATGAGCAGTTATCAATACTTGCTCCTCTGAATTCTTAAACCCTTCAAAGTCATCCATGAGGTTTCACATTAACTTCTTCCAAACTCCTGTTAAATGTTGTTATTTTTATCTCCTCCCAGGAATCATGGATGTTCTTAATGGCACCTAGGATGGTGAATCCTTTCCAGAAAGTTTTCAGTTAACTTTTCCCAGATCCATCAGAAGAATCAATATCCATGGCAGCTATAGCTTTACAAATATATTTCTTATATACTAAGACTTGAAAGCTGAATTACTACTTGATCCATAGACTACAGAATGGATGTTGTGTTAGTGGCCCTGAAAACAACATTAATCTCCTTGTACATCCCCACTAGGGCTCTTGGGTGACCAGGTACATTGTCAATGAGCAGTAATATTTTGAAAGGAATCTTTTTTTTTTTTCTAAGCAGTAAGTCTCAACGGTGGGCTTAAAATATTCATAAACCATGCTGTAAACAGATATGCTGTCATCCAGGCTTTGTTGTTCCATTTATACAGCATAGGCAGAATAGATTTAGCATAATTCTTAGGGGCCCTAGGATTTCCAGAATGGTTAATTAGCATTGCCTTCAACTTAAATCACCAGCTACTTTAGCCACTAACAAGAAAGTCATCCTGCCCTTTTTATCTTTGAAGCCAAGCACTGACTGTTGTCTAGCTATGAACGTCCTAGATGGCATCATCTTCCCATAGAAGGCTGTTTTGTCTACATTTAAAATCTGTTGTTTAGTATAGCCACATTCATCAATGATCTGAGCTAGATCTTCTGGATAACTTGCTGCAGCTTCTACATCAGCACTTACTGCTTCACCTTGTACTTTTAGGATCTATAAATGGCTTCTTTCCTGAAACCTCATGAACTAACCTCTACCAACTCCAAACTTTTCTTCTGCAGCTTCCTCACCTCTCTCAGCCTTCATAGAATTAAAGAAAGTTAGGGCTTTGCTCTGGATTAGGCTTTCGTTTAAGGAAATGTTGTGGGTGGTTCGATCTATCCAGACCACTCAAACTTTCTCCATAGTGGCAATAAAGCTATTTTGTTTTCTTATGATTTGTGTGTTCACTGGAGGAGCACTTTTAATTTCCTTCAAAAATTTTTCCTTTGAATTCATAACTTGTCTTACTGTTTGGACAAGATGCCTCACTTTCATCCTATTTCAGCTTACAATATGACTTCCTTATTACGCTTACTCATTTCTTGCTTTTAATTTAAATAAAGTGAGAGATTTGTGACTTTTTCTTTCACTTGAATACTTTGTGGTGCCCCAATACAATTACAACAGCAAAACAAAGGTTATTGAGCACTGATCGCCATAACAGATATGGTAGTAATGAAAAAGTTTGCGATATTGTGGGAATTACCAAAATGTGACACAGAGACATATAGTGAGTCCATGTTATTGGAAAAATGACACTGATAGGCTTGTTTGATGCAGGGTTGCCACAGATTTTTCATATATAAAAAATGCAATATTTACAAAGCATGATAAAGTGAAGTGCAATAAAACACGGTATGCCTGTATTGTATATCTCCAGCACTTAATGGGGTCCTTGTCACACAGAAAATAATTCATATTTTCTTGAGGAATAAATGAATGAATGAACACATAAAATGTGTTTATGGTATTTATCAGGGTTTGCACTGTCTTTATTTTGTCAAGATTAGTACTATCACAGACAGAAATTATGGCTGAAATGGAAGTACTTTGAAGGCAGGGATTATTCCTATTATCCTTTGGCATCACTGAATTTCTCCCTTCACCAGTATACAGGAAGCACAAATTAAATATGTTACAGTTGGATGGTATCCAAGCATCTCACCCTACAGATGAGGTAACTGGGGCCCAGAGAATCCAGTCAGTTAAAGTTGAGTCAGAGCTGTAAGCATGCTACATTGCCTGAGCCCTGGCCCAGCTCCCCTTCACTCATTCAGCAAAGGCTTATGAACTCCTACTTTCTGTCTACTATTTTCAAAGTTGAAATTATTGAAGATTTGGTAATGAGTAATTGCTGGTAATTTCTGGTCCTCGTTTGATAGCCTGGATTGACCCTCCAACTTTAAACAAAACACTTTAGAGAACTATATTCAGTATCATATTCAGCATGCAGCATAATTACGTTTGAGTTAATTAGGTTTAATATTTTAGAATAAAAGAGATTCTTAATGAAGCTTACATTAAGTAAGCCCAAGTTAGGTCAAATTTTATTAAGTTTATGTTAATTATGACCTTTTTTGGAATACCGACTTCTTCTTAAAATAACTATATTAAAAAGTCTGAGAAAATAGGTTCTAACAATGAAGTTTATCTCCTTCTAGATCTTTCTGAGAAAATATATCTCTTGGAACAAAGGTTACCTTAAGTAGTGATAGTTAATAATCTAGACATTAAAAAGGTAGTGGCAGAGGCCTTAGAAATGGGAAGAAGAGAGTAGAAAAGCTTATATGCCAAAGAAATTAGGAAGTTCTATTGCTGACAAAGGCAATAGCAGGATATGGGTTGGAAGGGAAGTTGGGTCCTAATATTGACCAATATTGATCTAATGACCTAATATTGGCTTGAGAATTGATGTTTTGGAACCGATCACTGATTTTTTTTCACTACATAGTGTATTCTTGAGAGTAATATATGGTTCCATATATCCGCATATCCATAATATCTGACTCTGAATTAATAAATAAACAATTTAATGAATGAATAGATGAATGGATGGACAATAATATAAAAATACATAGAGTTTTTCCTTCTATAAGACCAGTTAAATTTTGAGCCAGCTTTCATTATGTATATACTCAATCTGAAGAGTAGTTTTAAGTAACATGTTAAAAGTAAATGCTAGCTATTTCTTGTCTCAAGTTCAAATGTAAAATGCATGCATCACATAACACTATGTTATTTGGGCACATATGACATACTAAAGAGACTTTTGACCAAAGAGAAACTCCTTGCAATTGTCATATCACAGTCTTACAAATATTTGATTATGTGTGCAGATTAAAATAAGAGTCAAAAAGGGTAATAGTTTTATCTGTAATATTTTATATTTTATTAGGAGAAGATATTACTATATTCCTTAAGTAATTAAAATGAATTCCATTCAAAGTAATTTACTGGGAATCACTAGCAGAAAGAAATATTATAACATAACTAACAAAACTCAGATGTGGAAGAGAGGAGGTAGTGGGTTTGAGGCAAAGGCCTTAATTTTTCCTAACGGAGGGAAAATGATTTGGTCTAACAATGATAAATCAAGATAAAGAATAGGCCTATTATTTAGAATTGGGGTGAGACCAACAATGTTAATCTTGGGAATGAAACTAGAGGTTAGGCTAGAGAATTTCAGTTTCTATTATTTTATTCATTGCTATTTCAATGCCTCCTCCTCCCAAAGCAGGCACATATTTATGCTTTCAACTATTAAACTATTAATAATTTTTACATAGTTTAATGAGATGCTTGCCCCTAGAGGTAGCCAAAGGTTTTGAATTATAGGTCTTAACCAATAAACAAAAGCCTTTCATCATTGACAAAATCTTTGAATAACATGCAAAGTCATCCAGATTTGGACAAATCTCAGAAAGTTGGCATTCAACTGCTTCCGACCTATAAACAGAGACAGCATAAAAAAAGGAAGCACCATCAGACTGCATTAACACAACTTGTCCTGAAGTACATATTTATCATCACTGTCTCAATTCTTAAAACTCTGGTTCTTAATATAGAATTCTATTAAAAGCCAATCAAAATGGAGTAAAATAACTTAACTTGTTTCAAATCCTTTCCCTTAAGTCCACCGGTTGTAATTGTCTATCCTGGCATTATTGATCATTATTCTGGATGTATTATTTATCCAATGGTAATTTCTAAATCACCTATTATATGCATAGTTAAGGGGCTTGCATATGTTGGGGGCTTGGACACTGAGATACACACACACACATACATAAATATTGCATAGAATTCTAAGTATACAGTTCATTCATCTATTTTCTTCAACTTCCTATTAACAATCCTATTATAATTTAATGTGGATCCAAACAATTCCTCTAAAGAATGAGAATCCCAATTTTAAGCTGATGAAATACCAGGGATTTGACAGCTAAACAGGAGGCTTTCTCCCACCGGTTTGTTGCCCTGCCATAATCACTTTACCTCCGTCAGCAAGTCTTTTCAGAGAGTCAGTGACCCATTGATAGGTGCCCTCATGGTGCATGCAGCACTATTGTTTAACACTGTGAAATTCTGCCTGCCAGACGGTGCCACAGGGAAATGGCGTCACTGGCAGGTGGCTGGTTTGCCTTGATGTTTCGATACCTATTTCTGGCGAAGATACTTTCCCCTTCTATTTTGCTATTCCTTATCCCTTACAAAAAGCTGTCTTCCCAAGAGCCTTCCTCCAATGTCACGGACCAGAGTTCATTTCTGTCAGTTCTCAGGTTGATAGCCCATCACAGAGTAATGTCCAAACATGAGAAATTGTGATAATTAAACTTCTTTTTTTTTCTTTGCACAGAATAACTAATTGTAAAAATTGGCAGTCAGCCTGCCATTTGAAAGTGAAGAAAACATCTTGTTTTAACATCTGAGCAGGGATTTTTTTTGTAATCTGTAAACAATTGGACCATATGTAGTGTGATGGGAAACATGAAGGCTGTGATAGAACATCATTGAAGGAACCTTGTGTTTAATCACTGTTCTTTGACTCACTGAAATAGAAATTGGCTTTTTAAGTTCTGGGTTTTGTCATGATTTTAAAGAGACAGTTTTTCTTAAAATATCAGACCACACTGTCAACCTACCAAGTGATAACTGAGAGAGAGGCAAAGGAATTCCCATTTTTAAGATGTAAATATGTTTATAAGACACCTAAACAGGTAACAGATGCAGTCATGAGCTTTTACAGCCTTTGTTTTGGCCTGCAATCCACTTCAGTGATATAAAGAATCTCCACACAATATGGTTCAACCCTTAGAAGGTGAATTTTTTTCTAAGTAAATTTTGTTGATGAAACTAATGTCAAGCAAAATTACCACCACTGATGAATTTAAAATTTTTAAAAATAAAATTATGCCTTTTCCTAATTTTGCAATATTTTCCTGCTTATGATATATATAGCATAGGCAAATTAACAATGATATTAAAAAAGGTTAGCAGTTGAAATTCAAATGGTAACTGTTGAAATCATATGTCTTATAATACATGATTATATGCATCATAATCATATGAAACATACAGTATATATAGTATTATATATACCATGATTAAATTTCTTTATATTCAGTTGACAACACCTAAAGAAAAATAAAATGACCAAATGAATTTTGAAATAATCACAATTGCAGCAATTCCACAACACTGTATAAAAAGGAAATGTGTTTGAAACAAGAACAGAGCTAGATTCTCTACCTGACTTCACATTAGCTGAATTTCAAGTTTGCTATGACTAACTTTATCATTCTGTATGTTGGTGTCCTTTTCCTTAAAATTAGCTGGTTAGATCAGGTCAGTGATTTTTAAAGGCAGAGGGAATAAGGCAATTTGGAATCATCTGAAGAATTTTTGCAAAATATTGCTGGGAAAGAAAGTGTCTCTTCACTTTCTCCTCTTCTTAACTCCCCCCAGAGTTAACTGCACCTTTACTGCAGAGTCACCTTAACTGCAGGGTGAGCCACTCTTACCAACTGGAAGTATGTCATATCTGAGGAGCACTGACACAAATAATCACTCAATAATAGTCATTGGACATTATTGAAGACTTAAAAGCATCTCATTGTTGGATGTGTTATATCTCATATTTTTCACTCTAGGCCCCAAATGTTTTTGATTTGATAAGGTTTTGATTGTTTTAATCTTGATAATTTTAATATTTTATTTGGTTATTTTTCCACATTAAATTTAAATAGGAAGAATGCTTGTACTGCTTTATGTCTCAACTTCCAACTTCAGTCTATTCGGGAAAGCTGTACTTACAGGTCTCAGCCAGCAAGCTGAAACTGACAAAGGAGCGTTCCACTTCTCTGCTGTATAAGTTGTACTTACCTTGTTTTCGTGAAACCAACCTCGGTTTCCAAGGAAACAAGAACAAAAAGGCAGTTGGCAGCTAGCATCTGGGACTTAGAAGAACTCTCACATGTCAATTTCAACTGCTGGCTGCTGGCTGAAACCTAAAAATGTGGGGTATTAAAATCACTTCAAACTTTTAACACAAAAAAGAATATTAAAACAAGTTTTTTTCTTAATTTTTAAGTAATTAGGTTTAATAGCAAACTCTTTAAAATATCCTTTGAAATACTATAACAAATTAAATGTATTATCATTGTTAAAAATAACTCAATACAAACTCAAGTTTTATTTTAAAACAGTAGGCACATATATTGTGGAGATATTTTCTTATATGCACAATATTGATTTTTGACACTTTCCACTTTTTACTTAAATTATGTTACCTTCTTTTTTTATTGCTTTCTGTGCTCCCAACTCCTTACATCTTTTCTTTTTTGTGGCTCATGTGCAAAATATACAGATATCATTTGTTTTATCCATAAAGATTTGTGGTCATGTTTAGTGTTTTAATGAAGTGTTTTAATGATGAAACATGAAAATACAGATTGACGTTTTCTCTTAAAAATGTAATTTCATGATTCAAGGCCTGGATATCCACATTAGCACACAATCTCCTTCTCAATAGCACTTGTTTGCTTTGCATGATTATGTACTTCAGAATTCACTGCTGTCCTCATCCTTCCATATAGTCTCCAGGTCTCTTATTTCATGGCTCCTAGAGTTGTTTGAGTTTTTAGACTCCTGCTAAAAGACAAACCTGGTTGTCTTCCCCAAGATTTGTACAGGGAAGAGATAAGATTTTTCATGCACAGAAAACAGAGACTTGTGGAAATACTTTAGACATTTAGACATTCCTAGAAAATGATGAGTAATTATCATGAAAATGGAGTTTCAAATTGATACTTATACTCTACCTTGGCTTATATTACTTTATATTATTCTACTATTTGATTGCCAGGTTCAAGTTAAAAATGTAGGTCTTTTAGAATTTCCCTCTTTTTAGAATTTTCCCTGTTTTATCATTTTATAGTATACCAGTGTCCTTCGGACTCCAGGATGCCTATGGATAAATATTAATAGGCAAATATTATGAAAAATTTTACATGCAGTAATTTATCAGATATGCAATATAGACATTTCATTACTTTTTATTGGTAGCCTATTTGTTATGGGCTATAAGAATGAATTTGTATAATTCTGGAAATTGTCTCCACATTAGATTTATGCAAATAAATATGCTTTCTTTTCTACAAAAATAAAAATGTAAGAAATATTAAGATAATATATTTAGTAAGGAATCTTTTTAATGTAACTTCTAATTTCTGTATCCTCAAATCTGTATGTATAAAACCTTTTTTTTTCTTTTCTTGGTACAGCCTTCTAGAAATTATACTTTTCATTTGTGAATTCAGATAATGTTTAATTTCTTCACTTTTTTTTGGGGGGTGGGCATATGGAGTCTCATGTTCAACATCTTTTGCTACTGTTAGAAAGTCAATTTTTCACTAGGAGAGAAATTATCAGCACTTGCTTGAAGACTGTAATAGGAGCTATGCAAGCAATAGTTTATAAAGAATTTACCATGTTGTGAGTGATAAAATTAATCTCTTAAGTTTGAGAAACCTCCAAAGTAGAAACAATATTGCAAACTTTACTCAAAAATTCAGTCAAAATAAAAAAGAAACCAAACCCCAATATTACTGTTTTTAGATTTTTTTTTAGTTAAAATATAATTCACATACCATAAAATTCACCATTTAAAATGTACAATTTTATGATTTTAGTATATTAACAATGTTGTTCAACCATCACCACTTATCTAACAGAACATTTTTGTCACCCCAAAAAGAAACTCCATGCTCATTACCAGCCACTATCCATTCACTCCCTCCATTCTCTGGCAATAGCTTACTTACTTTCTATCTCTATGGATTTGCCTATTTGGGACTTTT
Source organism: Daubentonia madagascariensis (assembly GCA_023783475.1). NCBI lineage: Eukaryota > Metazoa > Chordata > Mammalia > Primates > Daubentoniidae > Daubentonia > Daubentonia madagascariensis. The sequence continues at coordinate 63,159,566 of JAKFHU010001798.1, forward strand.
CATATAAATAAAATCTTACAATATGTGACCCTTTTATGTTTAGGTTCTTTCATTAAGCATAATTTCAAGGTTCATCAATGTTGCTGCATATAGTATATGAGTAGTATATCAGTACTTCGTTCCTTTTTATGTTGCACAAAATTCCATTATATGATTATAACACATTATATTTATCTGTTCATCAGTTGATGAAAATTTTCTGTTGTTTGTAATTTTTGACTATTATGAATATTGTTGCTATGAACATCCATGTACGTTTTTGTATGAACATATGTTTTTGATTCTCTTAGGTATACACATAGGAGTGGAATTTCTGGGCCATATGGTAATTTAAAATATCATTTTAATTGAAATAATACAAACAATTTCATTATAATATTGGAACTGAGACAAAAGGCAGAAAGAGTATACATACAATTTTACTCAAAAAATTGTTTTTAAAAGCTCATCAAAAACAAAAATAAAACAAGCAACCTCCTAAGTATATTTGTTGGTGGAAGGGTGTTTCTGTTTGTTTCTGTTAGTGTTTATTTCTATTTCTATAATAAGATTTTAGAAATAAAGGATTTAGCATAACTTATTACTCAGATATCAGATGTGCTAATTCCATGTTAAACTTCAAGAAAATATACAAATATATATGCAGATATATTAATTATTAATTAATATATTAATATGTATAGGTATATTAATAACTGAAGCCAAAAGTCATGATTTATATCCAACATAAGGGGAAATCACTTTATTTTAAATACTGAAACTGAATGTGCAAAGTATTCAGTAAGAAAATACCTCTATTTTTTGTTCTACTATTCATTCTTAAACATGCTGACTTATTGTCAAAATGCTTCAAATCTCCTGTTTCATTGAAATAACAAATTTAGCCTAGTCTTTTTACTCATTTTGTATTTTTTCTGTAATAATAATAGGTACCTGAGATTGGAATTTTAGGTACCAATCTTTTATTTCGGATTTTTGTCTCTGTGAGTGTCTCTGTCTTTGTCTTCACTTCTGTCTCTGTGTGTGTGTTTTAATGTATGAATATATATTTTAATGCATAAATATATGCACACATATGTGTATGTGTGTATTAGTGTATTCTCTTTCTTTTTATAATTAAGAAAACTTTCTTATGTGAATATTTCTGTTCTGTGGTGATAATTACCTATGCCCAGTAATTTACTTCCATTTTTAAAAAAAAAAAAATTGCAGATTTTTTTACAAAAATCTTCTTTATATTTTCCCCTCTTGAGAAGAGATGATAACAAAGTCCCATTAAAAAAAAATTCTACTGGCCTTTCTTTTCTTTATTAAAGAATTTTTATTCAAACATTTCTTATTATCATTTATTGCACATAGCATGCATTAATCAAAGAAGTTTAAAATAATAGGATAAATATGCCCTATTTTTAAAAACTGAAACAAAAAGGAGGTACGTGGATTATCAAATGCTAAATTATCCTCTGGGAAAGACTATCCTTCTGACTTTCAATTCTTAATATTTTATCATTCTCTTTTTTCCCCCTTTATAATGCTCTTTTTTTCTCAATCTGCACTGCTGTCTTGCACTTGCTCCCTCCTTTCCAATCATTCAGTCATCCAAGGATCTATCAAGGTGCTTTCTTGTTTAAAAACTTTCTTACCTGATCCAGCTCATATCATGTGGTCTTTCTTATTCAACCAGCTAATATTTGCTGAGTCTCTACTACAGCCTTGGCTCTTTGTGAGAAATTTCTGGATACAGAAGAAAAGTAGGGTACTCCAGAAGTCCAAAATAAGCCATCACTCTTGCCTTACTGTAAATAAAATATACATGTACATCTAAAATGGAAAAATATAAGGAAATGAGATGACATCTATTTCTAAAGACAAGCAAATGAGATATACAAACTGGATTAGGGCAAGACAATTTTAGGGGAGGATAAAACTAAATAAGTAAATCAGAGAGGGGTGACTATCTTAACATGTCTTAAAATAAATCCTGGGAGAGGTCTCATTTAAAAATTTTATCAACTAACAAAAGGGATAGGGCACCAAAACCTTCAAAACTTAGAAAGAGTAGAAAGGTTACTGGAATGGGAAGTAAGAAAACACCTAACACTTAAGTTACCCTCTTACGGAACATAAGAAATTCTGATGGCAAAATAATGTAAGATTAGAGGTAAGTTGGTAACAAATTGTTTAAGCAGTAGATACCCCAAATGATATGGGTTCAACTTTAGCCTTTACATAAATCAAGTTTTGGAGGTGTGAGAAGTCAAATGTCTTATTCAGAGTCACACAGTTTATTGCAGCACAGTCAAAACTATAATAGAACTCAGGTACTAACTCTTGTCTTTTGAATGTTGATGTTTCCCCACACTGCTTAAGTGCATGGGTGAGCTCTGTATACAGTATAAATGGCATATGCATCTCTTGGGAGATTGTTAGACATGCATGCAATAGTAAAAGTAGCACTCGGTGAGGATTTTCCACCCTGAAACCGTAAACAAAGGCAAGTAAACACATATATGCTTACATAAGCTGAATAATATAAGGTGCTATTTGTTGATTGCTTACTATTCCCCAGGCTAAATCAATACACAATATACATTTTCTCATTTAAATCTCACAATAAGTTTGTTGCAAAGTGAGGCTTAAATGAATGAAGACACTTCTGCTTTTTATATATCTGTTTTATTAATTTTAATGTGTAAATATTTCTCAGTATATTTTCTAAAGAAAGAAACAATGCCAAATTAAGTTTGTGACCACTCATCTTAATTCAAAACAGATATGTGAAAAAATGTAAATCTTAGAAATACATGATCACAATGTGATTACCATGACATATATAGTTACATCACATAGTATTAGTATTTTGTATTTATATATATATATGCATTACATTTGCTTATTAGACTATTCATTTACTTTGAGAGAAAGCCATTAAGAAGGTAAGAAATTATTGGTGATATGTGGTAGATATTAAATTTAATGCAGTGTGTTATTTCCACAGTTTTAATCCAGACACATTCTATATCTGTCATGTGTATACAATATACAGTGAACCAGTGAACACTCGGTAATTTTGTAAGAGAAAGCAGAGGAAATTTCAACAGAAAAAAATAATTCTAAAAAATTCTTCGTTAAACTATGTCAATCTAATCAACTTTTGAATGGTTTTGGTGAAAACGATTATTTGAAATTCAAAAATACCTCTGCAATTCCATTTTAGGTATTAGTTTCAATTGCAACCTCACCAAATCTGTAGTCCCAGTGATAAAAAATTGTAAAATTGACTGATTTAAGCTATACCTATATTCCTTTCCTTCTCATCAGATGTTAAAGGTGCTAATGAACTGTGAAATGGCCAAAGGCAGGCAGCCAGAGGGAAAGAAGAGAAGAAGCCACAGACCTGGATCACTACAAAGTAAGTAATTAGTCACTGAATAATGGAGAATTCAACTGCATTAATCCTATATCTGCAACATGCATTTTCTATCAAAATTTGCTAGAGATGTAGCTCAAAATCTGTTTTCTGAGGTTCTCAAGATTTTGTCTATTTCGTTGACTATAACTGACAACATCTACACACCGAATCCTCAATATGGATTTAGAATGGAAAACATAGCTATTTTTTCCCTGAAAAGAAGGTCATTAGATGGTATAAGAAATATAAATATTTTGCAAGTAATCACATTCCAAATTGTAGAATATATTTTCTGGAGAATATATATATATATATATATATATATAGAGAGAGAGAGAGAGAGAGACTGTAACCAACTCCTCTCATCAATACAAGATTTTTATTATTTTAAATGATCCTATTGATATACATAGCAACTTTAATTGTAGATCTATTGTTCCATGATTGATTTCAAATCTCACTGGGCTTGTGTTTGGAAAATAACAAAATTTATAATTTGTTGCTGTGTGTGGATCTGTGAGTGTGTGTACACATGAGCACACGTGTGTGCATGTGAATAGATTTTATTTCATGTTACCAAGAACCACAGAGGCCAAAAGAGGAGCACCTGGCAGATGGTTTAAAATCTTTACATAATGAATACACACATGGATATACAAACAAGACTCCTTGGAAATGAGTTATCTCTTTCTATTTCAGTGAGTCAGAAATTCACTTGCATGAAACTAATACTTATAATTTTTGGATAGAATTTTGATTCTGAAAACGTACTTTACACCTTTATACACATTCTGGTTCTTATTGTTTCCCACTCTGAGTTTTTTCTGGCTTTCAAACAGAATAGTTGATTTTTTTTCTTTTTTTTGCTTGAGGAAATGTGTTCTGCATATCTCTTCATCCTCTTGGATCTAATTAAAATGAAAATAAAAGCAAAACATATCCTCTTCTTTTTCCGTTTGTTTATAAAATTTGAGGTTTTTTGTTTTCCTAGACACTTGACAATGTAACTGGTAACTGTATTTACACCATTTTTTCTCAAGATCTTTAGGAGAAAAAAGAACAGGATACTCAACTTTAATTGTAGGTGATCTAAATATTCTAGTCCAATATCACAGATGTATGTCATTATAGGAATATAAACAGATTATTTCATCAACATTTGAAGGAAATCTCAAAAATTTGGTAATGAACATAAATTTGATTGTACGGGAACTCACTTTTCAACATTAATGTTTTACTTCTATTGTCAGTGCAATGCCATAAAATAAAATGATGTTTATTTATTAATGTGTTCAGGTTAAATTATTCATATTTATTGTAATTATCTCCAAAACGTTTTCCAGGAAATTGTTAGGTATTTCTCAATGCCCAAAATTCTAAACGTTGGCTACTTTATTTTAGCACTGGTCACTATTACTAAAACTTTTTTTGCTAGTCCTTCCAGTATGACCTTAATAGAGACTCTTTCTTACCTGGTTCTGATATTTGCTCCTTTTTTGAGAGATTTTCTTATTGGGCTTTAATAGTTATACTCTACAAAATCTCTTAAAAATAAAGCTACCTTGGTATTTTTGTATTATTATTATTATTATTATCATTACTTGCACACTATTACTACTACCCTTTGCTGAGGTATCATTACAGTGAAGCAGGAAATTTTCAACCCCATTTATAGCCTCTAAGATGGGTAGCTCTGTACGTAACATGATTTGCCTCCCTGGCCACATCTAATCCTTTTCCTTGGAATTTGGGACGTGAATTAGAGCATATGATAGTTCCATGTGGATATAGAGTCTGTAAGATCAAGTGGACTCATAGTTTGAGGATGCCCTTTTGGAGCAGCCCCTACCACAGAGTAAACAGTTGCTCAGAGAGCTACAAAAATAAAAGATTATACTGACCACAAAAAAGAGATGAACTGAGTAGTGAACTAATAATTTTGTAGTTCCTGTTGGTACTTATATTTCATTTTACTAATAAAAGACTCTGCTATATTCATTAACAAAGATTGCATCCCGTTTTTGTTTGTTTGTTTTAATTTAAACCACTTTGCACTGATTTCTGTTCCCTGAGGTTAAATATGTTTTCAGATTACACTTACAGAACTTAATTACACCTTTATAATTTGTGAGTCACTTGGTTTGTTCTTATGTTAAATGTTTATTTTCTTTGAAAATTTCCAAAGCTTTATCAAAAGTTTTCTTTTACAAGGACTTTTTTTGGGTCATTAAACTGTTCTGTATCTTGATTATGGTAGTGGTCATATAACTCTATGCATTTGTCTAATCTCATAAAAGTGTAGACTAAAAATAGTGAATTTTACTGTATGTAAATTTTAAAATATTTTAAAAGTGTGCTTTTTAGGACATTGAATACATTGGTTATAATCTGTATGTCTGTATCTGATATCTGAGAGATCAAAGAAATATGATATCAGAATTATAAACGTTTTTTTGCTTTAGAATATGAGCTTCATGAAGACAGGGACATTGTCTTGTTTAATGCTTTCTCTTGATCCCTGGCACATTATAGGCACTCAAGAAATGTTGAGTGAATGAATGAATGAATGAACATTATACATAGTAATGGCTATCATATATTAAAGGCCTAATTTCATTAGTCAAAATACCAAACCCATTTTTGAGGAATATATACAGTTTATTGTATTGTATATTGTAAACTATAAAGATATATAGTAAGTACAAATATTAGCCTCCATTTATTTAATTTTTGACCTTTAAGTTTCTGACCACAATCCTTTACAATGTGGCTTAGATCAGTGGTCCCCAACCTTTTTGGCACCAGGGACCAGTTTCATGGAAGACAGTTTTTCCACAGACTTGGGTGGGGGATGATTTGGGGATGATTCAAGTACATTACATTTATTGTGCAGTCAAACATCTCTGCTAATGATAATCTGTACTTGCAGGCACTCCCCAGTGCTAGCATCACTGCCTCAGCTCCACCTCAGATCATCAGGCATTAGATTCTCATGAGCAGTGTGCAACTTAGATCCCTCACATGTGCAGTTTACAGCAGGGTTTGTGCTCCTATGAGAATCTAATGCTGCTGATCTGACAGGAGGCGGAGCTCAGGCAGTGATGCACGCGACGGGGAGCGGCTGTAAATACAGATGAAGCTTCACTGGCTTGCCCGCTGCTTACATCCTGCTGTGGAGCCTGGTTCCTTACAGGCCATGGACTGGTACTGGTGTGCAGCCCCAGGGTTGGGGACAGCAGGTTAGGTAGTGCCCTGATCCCATAGGATCTCAAATACAATGTAATGTCAGGTCCATGCTTCAAAGTCTTGAAACTGTGAGTTAATTTTTCTCTAAGTGCTACTTCCAGTTGTACTCACTTAAATAATATTTATGTACCATCTCATTTATATCTCACCATAAAGCTATGAAGTAGATTTTGTGCATATAGACCTTATAAATGAAAAAGTAGAATAATTGATTGGTTAAGACATAGATTAACTTTCCTAAAACCATAAAACTAATAAAGGACAGCTGTAGACTCAAATCCATTCTTCTAACTGCAAACTATCAATTTTTGCTGCCCCCCATGTTTAGATAACTCATGCTCAGATAACTCATTCTTTGATCCCCAAAACAATTCTAATATGAAAGTATTCAGTCAATATGTTGCTGGCTATGATCTGTTATTGTTGTTTCTTTTTAAATCTTCCAAAAAGACTTCATCTTTACTTAGTCTAAATTCTCATTTTACTTACTCTTTAGTTTAATCAAATGCTGCATTGTATCTGCTAAATACCTACCATACAAGTCCATGAAGGCATGGACTTGTCAATATCAATTCATTTGCTAATGGATCACATGATTGATTTGCCTTGGTTTAGAACTATTTCCTAGTCTTAGGCTCTAATTTAAATATTAGATATGAATATCGTCAGGCTTACATTTTTCAACAGACTTTACTTTATAGAGCAGTTTTAGGTTCACAAAAAACTTGAGTGGAAAGGACAGAGATTTCCCTTATGCCCCCTCCCCCAACACATTCATAGCCTCCCCTGTTATCAATATCACCCACCAGAGTTGTACATTTGTTACAATTGAGGGACTCACGTTAACATATCATTATCACCCATAGTCCATAGTTTACAGTAGGCTTCATTCTTGGTGTTACACCTTCTATGGGTTTAGACAAATGTGTAATGACATGTATCCATCACTAGAGTATCATATAGAGTGGTTTCACTGCCCTAAAAATCCTCTGTGCTTCTTCTATTCATCCCACCATCCTCACTAACCTCTGGCAACCAATGATCTATTTACTGTCTCCCTAGTTTTATCTTTTCCATAATGTCATATAGTTGGAATCATATACTATGCGGCCTTTTCAGATTGGCTTCTTTAACTTAGTAATATGCATTTAAGTTTTCCCCATGTCTTTTCATGGTTTAATAGCTCATTTCTTTTCAGTACTGAATAATATTCTACTGGCTAGATGTACCACAGTTTATTTGTTCATTCTTTTACTGAAAGACACCTTGGTCAAGTCCAAGTTTTGGCAATTATGAATAAAGCTGTTATAAAGCTTACATTTTTAATGTAAATGCTTTCTTCTATTGCCTTAAGCAAATAATTACATATATTATTTAAAATATCTCAATATATGGACAGAAATATCATTTCAACCTCTAATATATAATAAATAAATGTGTTACAGAACAAGAATAAAGAGAAGATGAATAACAGTGAGAATGTTTACAACATGAGATCCTTAAAGAACAATTGTGTCTGATCATGGGCAACTTCTTTGCCTTTGAACTGACATCAGATAAATGAATGTAAAGATTCATGGATACACATTCTTTCAAGTACACGCTGTTATGTCAAACAGCATTACTGACCTAGTAACTTCTTGGCATCCACATGAGTTACTAAGGTCACTATTTGAGTATATTAAGTAGAAAAAGAAAAAAAAAAACTTCTCAGAAAAGAAGCCTCAATTAATTTAAAACACCCAATAATGGGCTCTAAAATAACAACTACATTTTAACCAGTAAGTTCATTAAACATTTTCCCAAACTCATAACAATTATTCTGCTTAGTCAGATGTTTTCTCAAAGGAGAGTTCATTCATTTTAACTGCTTAAAATACAAGATGAATGAAGCAATTTGCTTTTTTATTTACATTTTGGCACTGATAATATTTTATTAAAAACACCACCACAAAAAAGCACATTGTGACTTTAATCACTGCTTGCTTCCTACAGCAGTGCTTTGTTTTACATTTAAAACTTTAGAGTTGTGTTTTTGAAAGATACAGAATATGTCCCTAGAAATTACTAGAATACCCTATGTTACAAAATTAATATATGTCAGTTTAGCATAACTATAAGCATAAATGCAAATTAGAGATCTCTGTTACATAATAATAACTTTTTCAGACACAACTGAAAATTGCAATTTTGGAATAAAGAGAAATTATACTGTATTGAAAATGAAATGTTATAGCAATAAATTGTTTCTTATTTATTTCACATTTGTTTAAGAACAGATAAATCAAAACTGACCATCTGAGTTCTACTATCACTATCATTCTTATTTTCCAATACAAAAATAATAATCCTATATTTATGCTTTTTATTCTGTAGTGTTTACAAAACACATTCATATTGGGCATTATCTCCTAATCAATTAATATGCACATGCAACTTCTTGTTACCACCCAAAACACTCATAAAATCTAGGAAATATACATTTTATTATTACTTGCAAATTTTTGAAAAAAATAGGTAACTAGACAAAGAAAAAAACAGGGTATTGTGAATGTAATATTTTTTCAATCATATTTTGGGTGTAGCTCATATTAGATGATTTTTGGAAGCTTGTCTTTTGTTTTTTGTTTTAAATTTCAGAATATTATGGGGGTACAAACATTTTGGTACATGACTTGCTTTTGTACAGTTTGAATCGAAGTTATAAGTGTGTCCATCACCCATATAGTGTGCATTGTACCCACTAGGTGTGAATTTACCCATCCCTTTCTGCCCCCTCCCACCAGCTTGATTTCCATTGAATTCTACTACCATATGTGCACATGAGTGTTGATCTATAAGTTTCAACTTAGTAGTGAGTACATGTGGTTTTTGTTCTTCCATTCTTGTGATATTTCACTTAAAAGGATGGTCTCCAGTTCCATCCAGGTTGTTACAAAAGACATTAGCCATTTTTTTAATGGCTGAGTAGTACTCCATGGTATACATATACCACATTTTATTGATCCTCTCATGTATTGATGGACACTTGGATTGTTTTCACATCTTTGTGATTGTGAATTATACTGCTATAAACATTTGAGTGCAAGTGTCTTTTTTATAGAATGTCTTTTTTTCCTTTGGGTAAATATCCAGTAGTGGGATTGCTGGATCAAATGATAGGTCTACTTTTCTAATTTTTTAAGTTTAATTTTGTGTTTTTCTAGCTTTGTTTCTTTGAGACATCTCCGTACTGCTTTCCGTAGAGGTCGTCCTAGTTTGCACATGTTTTATATGTAAACCTTGATTTCCTATTAATTTGAATTTTTTAGATAATTTTCTTGGATTTTCCAAGTAGATAGTTTTATTGTCTATAATGATGAAAGGCACATTCTTTTAAATATTGTACCTCTTATTGCTTTAACTTCTCTTACTGAACAGGTAAGACCTTTAGTACAATCTCAAATAGTAGCTTTGAAGTGGGCAGCCCTTTCTTGTTCCTGTATTTAATGGTAATGCATGTAATATATTTTAATTAAAATGACACATGCCGCAGATTACTGGTGAATAGCTTATAAGTCAAGGAAATTTTCTTTTTATTCCTAGTTAGCTAAGAGTTTTTTCTTTTTAATAAAGAACAATTATTGAGTTTTATCAACTTCTTTTTAAGATTTATTAAGGTGATCATAATTATTCTTTAATCTGTTTATGTGAGTAATTACATTAATAAATTTTCTGATATTAAACTGAGATCATGCTATGATAATGGTCATAATGTATGATTCTTTTAATAAACAGTAGTATCATTTTAATAATCTGTATTTTACTTGATAACATTGTATTAAAGATTTTCACATCTATCTTCATATAAAATTAACTTTCCTTGAATGTTTTCCTTGCCCAGATTTTAAATTAGTATTATAATAGTTTCCTATAATTTGGTGAGTAACCTCCCACATGTAGCATGCACTCACGTGCACTTGCATGTGTGCTCGCTTTCTCTGTTTCGCTCATTCTCTGCTGTAGAAAATTTACTTAACAGAGAATTATTTGTTCATTGACATTATACTTAGAACTAAACCATTGAGTTTGATGTTGTTAATAAGGAAATATCTTTGTCTCCTATGTATTGTTGTGTATAATTATTGGCCTTTTAGGGATTTGTATTTATTAAATCTAGTGATTTCATGTTTCCTAGAAAATAATTCATTTTATCTATATGTTCAAATATATTTGCATAAACTTGTACACATTCATGTTACACTTTTTGAAATCTCTGAAACTATACTTATGTTCCTGTCTCTGCCCGAGACCACTTGGTCAGATTTTCCAAAGGTTTGTCTTGTTTAGTAGTCTTTTTAGAGAACCATCTTTTAGTTTTATTAGTAAATTCTTATTTGTATTCTGTTTTCTATTTTAAATATTTCTAATTTTTTAAGTTTAATTTTGTGTTTTTCTAGCTTTGTTAATTAAAAGCTTAGTCCATTTAAAAGAAATTCTTAGCTTTGAAATATTTTCAAAATTACACATTTTCTTTATGCCCTACTTTGGCCACATATCACAGATTTTGATTCATAATTTCAATTGTCAATTTTTTTTGCAGTAGTTTGTATGTTCAGTTTTAATTTTCTGCATAATTTGCACATTATCTAGATTATTTTTTAACATAGACATATTTGTGGGGCAGGAATCTATACTTTTTGCTAATCATCCAACTTTGTTATGTGTAGTCATTGAATATAATTGGTTAATTCCTAAGTTTTAGAATCTACTAATAGTGTCTGTGTAGTCTATAGAAGTCCAAATGTGTGAAATTTCAAAATATTTGGGACATATATATAAAACATTTATGTATATATAAAAATAATGTATTTTTATGGGGGGTAATGTTCTCTTTATCTTCTATTATATATTAGGTTTGGCTTGTTAATTATCCCATTTGAATACTTCATATATCTACTTTTTTTCTACTGTTATTGTCATTTTCTGAGAAGTATTTCCAATCTCTATATATCACTGTGGATTTTTCTTCTCTTTGCAGTCTTGTCAAGCCTAACTTTTATATTTTAAAGCTGTTGTTAGCATATGAATGTTTTGATTATTTTCATGTACTATTGGTAAACTATAACTTTTATAAATATGAAATATTTATCTTTATTTATTTTTATGATTTTTGCCTTTATTTTTATTTTCTCAGAAACTAATATTGTTGCACTATCTTGATTTTTGTTAACATATTGCCTGATGTGCTTTTTCTGATCCTTCTGTTACTAACTTTTCAGTGTTATTTTGTTTAGTAAGCATATATGCCTTTTTGAGACCAGCACAAGCTTGGGATTCCCTCTCTTACCCTGAGTCACTTTCCATTTTGAGGTAGAATAATATTTTAGTTTGAATATCCTAGCCCCACAAATTGTGCCTATTTTTGTTCCTATATATTGATATTTTGTCACAATCCAAACTTTAGAAAATGTCTAGTTGATTCTATGTGTATGTATGTTATTTATTGGATTGGGGTGCTCAAAAGAAATAAAACCAATAAAGAGTATGTGTGTGTGTGTGTGTAGAAAGAAAGAGACAGAGAGATTAATTATAAGGAACTGGTTCACATGATTATGGATGTTGAGAACTCACAAGATCTGCACAGTCATCAAGCTGGAGAAAGCTGATGGTATAGTTACAATCTGAGTCCAAAACCTGAGAGCCAGGATAGCCGTTAGTGTAAGTTCCAGTCTGAAAGCTGAAAGGCGCAAGACCTGAGAACTGATGTTTCAGTTTGAGTCTGGAGGCAGGAAAAAAACCAATGTCCAAGTTCAAAGCAGTCAGACAGGAGTGCCCCCTTAATTGCAGGGGGATTACACTTTTTGTCTTTTTGTACTATTCAGGCCTTCATGTGATTGGATGAGGGCCACCCACATTGTGGAGAACAATCTGCTTTACTCAGTCTACTGATTCAAACGTTAGTCTCATCCAGAATCACCCTCACAAACTCACCTAGAATAATGTTTCACCAAACGTCTAGGCACCTCATGGCCGTGTCAAGTGGATACATAAAATTACCCATCTCCTGTAATGTTACAATTCTCTGGAGATTGATTATATAAGTTTGTATACTTATATACAACTTTAAGAAGTCTTATCATACTGATTTTGTTTCTTTTGGTTTTGATTCTTCTATTCATTAAACTTGGTGTCTTTATTTCATGGGCTAGGTTTCTAAAATGATGCTATTTGTTTTAGAGATCACCTTTATTCTTCAGATTTCCTGCTATCCTATGTGTGATAAATTGAGGCCATTTAAGAAATACTGCTTCCAGTATCTGTGGGCACCCTGGCAAGGAGATGTCTGGGAAAGTGCACCCCGACATCATCCTGGCTCTTATTGGGCTTCCCAGAGTCCAGTCCTGAGAGTTGAAGTGCCTGGCCGTTCTTTGTGGTCTTCACCAGGTCACACCGGTCACCATGCCAGTTCTCACTTCTCTTTCATCCATCTCTCACCTCACTGTGGATTGGATTGCTTCTCTAACTACACCTGTGGAAGTCCCCTCTATGCAGGTTTTGGACTTTGCTTCTGTCCTTCAATTTGATTATATCTAATTTCTAATCTTTTGTATGTTTTGTATAATTTCTGGTATTTTGTGAGAATCTATTGTTTTCTATCACTAATGTGACAGATATGCACCCCCCTTACATAATATAAAGTTGTTGCTGAGAAGTAACTGCCACTTGGGTGCTCTATTCCCAAACCTACTTTTCATCTAGGTGGACCCACGTATATATTCTCTTGAAAGGAATGTTAAAAAAAATAATGTGTTATGAAGATAGTTAGGAAACAAATATATATTTTCCATCCTCTCTTTCTGCATAAAACAGGTGGTTGCAGAGGACAGCAAGGCTCTAGAGAATGGCAGAACCAGAAGGTGGAAGAAGCCAAGTTACCTGAATTATTCTATGGGGAGATGCCACTAACAAACCAGAAACATGTACACTTGACTGTTACATGAGCAAGAAATAAACTTCAATTATATGAAGCCACTGACATACCACCTTTCTTATTAAAATGATACACCTGCTAAAATTACCCTAAATCATATCAGTGATATAGGTATAATTTCTCTAAAAATATATTTCCAACATTTTCTATAGAATTTCAATGAAATGTGTACTTATTTAATTTTATATATTCATTTAATATTTGATAGTTCTTTTATATACAGATCCACTTAAATATCTAAAGTAATATTTTTATAATTGTTTAACCTTTGAATATTTGTACAAATTAAACATTTATAATAGATTTTCAGTATCTGGTGGTCAGTATTTTTGAGATATGTAGGAAATAAAATTTGTTCAAGGATAATATATTTAAACAAATTATTTAGATTTTAATAAGAATGTAGATTCTAGACGTATTGTCAGAACTTTCTAAGATATTTGTAACTATAAAGTGTCTAAGTCAAACAGATAATACAACACCTGCCTTTTGCACACACACACAATCTAGATATATACACCATCATTTAAAGAGGCTTATATTTGCTTTGTAAACCTCTCAACATGCTTGTTTCATTTACATAGGCCCCAAATTAGTCTCATGGGATTCTGTATATCATATACCAACACTCTAAAATCACAGAAATATAATTATACCACCTGCCTCAAGAAAAAAAAACATAGGATGTTATGACAGGACATATTGGATTAAGATGATATGAGATGCTGAAAAGGTATAGGATTACATATATTAATTTATAGCAATTTTATATATGGGAGGGTGTTTGAACTAGTTATATATAAGGACAAAATATGAGTAAAAGAGTATGTTCAGACTTAAAAAATATTTCACCAACCTATGCAAAATTTGGAGCAACAGTCTCTGCCTTCCAGTCGCATACAGTTTAGGGAGTGATGTATGTTTATGTGTATGGCAGTTTTGAATTATGAAATTCGTGTTTCCTATAAAGAAAATATCTTTAGTACTGAGGCTGATTTTAAAACTATACTTGTGGTATGCTACTAATAGCACTATTGCACCAGCCATTAATCTCCTGGTATGGTGCTTTCAATGGTTAAATTTAATTGAAAATTAAAAATTAAACCTTTTCTAATGAAATAGTAGTTATCAGTCAGAGATGGTATACTTCAGTTTTGGGGAACATAACGCTGTGAGAAAAGATAGAAGGAGACAGATGTTTTTGAATACTGGTAACTTAACTCAATTTTTATAGAAATATAGGAACTATTATCAGTGTTCCAAACAATAAGTGTAAATGTCACCCATGAATTCTATGACTCTCTTATTTTCACTTGACACAGGGAGTCATTATACAGTGATTAAGTATATGGCAAAATTTTGGATTTTGAGATGAAAGAGGTAGCTCTATATGAGACTAACTGTCTTTTTTTTTTTTTAAATTTATTTTTTAAATTTCAGAATATCATGGGGGTACAACACTTTGGCCATACACATTGCCCCTGTTCTGCCCGTGTCAGAGCCACAATCGTGGTCGTCTCCCAAACTGTGCTCCCCACATCCATTCAGTGAGAGTTTTTCCCATCCCTTCCACCCCCCTCCCGCTCGCCCGCCCTCAGATGAATGTTATTGCCCTGTGTGATGTAAGTGTTCATCAGTTAGTACCAGTTTGATGGTGAGTACCAGTGGTGCTTATTTTTCCAATCCTGTGACACTTCGCTTCGAACTATCTTAATATACACTTACGTTAAAAGAAAGCAGGCACAATGAACTGGAAAAAAATACCAGCATGTCCCTGTGCAGTTATCAAGTAGAGAGGTAAAAAGGTAAAAACAGGCCCTCCCTTAGGATGGAGGTAACAGTGCTTCCTAAAGAACACTTGATTCTTCTATATCCAGATTATTACCTTCCCAAATACATCACCTTCGGTCTCTCATCCCACAGTGCAAACAAACACTGAAACCCCACTGCCCTCCAATCCCAAGTCCTGGTGGGAACGAAAAGGGCACCACATTGCCTGAGGCAGTGGTTATGGTTTAGATCACTTTGCCCCGGGATCTGGATTGTTCATACTTTCTTTTCACTGTCTAAGAGTTATATAATGTTTAGAGGGTATGGAAGAGCTACTGTATAATATTTTAGTGTTTGCAAGTCAGAATGGACTCCACAAGAAAGACGAAAGTAATCTCAGTGTTTATAGTTACCCGTATCCAACATTTTTTGACAAAATTTGTTAGTGTAACTATAACACTTCATGATTATAGCATTCATGTAGTTGGTGTTTTTGGAAGTTGTGTCAAGGCTACACATTTACTGTTGCTCATTCATAGAGTGATTTCTATTTATTTTTGTAAGTGAGCAACATAAAACTCAGAAATGTATTGCTTTATTCACCTATTAATTTATTCACTCAGTCACTCACTGACTGTGTTAGTTAAGGTAATGTGTGCTGCTTTAATAGATAAACCATGAAATTCCTATAGCATAGCACAATAGAAGTTCATATTTCTCCTTCAATAAGTCTTATGTAGGGGTTCAGAAGGCCTGCCTTCTGATGTCAATTTCCTTGTCACCTGCAAGCTGACTGCTAAACCAATGCAACATATTTTACGGTTTTGTGATAACTTAAGGGACTGTTTTCAATAATAAGAACAGCAATAATAATGATGAGAAGAATGCTGGCTGCTGTCATAGATAAACTCCAAGCCCTATGGCTTAATATAATACTAAAAACTTGTAGAAATTAATAGAATATATATATTGTTCACTCACAAAATAGTCTCATACTTATTCTTTGTGGCTTGACTTCCACATAGTGATTTTCTTCTGTTTCATCTTTTGGAGGTAGAGTTTTTGATATCTGGTGTCAGGTATATTACAGAAAGGAAAAAGAGGAAGGCAGAAGGTAAACTCACTTCTTAACCCCATTGGCTCAGAACCAACACACATTGTTAATGCTCATTTGCCACTGGCAAAAGCTAAGTACATAGCCCACGTGTTGCAGGCAGAATTCTGCTCCCCACTAAAAGATGGACACATCCTGTGATTATGTTAGTTTACATGGCAAAAGGGAATTTGCAGATGTCATTAAGTTAAAAACCTTGATACTAGGAGATTATCCTGAATTATCCAGGTGAATCCAACCGAATCACATGGGTCTTTAATATAGGAGAACCTTCCTGGCTGTGACCAGAGGGAGATGTGACGATAGAAGAATGGACTGAAACATGCAACATTGCTGGCTTGGAAGATGGAGGAAGGGGAGGAAGGGGCCCACAGGCCAAGAAATGCAGGAAGCCTCTAGCAGCTGGAAAAGGGAAGGAAATGGATTCTCCTTAGGAGTCTCAAGAAAGGAACAGAGCTGGATCAGATTCTTTGATCTTAGTTCAGTGAACTCATAAGAGAACTATAAAGTAATAACACTAAGTTTGTAGTAATTTGTTCAATCAGGAATAGAAAACTAAAATAGGGGTGTTCTTAACCTTGGCCCTACTGGTATTCTGGGTCAGAAAATTCTTTGTTGTAGGGACCTATTCTGTGCACTGTAGAATGTTTAGCAGTATCCCTAGTCTACACCCACTAGATGCCAGTAGCAACCCACCTTCCCCCTAGTAGTGACAACTAAAAATGTTCTCAGAGATTGCCAAATATCCCTGGGGGTTAAAATGGCCCATGATTAAGAACCACTGACATAGCCGAACCTACACTCAGTGGATGGGGCAGGAGGAGTGATTCATGGTGGGGCAGTTACCCATGACTCTACAATAACTTTATACTATGGAAGGGTCATGAGCCTTTGGTGGTCATCTCTACCACATTCTTTCAGCGAATATTTAAGGAAAGCTTACATTAGGACTTCCATGATTCCGGGCTTACATTGGTGAATAACATAGTTTTTGTTCCCATTGAGCTTAACATGGAGTAGAAAACAAACAAGTTTGTAAACAAAATTGCAAAAGGTTGTAAGTGCCATGAGTGAAACGGACAAAGTGCAGTTACAGAGATTTTCAAGGGGGGGAACTACATTAGCCAGAACAACATTGAAAAGGAGAGATACTTAATGAAAGAGGCCTTATATAAGAAACAAGTCCAGAAAATCTCTGGTGGGGAGAGTGAGAGAATAGCATTTCAGGAAGCTATAACAGCATGGGGAAAACCTTGAACTGAGGAAAGGAAAAAGCTTGGCTTGTTTGTGGCAATGAAAAGAGACTGGGTCAGTGGATCTTAATTAAT
Organism: Daubentonia madagascariensis; assembly: GCA_023783475.1. NCBI lineage: Eukaryota > Metazoa > Chordata > Mammalia > Primates > Daubentoniidae > Daubentonia > Daubentonia madagascariensis. The sequence goes on from JAKFHU010001798.1 coordinate 63,177,409, forward strand.
AAAGGGAAGAATGATATATCTGAGAAATAAGAATCAGGGCAGGCCAGGCACGGTGGTTCACGCCTGTAACCCTAGCACTCTGGGAGGCCGAGGTGGGAGGATTGCTTGAGGTCAGGAGTTCAAGACCATCCTGAGAAAGAGTGAGACCCCCGTCTCTACAAAAAACAGAAAAATTAGCCTGATGTGGTGTTGGTGTCATGCACCTGTAGTCCCAGCTACTCAAGAGGCTGAGGTAGGAAAATCGCTTGAGCCCAGCAGTTTGGGGTTGCAGTGAGCTATGATGATGCCACTGCACTCTAGCCAGGGTGACAGAGTGAGACTCTGCCTCAAAAAAAAAAAAAAAAAAAAAATCAGGTCAGCTCCAGATACTGCAGGGCTTTGAAAACTTTAAGTTGGATGTAGTGGACATGTAGATAATCCACCCAAACCTCCTTCAAGGAAGAACTTGTCCCACCCACTGGGAGTGGGGTCCACAGACACCTTTCAGCTGCCAGACCCTTCTTCAGGGATGGCCTCAGCTGCAGAGCAATGTTGCCCCCAATGGCATGCCTATCTGGGCCCCCTTCATCCGATAACCAAACAAAGTAGATGTTAAAGGCTGGCCATTTGGACCTTTTTCTTTCTTTCTTCTTTCTTTCTCTTTTTTTTTTTTCCCAACTTTTCCAAGGTAGTCCCCAAAGAACGTTGAGATAACATAATTTCATCTGGATCCATTGCTAAACAAATTCACCTGAAAGTATTTTGTTCTAGAAGAAGATCCTCAAAGTGTAGTCCCTGGACCAGCAGCATCAGTATCACCTGGAAACTTGTAAAAATACAAGTTCTTGAGCCCTGCTCAGACTTATTGCATCAAAAACTCTGATGGTAGGGCCTTGTGATAAATGAATTTCTTACTGTCCTTCTCAGAGGTAATATAAATATTTAAGAATGTGACATGTCCAGGTTGAACAATAGCTGACTGTTAGTGGTAAAACTACAAATAACTAAAGGAATTCCATTACTCAAATACATTCCCAGGTAAGTGCACTGAATTGGGAAATATTCCAATATTTCATTGGTACTCTGATTTCTAGAAATATGGGAGCCATATTTTCTAAATATCAGTTATGGCAACAAGAGAGGATGAATAGACATTTCAGGAAGTTGAAATAATGTAAGTACATTAAAAAGCTTAGCAGAAAAAAGCAAATTAAATTATTAGTAATATCAACAGCATTAGTATTTTTATCCTGTTGATATTATAAAGCCCAATAATATGTCTTCCATAAAATAAACAATGTTTTTAAGACTTCCTGAAGATTAATTTTTAGTGTGTTTGTCTTCTATAAAGGTAATACATCATCTAATGGATAAGGATGTACCTAGCTTTTATCTCATTTACTTGAGAGTATTTTCAGATTGTGGAGCAGTTCTTAGCTTCTCAATCTGCCATTGTATTATGATGAACATGCAGCACTATCCTTTACCACTAATGAATGCATATCAAGTCAAACTGATAGAATTATAAGGATTAAAAAAGTAGACTGTTCAGGAAGTATGCTGGAAACAGCATGAATTTAGGACTCAAACAGGAAGCTCAAATTTTGATTCTGTTGTGTTGAACAGGTCACTCAAACACACCAAGCCTTGAAGCCTCTACTGCAAAATAGAGATCATAATATCTATTTTATAAGAGTTTTGTGAGGACTGAATAAATGTACACAGGAGGTAATGAATATTAGTTTACATCTGTAATAGGGAGGCTAGTAGTTGAAACAAACAATGCCCAAATTGTAGTAGGTAAACCACTAAATACAGATTTCTCACCTCATTCTGATATGTTTAGAGCTTTCCTCCAAAAAAGTAACTCAGAAATCCAAGTTACTCTTGTACTATGGACACACTTTTACTTATCTGGCAGAAATGGGGAGAGACGTCAGTGTAGGCCCAATACATAATTATCTCCCTCATCGCAGAAGTGACACACATCAATTCAGTTCACGTTACTTTGCTCAAAACTTGTCACATGACTAAGTTTAAATGCAGAGTGTGTGAAATGTCTCTGGCTTGGTGGCTAAGCATGAATTGGCTGGGGTCGGCTTGCCATCACTGACACAATTTAGCACCTACCTTTTCCTTTTACTTAATTTTCTTAGCCATGAAATGAGAATGTTGCCTTGAACAGTTACAAAATTAAAATTTTATATTTTTTCTAAAGAGAGAGAGTTTATAATTTGCTCCGATTCTCCTTTCATTATTTTATTTTCATTTTCTAACTTTCATTCTTTCTTTCCCATCCCTAAAGCCAGTCTTCATCCTATTTTCTCTGTATATTATGGGAAGCTAATTATCAACCAACCCATACACAAATATCACAAAGGAGGCAAAAGTGTTAACATCTTATAACTAAACAAACATATTTTATTAGACTTTAAAAGACTTATGGTTATTTTAGAACATTATCTTTAAAGATGAGTTTTAATTAAACACAGCAAATACTAATACTTATTGAGAGATTATAGAAAGCAAAGTGAACCTGAAGACTCTTATTTCAAACCAGGTAATGACCACCTGGCTCCATAGATGAATCCTAAACAAATTGTGCATCTAAGAGCAGAAAGTGGAAGAAGAATCAGCTAGAAAATGGTGTCATAAAGATATTTATGATTAACACATATTATGTAGGTGGGGGCACTTAAGATTACTTTTTATCCTAAAATAAATAAATAAAGTATTTAAAGAATAAGCTATCTGGAAGGAAGCTTAAGAGCATAGGTCCTGGATACTTTGAAATTTTAAATTGAAAACTTAAAAAATCTGTTTTTACATAATAATGTCCCAAGAACTTGAGGTAACATGGACTAGAAAAAAACACTCAAACATGCCCAGAAATGTTAAAATTATGCAAATTTAAAAGTCAATATCTGGGTAGACTTCTAGTGATTAATTATAGTATTTTGTCAAACACAATACAAAAAAATCAACATGACAAATCTTCAAGAAATCAAGATTCAAATACTATTAAAATCTATTTCTGGAATCTCAGTCGAAGTAATTAACTGCTGGAAGACACACACACACCCACATACACCCACACATACACACCACTGTACAACCACATAAATCACATACTCAGGGTGAACCATGCCAAAAAAAGATGAAGTCTGATTTAAACAAGAATAATAACAATGAATGAAAATTGCATGTGGTACTGAAATTTAAACGTTCTTTGCAATTCCACATGCAGGTTAAATCCAGCATCTGTAGCATGAAGGAGCACGATTATTTACCTATAAACGGTCTGCTTACATACAAAGATCACATAAGTAAATTTCTACATTATACTGCAAATGTCATGCAAGAAATACAACCATCTGATTGATATGCAAAATGTTTGCCAGGGTGGTGACAGCCAAAGTAAGTTCAAAGTCATAGGAAATGTTGTCATCAGCCTAGTGTAAAAATGTACAATTACTTGCTATTCTCTTTCTGTTTAAAGGTGACTACTACTATCTTTTCCCTAGGCTACTTGTTCACTGTAGCTTATTATCATTACAAAGTATTAAAATGGATTAGCTTTTCCATATTGTGCTCATATTGGGAAGGGCATGTTTTAGACAGCTCACTGACAAGATTTTTGTAAAAAGCATTTATTCCTCCACTGAAAATTAAGAAGCAGCTTGTTTTTGAGAATAAAAATCTCTAAATTGCATGCTTGCAAATTTCTCTTTCCTGATAATTCACTTAATATAAAGAAATCAGGGAGAGTAAGTGAGCAGTGTCTAATTAATATCTTCTAATACCCAACTAATGTCAAGCATGACTCCAATTTATAACTGAACTATATTTTTACATTGAAAAATTCAATTACATTTACTGACAGACTTTGAAATGCCACATTATTTATATTGGCAAACTTTGCAGGCTCACAGTATATTTATTAACATTCTTTCCACAGAATAAAGCATATATACAATACAGATCACTGCATTCTTCATTTTTTAATCTTTCAAAGTGATATGTACATCTACCAGAGCAGCAAGGGGCTGCTTCAGCCTAAGAGAGCCGAAAGACCAAATAGAGGCAGACATTAATGTGCCCTTCCTCTTAATTCTCCAGGAAAAGCAGGGTAACCTTGACATTTCATTCTCCTTTCTGGCTCCTGCTCCCTTTTCTCATCCTTTTTCTCTGGTGCTTCCCCCTCAGCCCCTCCCCAGTACAGAACGCATGTACTGTTCCTACATGCATTCAGTACAACCACGGGCCCCCGTGCACACATCAACAATTTTGAGCTGCGAAGAGGTTCAATTGCCACATTGGTGACTCAGTTGCAATGCACAAGTCATTTACTGGGATAGCTTGAGGACATGACAATGACAGAGAGACATCTGTTGGGTAGATGGGAGGAAAAAAAGGGGTTATTCACAGCTGGTGCATTAGTCCTGCTAGCCACTAGGCCACCACAGTGTCCTCGTCGTCCTGCATCCTTCCCCCTCTTGCTGCCTGCGCCCTGCTGTCAGCTGCCAAAAGATATCTGTTCTCACCCTTTGCTGAATGAAAAGGTGCTAATGCATGACTTCAGGATATGTCAGAACATACAGTACTTACAAGCGTTTGGAGTTGCAGCCAACCTGACCACAGGGAAAGGAAATGAGTGACTAAACAGAGATTTTCTTGTATAAGAGAGGGAAAAAAACAGTTAAGGGTTATTCCTTTCCTTTCACCCCACTGGGTGCTGAAGCCATTGGGAAAGGACGTTCCTTAGCTTCGAGCCACCTCTCCATTTCTCTCTCTCTTCACAAGATACCCAACATCTTTTGCAATCTTTAATATCCTAGGAAAAAATCTTTTCCGTGAAGTGGTTTTGGCTTATATTTCTGCAATCGGATCTTGGCAAGTATACTAATTAACATAAAAGATAAATAATTCAAAATAATTATAGGATTACTCTAAGAATACTAGTTTACAATTTTTTCTTCTTTTATATTCTAAAGAGGAAGAGACAAAATTAGAAAGAGATGGAAACAGGCATTCCACTCTGATAATTAATCAGATGACTCATTGCTGTATATACTCAAATGTTTATCTCTTCTCAGATAACACCTAGAATGTAGACTCCATTCACTCACCTCTAAGAAAAAGGAATTCCCCTTGGAACTGGTGAAACCTGGACAGCTCCTTTAACATCCAGAATCCACATCAAAATTTTCAGGCTGGTTTCTGAAATCTGATAGTCCAGATGAGATTGGAGGTTTGTCAAAATAATCTAAATTACAATGCTGAATCAATGCTACAAATAATGACAAATGCACTACTAGAAGAGCAATATTTCACACAAAAAAATCACAGATCTAAAATGCAAAACACAATTATAAAAACCATATGTAGTGTAAGTGAGAAGATTTTTTATTGGGCAATAACTCCTGCCAAATATAGCACCACAGAAAGAATTATCTTGGAGAGTCTATGCTCTCAGCCCTTGACAAATAATTCTGAAGCATCATCTCAAATTACTGATTAGTTTTTTTTTCTTTTTTACCAATTCTCATAACAATCTTGAAGCTTAGGTGATAGAAAGAAAAAAAAAGTCTGAGGAGTTTAAGTGAGAAATCAAAACAATCAAGTAAACTGAGGTCAGATTACTCCCTTTTACCGTCATCTGCACACCTTGGATTTTCTAAAGGAAAAAAAGTAAAATTTGTTTCTTCAGAGGTGATAAACTTACCTGATATCAAAGGAACCTTCTTGCAAGAATTTAATCCACTAGGTTTGAACCTTAAGGAGCATTATAAATTTCATGTACAGCATGCCATAATTTAATCTTATATTTAAAAGTTTAGCAAGGCCATCAGATTTATTCAGTGATTTGTTTTCTAACGTGTATTTTTAATTTTTTGGGTATTTTTAATTTTGTATGTATTTTAACAGAAAAGTCTAAAGTGATCATAAATATGATATTAGTGTGCATCTTACTTTATGCAAACATACAATGAAACTATTGCAAAGTAATGTTAATCTCCTGGAAGGTTTACAAAAACCAGCAAAATAGCTGTTTCAATAATTTGAATATATTAGGAAGTTGGCTAAATTGTTTTCATTGTTGTTGTTGTTATAAATACCTCAGAAATGCGTTTTCTAAGAATCTTGTAGCCTAAATAATGAATCACTTTTACCAAGTATGTTCTTATTTATTAATAATAGAATTTTTAATTCTAAAATAAAAAACAAGTTCTTTATAGAAACTTGAAGATTCTTTATATCTACAACATATCCTTAAATGCTGCATATGGAAGAAAAATTTAAACTCTTGTTACATTAATATTTTTGTGTTACAAACAAACTCTATTTATGTTTGGATGAATAAATGCAATAAGAAGTTTCCTTTAGAGAAATATAACACATGAAAGTATAGTTTTATTTAAAACATGCAAAATCTTTATATATGAATATATGTCTTATATAAAAATTAATAATATTCATGCTCTTTATGCTTATTAAAATGAATATTTGACAGTTTTTATACATAGAAATTTGTTTCAATGTATTAGTAGCCTTTAATTGACTTTGGCCCTCTAGTTCTTCCAACTTTTGCCTTATTTTGATTTAATAATTTGATTGTATTTGCTGACGAATATTGTTCATTTTTTTTCCAGTTTAGCTTGTGGCATGGAAAGACTAAAATCATTATTAATGCAGTGAAATCTTAGTTTGCAAATATTTCAGTGTCAGGAAGACTTTGTTGAATAAATACTCCATAAATTTTGTATTTACAATTTGCTCTTCTTTCCTAAAAAAAATAAATAAAAAGTATTTTATTTCATTATATCTTGTATCCAACATAAGTCCATTGAACAAAATAAGAATTGCTTTTAGAAGAAAATTATGTCTAGATTAAAATTATACCTGGCTGTAACTCATACTTGTACCCAAAAGATTGGTAAATAATAATAAAATTTTCTTGCTCGATTATTGGTTATTAACACAATTTTGTGGCACGATAAAACAAAGAAAATAGTTAAAGCAATTAGTACAATAATTTAATGTCCTTCCAAAAGCTACTATAGAGGAAAAAGATATCAGTATTATATCAATAAAATAAAACATACTAGTTTCAGAACTTTCCATTTTTGATTTGTCTATGTATACATTCTTTGGTTTCAACATTCCTATCAATTCTTTTTGTTTTGTTTTGTTTTTTGGGTTTTTTAAAATTTCTGAATATTACAGGGGGTTACATAAGTTACTTTTGTACCATTTGAGTCAAAGTTATAAGTGTGCCCATCCCCCAGATAGTGTGCATGGTACCCGTTAGGTGTGAATTTACCCATAACCTCCTCCCCCTCCCACCTGCTTGACTTCCAATGAATGTTATTTCCATATGTGCACATAAGTGTTGATCAATTAGTTCCAATTTAATGGTGAATACATGTGGTGTTGGTTTTTCCATTCTTGTGATACTTCACTTAGAAGAATGGGCTCCAGTTCCACCCAGGTTAATACAGGAGGTATTAGTTGACCATTTATTTTTATGGTTGAGTAGTGCTACATGGTATACATATACCACATTTTATTAATCCACTCATGTATTGATGGGCACTTGAATTGTTTCCACATCTTTGCAATTGTGAATTGTGCTGCCATAAACATTTGAGTCCAGGTATCTTTTTTTTTTTTTTTTAATTTCAGAATATTATGGGGGTACAACACTTTGGTTATATATATTGCCCATGCACTGCCCGTGTCAGAGCTACAATCGTGGTCATCCCCCAAACTGTGCTCCTCGCATCCATTCAGTGAGAGTTTTCCCATCCCCTCCAGCCCCCCTCCCGCCTGCCCGCCCCCTGATGTATATTATTGCCCTGTGTGATGTAGGTGTTGATCAGTTAGTACCAATTTGATGGTGAGTACCAGTGGTGCTTGTTTTTCCATTCTTGTGACACTTCGCTTCGAAGAATGGGTTTGGTGTATAATGTCTTTTTTCCCTTTGGGTAAATACCCAGTGGTGGGATTGCTGGATCAAATGGTAGTTCTACTTTCAGTTCTTTGAGGTATCTCCATACTACTTTCCATAGAGGTTGTACTAGTTTGTAGTCCCACCAGCAGTGTATGAGTGTTCCTATCTCTCTGCATCCACGCCAACATGTGTTGTTTTGGGACTTTTTGATAAAAGCCATTCTTACTGGAATTAAGTGATATCTCATTGTGGTTTTGATGTGCATTTCCCTGATGATTAGAGATGTTGAACATTTTTTCATGTTTTTTGGCCATTAGTCTATCTTCATTTGAAAAGTTTATGTTCATGTCTTTTGCCCATTTTATAAACTAAAGGATAGTATAGAGAACTTAATATATATACTTCTGCCTTGATCAAAAAGACATATGGCAATATGCTTTGAGAGAATGAAAAAACATCTTGACTTTCCTACCAATAGATGCAAAAAGTGTTTTTTCAAATGGCTAGAAACATGAATAGAAACATTTTTAATGGTCAAGGTGTACTATTCTTCAGTTTGAGTATGGCATATGTATTGCAATCATGATTGAAGTTAATTTAATTCATCCTATTAAGAATTTCATGAGTGATGTGATTTCTATTATGTTTCATTTAATTTTTTAATTTTTTATTTTTTTCAAGACAAGACACATTTATCATCACACAGTTTCTGTAGGTCAGAAATCTGGTCACAGCATCACTGGGTTCTCTGCTATAGGGTTGCACAGGCTGCAATCCAGGTGTCAGCTTGGGCTTCATTCTCACCTGGAGGCTCAACTGGCAAAAGGTCCTTTTCCAAGCTCCCCCAGGTTGTTGGCAGAATTCATCTTGTGGTTGTGGGGCTGAGATACTGATTTCCTTGCTGACTGTCAATCTAGAGACTGCCCAAAGTTTCTTGCTGTGTAACCCTCTCACAAACCCATCACTTTTGCCCTGTTCTATTAGTTAGAAGCAAGTCACAGATTCTGCCCAAACTCAAGAGGAGGGAAGCACCAAAGGTGTGGCTAGCACAAGCTGGAAAATCACTGGCGGCAGGGGGGATCATTGTAGGGTCTGTTCACACAGGTGTACATAAAACATACTTATGATGATTATTTAAAACTCAGATTTCTGGTCCTCACTCTCAGAGATCCTGAGTCATAAATTCCATAGTGAATCCCAAGAACCAGCATTTCTAATAAATATTCATGGTTGATTATCGTCCTGGTGGGCAGGAGGCACCCACATATAGAAAAACAAGACGGTAAACTTGCCCCAATTGCACCTGAAGCAATTGACCCATTTCTTTTGTCTTCTCCTTCAGGAAGTTTCCCAGCACTGACCATCACTTATTAAAAACCAGCCTACAATTGCCCTTTTTAATTGAACTCTTTCCTAGAACAGAAAATACTACCAAATATCTGGAATGCAGGCCTCAAGCAAAATGAGCCTGGAGAGAGATCAACAAAGCAACTAATAGAATAGATTCCTGTTAATTGCCAATGGTCAAACTTGAAAGCAAGGTTTATTTCCCGAGAAAGACAAAAGCAAAAGATTTAATAGGATGATTTTCTATTATGTTTTAAATGCTTGTATCTTCTGAAAAGCTATGATCTTTGAAAATTTCCACAGATTTTACTTCCAGTCAATAATCACTTGGTTAATAAATTTACTTGATTAGTAAAACTTAGATTGATTTTATCATGACAGAATTTTTACCATAAGGAAGAATTCAGAATACAAACAGCCAGATACAAAGTTCCACTTCAGAATAGCAGCTTTTAAATAAAAAAGTCTGGTTTTTATATAAATATTTGTATATACTCTTAATTTTTTAAGATATGAATTATATCCTCCCAACTCTACAACATTATTAAAACTTTTTGACATATAAGCCAAGAAGTACACTATGGTAACATTTCACCTCTTGTTGCAAGGCATGTAAAACGTCATGAGTAACTTTGTGGTTTAATATAGCACAATGAAATGATGATTAGGCCAATTGCCAAAAGAAAAGAGTCATACGATTTTGCTTGCAATATGGTACTGTGCATATGAACTGTACTTATATACTTCTGATACTGTGACTTACTAATAAGAAGAAAAAATAATCTCAATTGTGCAGGTTATTCAGGACGTGGTTTACGTGTATGACTAAAATATAGTAAAACAGTTTTCTCACCAAATTTTAAAAAGTGCTCCTTCTGTATCAGAGGTTCTCAACTCCAACGATCTTTAAGAATCAGGGATGATACAGAATTCACAGTTAACTATATCCGTATTTTTTATCAATATAATTTTCAGAACATTCAAATGTCCAAAGCTAGTCAATGAAAACAAAGAGTTGAAACATAAGCAATGAAACTAGAAAGAAAGTTTTGCCCATTACCCTCAGCAAGCTACAGGGAGAAATGACAACAGAATACCCAAGAAAAGGAACACATGATGTACAATTTGGAGTGTTGTGAAGTGGCAACTACATAAAGTCAGATATTTGAAATAAAGTCATAAATGTTAAGTACTATTATCTTCCAATCTATTGGACAAAATTGTGGAAAAAATTCATTTATTCATCCATTTCTTAATCCATATTATATGAGTATTTTTCTTAATGCACACAAGAATATAATGCTTCCCAGTTCTTGAGGTGAAAAGAGTATTATGTGGAAAGACAAAGCTGAGAACAATGCTGTACGAGGTATCAGCAGAAATTCAGACACCACAGGCGAATAAGAAAGCCAGCCGAAGGTTTTCAGGTTTGACTGTTTTTCTTGACCCATTCCTCATAACATGTGTCGCATCAATAGCTCTTTCTAAGGAAAACCGACCCACCCGCAGCCCTTGTTGAAGGGGCACGCCCGGTTCCTAACAGGCCACGGACAGGTACCAGCCTGGGGGTTGGGGACCACAGGGGTGCAGGACAGGAAGCATAAAGCTAACTGGGCAGTTCGTGAGAGTGAGCTGAAGAATGGCTTCCCACAAATACACAGAGCTTAGGCCATGGCGGTCTATAAATAAGCTAAAACTGAGAGGCAACTAAAGCTATGAGATAGAGAAAACATCTTGGTGTGGGAAAGAGAAGACACATAGATGTAAGTACTAAGAGAGTAGCTAGACGTCATTAAAGGTAGGTCATGAGTGTGATGATCCACAAACTCCTGTGCTGAAGCCCAGCAAAAAGCCTTGGACCCCGCCCTAGTTATGGTAATTCCTGATCCTGCTATATTTTTTGTCCTTCTTATGGGAAATCTGGCCCTTTTGTGAGGGTATCTTTGTCTTCCGCCCTGGTGTAACTCTATCTCCATATATCCATAAGAATCTCACTAAAATGCCTTTTCAAAAGAGAGCAATGCCGTCAAGAACATTAGCTTTGAATGCTCTTCTAATTCTCCTTTTTGTCTCTGTCTTCCTAGATATTCTTTTTTTTTTTTCTATGAAAGTTTATATGCAGATCCTACAGCCTCCATATATATAATGGATTCTGCCCCCTAAATTCCCCTGTGTTCAGTGACAGGACAGGGGGAAATTGTTCCACTGTGAATCATTAAAGCAGACCTTTTATGCTGCTAAGCAAGCTTATACTCTTCCTCTTTCCTTCCTGTATACTTTCTCCTCTTGATCTTTTTATCTGAACTGTTCATTCTCCTTAATAATAGTCAACCTGATTTCCTTTTTATATGCAACCTTCAAGTTAACTGAGAGTGAAACTATTTAATTAGCATGCTTGATTTTCGATCTTTAGTGTCTTCCAAAGAAATATAACTGGCATTGATATATGAAGAGGTAGATATATTAACCACCTTTATGTGCTGTTGAATCCTTTTATATTAATTACTACTCTACCTTATGTTTTATTCATGTATGAAAATTGTTTGCATTAGCACATATTTCCTAATAAAATTATAAATAATGAAGGATAGAAATGCCTTATTATGCCAAATAAAACCTATCGCTACATTAACTTATTTTTGTTCCAAAGTTAAAAGATAATAGTAAGAGTTATGATACTCCAGCTCTTTTCAAAGTAAAAACATACAAATATGCACTAAACACATTCAAAATATTTTTGCAATAGCATAAAAATTATGATTTTGATTTGTAATTCTGAAAGCCAATCAATAGTCTTCTAAGACAAACTTTTAGAAGTGGCTCTGAGATGAGAAAATATTTTGCAGGGAATATCATTTATAAAGCATGTAATGTATAGACAAATGCTGTGTAAACTGTGAAGTGCTGTAGAAATATAAGAGATTGAGCTATATATCTTTTTTGGAGATATGACTACAAAAGCACAAAAATGAAGAGCCTGTGTTAGCTTGCTATATTCAAGACTTTAGAAACAAAAATAATTTCTTGACTGTTCTTCCTTTTTATAGAAAAAGAAAAAAAAATGACTAGCATTCTCACAATGCTGTAATTTTCGTTTATAATATTCAAACTTCTAACACACACTGTGTGCTTCTTCATAACTTCTGATTGACAACTTAATGGAACAGTCTGGTAGTCTGCTTTTCTGTAGGATAAGTGTAAACAGTTTGGTGATTGGAAGGGAATACCCTACCATTAGTGAGACTTCTCATAGCCTTTCACAGCAATGAAAGTAAGTTTGATATATTTGCTTGCGTGAATACTTGCCAGGAAATTCAACCTAGGTGTTTGGAAATGCTTGTCTATAGCTTAGAGGCTTTATTGAAGAAATACCTGGTTGCTAAAGTGCTCCATATCAAATATCACAGGTATATAATGGGGGGGGTTTCCCATATTGGAAGAGAAGAGCAGTGCTTACCATTCTGTGCCATCTTAATCCTGGAATTTTGTTTAATCGGTGAACCTCATTCCAGATTTCTGAGGGTCAGTTTTCCCTGGGCTTGGAAAACAAATTGATTTCCTGTTGTTGGCAAAGAGATGTGGGAATGGATCAAAAGAAAATTGTAACAGGCTAGTTGACCAGGCTAGACCCAGATTCTGGTGGGAGCCTAGCAGTCCTCTTTGGGCTATAGGCAAATCTCTCTTTGGGAAAAACTTCATAAATGTTGTAAAATGTTATGAAATGATAAGGGATATTTAAACAGAATAAAAGACATCATTTTATGTGAATGGGGCTGGATTTCGATCCATGTTCATAATCTGGATTCAGATGTGTGCAGATAGGACTGGTGGGTATTGCACAAAAAAGTAGCAGAGGAAACTTGACTGTAGGGAGGGAGAAAATCCCTACTGACAAGGAGGGTGGGCCTGGCTGAGCAAGAGTCAGAGGTACTTAAAAGTACTGTGAGAGTTGGTGTTGGGTCACTCCCACACCTAGTACCCTCTCCTTGATAAGGAGAGACTGAATTAAACATTTTAAATTTTTGTCATAAGAGCTGGATGTGTGAATCAGAGGCAATACCCTAGAAGAAAATGACTAATCATTGGGTGAGAGGAAGCTCAGAGAGTGCTTCTTTATGTTTTCGTTTCCGGTTTAAATTTAAAAACTAAAAATTCGATCTTAGACTACACCCATAGTCAAAACAAATGTGGAAAGTTTAGAAACTATCTGGTAAACTATCAGAGGGTATTAAGAATCTAATCTTTTTCCTGTGCCTACACATCTAAGTAACTACATCCTGGCCTTTGGTTTAGTCACATTTTGATGTCTCAGGATCTTTCAGACAAATACATGATCTGCCATGTTTTCTCCATATCTCTTTACGTCTCTGCAAGATGACTAAACCACATACAGTAAAACATCATTATACTTGAATTACTAAAATTTAAAAGATTCACAGTACCCAGTATGGGCAAAGATATAAAACAACTAGAAATCTCATACTTTGCCGGAGAAATGCAAAGTGGGTTAGTCGTCTTGAAGAACAGTTTGGCAGTTTTTCATAAAGTTTACCGTATACTTACCATATGATTTGTCCATTCTACTTCTAGGTATTTCCCGAGACAAATGAAAACACATGTCTGTAAAAAGACCTGTAAGCACATATTCATACTAGCCTATTCTAAAATTGTAAGAAACTAAAATGTTCATGAGCTGATGACTGATAAAGAAGTAATGGTATATTTATACAATGGAATATTACTCAAAAATAAAAAAGAGCACATTGACAATATATAACAATGTGTACAACATGGATGACTCTGGAAAACAATATGCTATATAAAAGAAACTCTCCATAGTCCCCACAGACTGAGGGATACCATCTAAGAAACTCAGTACAGTCATATAAGGCCAATTCTACATGTCCTCAAACTTCCTATAACATTATAGTTACACCTCCCTGCCACCTGATTCTAAGCTATTGCACTTACTCCGCTTTCCTCAATCCTTCTCTCCAGGACCAATATCTATCATTTTTCTTTCATCTTTTAAAATCAACTCAAATGCAACATCCAACCTATCCTGAGTTCCCCACGTGGTTCTTTACTCGCCTCATTAATCTTCCCAGCACTAGGCATTACAGTGTCAGCAAGGATAGGTGGGCTCACTTCTTAGTGACAGACACATAGCTCATTTCATTGTAGTAATTTGTATTCTACAAGAATGCACTGCTCAAGACTAAGATCTTCATTTGCTTCATCCATATATCCCCTGGCTCAGAGTGTCCTATACAGAATCAGCATCCAATAAACACCTATTGAACCTACTATGTGCTTTTTTGATTAATCAGAAGGACAAGAATATGAGCCATGTAATATATATAAAACAATAAAGTTCTACGGTAACAATTATTTTTGTTTGTCTACTTTGATCCCAGTATGTAGCAGGGCAGTTATGAAAGGTTAACTAACATGAATTTTCCTTCTAATGTTGGGGATGGTGCCCTTCATATAATATGCTATTCCAAAATTGCAGAGAAAAAAAATTGGGTCATTGAAACTTTCTAGAAAAGAGCAGACAGTTTATTTAATTACTTTAGTTTTCCTTTAGCTATTATTTTAATTGTAACTGAAAATGAATTGGCTCTTATACTTTTAAGAATATAGAAAGAAAATATTGCTGTATTAAACAACAAGAGAAAAATAAGTATAGACAAATGGACTTCATTTTAATACTGACAAAAATACTGGAAGGTGTCAATAAATAGTTTTTAATTCTGAACTCCTGTAAGAACCCTGGTTTAATTTGGATTTGCGAGGAATGCATTTGGTAAGACTGACTGATGTGGCTGACTCTAGCTTATAGGTAGGAGGAAGAAATTGATTTATCTTGAGCTCAGAAGGCTGGTGATTTTGTCTGGTATTATAGATTTACAAAGGAAAAATACAGACAAGGCATACAAAAATATTTGGATATTTGTTGTTGAATAGTTGCTCAGAATATAGGATTCAGTAATAATGTCGGCTCAGAAGACTCACTAAAATACGAAGAGTAAACAGTCTGTCTTGAAAGTAGTAGACTTTGATGATTTTATGAATAGTTTTAATGCCAAGGCAAGTTGCAACTTTTATCATTAACTTTAAAATATGGGAGAAAAAGTAATTAACAAAATAATGTTCACCGAGGCCTGATTCAGAATAATACTCTTAACAAGGGTAAATTCTAGAACTGGAAAAAAAGATAATGCTTGAGACTATGACAGGTGGGATCTAGCACTTTTGATAGACATTAAAATCAGAATTAAAATCCTGAATATAGGTTCGTGTTAAGATATCAAATGTTTCTGATACTGGCAAATATCTATTGAATCCAAATTATTCAGTCATCAATTATAAGTTCTTAAGACCAAGGTCTCACATACTTCTGTCTCATAGACTCTCACAGAGCATTTTGCTGGTAATAGTCACTCGATATGTGTTTATTAAATAAATTATTCATTTGTACTGAAAATTTGGTTGTTTTAATCTTGCTAGAAATAAATGGGTCATATCACAGACCAAAAATCTTTTGTTGTAGAGAGTTATTTATTATAATATAGCCCACAGAATTTTGTAACAATAAATCTCATGAAAACATAATTTTATAGGTTCTCATTTTTATTTAGGACACAACTGTAATAATTCTCTCTGAATGTTTCTATATGAGAAGTTTGAATATTATTTATATATAGTAAGAGATTGGTGAAGGGTAACAGGAAATTAGGGTAATTTAAATGAAGGCCAAAATCCTGAAACCATCCTTAATAGTAATTTAAAATATGTAAAGGCAGTGGTAAGTGATTTTGTTAATTCTAGTGTGGAAAAAAAATAACATGACTAACTTAAACAGAATATTCTGGATGTAAAAAATATATTTCTTATTATAAGTCACAAGTTGACAGCAAAATGAATTCTGAAATTGATCTCTGAATTATTCATAATAAAGATTTTTGTGTTTTGTTATCATAGCAGCAGTATCTTTTCATGTTATATTTCACGAACATTTGTCGCTTCTATCTAAAGCCATGAGGCTAAACTATCCAGTCTAGCCTATATTGACTCAGCAAGGCAATATCAGAAAGAAGATATTTCTCTTTCAGGTCCAGCCCTCAGTTGTTATGATTCAACATGAGTCCTGCTGCCTGCACTGAGAAGCTGTATACAGCTAAACCCTGGGGCTACCTTCTCCTCACTTGTAGCCATTTCTAGCTATGGTCCTCCCACATCCTTGACCAACGGCTTTCTACAGACTAGAGCCAGCCCACACCCTATGAAAAGCTGCATAGCCCCTGGCAAGCTGCGGGAGCCATGTTCTTTTTGAAAAGGTCTCAAGCACAGCATCGGGATAAAGAGACTCTCCTAGTCTTTAGCGCCTTTCTTGTCCTGTCTTCCTCAGCCTGGAAATAGTAACTGCCTTTGGAATCTGCAACATCTGGACCCTCTAGAGTCCTTTTCCCCCTCTCAGCAAATAACCACCTTCTATCAGTATACAATCCTTTATATTAAATTTTTTCTATTTCAATAACCTGATTTCAATGGCCTGATTGGACTCTGACTGATATGAATATTTAATAACTGGCTCAGGTTTGCCAAAAACTTTCTGCAATGTAACTCAACTTGTTGATGGAGTATCAACCTATATTGACTTGTATATTTCTTCCATTGATTTATCTGTTATGATGAGTTGCATGATAATTCTTAATTGTCAATACTTGTATCTATAAAAATCATGAAAACAGGGAGTATCAGAGTTAAAAAACGACTCTTTTCTAATATGATTTCATTATATTATTCTGAGCACATAAGAACAGAAAAAAACCACTTTTTTACTTTTTAAAATGTGGCTATCATTTCTATAGCACCCTTTCTTACACGCCCACTTACCAACTATTGGTCAAATTCTTTCTTTGGAACCAACATTTGGAGTCTCTTATTCACAGTATACATAGAAAATGATTACTTTCTGCTTGCTACCTTAGCAGAATAATTGGAACAAATACATTTTAAGACTCACTCCAAGTGGTTCATTTGCAAGTATAAGTAAGTTGCTCGATGGATTTGGAAGTGTATCTTTTGTATGGCCAACTGTTCTTTTCTTAAAGTTAGTAAAGTTTCACAACTTTGAGGTTTGTGAAAAGGGAAAACTGTAATTTTAGCAGACAGTGTTGTTCTTAGGCGTGGACAAACTTGGGTTCTTGCCCAGCTTCCCAACTGTAGGATTGTGGGGCTCTGGAGCTTGCCAGGGCCTCTGTTTTCTGCTAATAGACCACAAGTTTTCTTGTGGGTTTTCTATTGTAAAGGATGATAAAAACAGATTCTTACAGAAAACTCTGTAGAAATGTACAGTGCTTATACCAGAAACACTGAAAAAAAATTCTTATTTTAGTATTCATGGCATTTCTCTTTTTTTTTCTTTTTGGCAGAAAACAGAGGCACAGGCTGGCTCGGCTGGCACCTCAGCTCAAAAAAAAAAAAAAATAGACAAAAAGAAAAAAAAAGAAAAATGAGAAGAAAGGAAAATCGAGGCACAGATGGTGCCAAACATTCTCAAAGGCTCCATCATGAAAAGTTCTGAGATAGAATACTCAGGGATTGGGCAGCCTTTCTTTTAATGAAAAGTTTTTGAAAGATCTCTCCCTTAGTTTAGGTTAAGGAAAGGGGACAGGTTGGGAAATCCTATTAAAAAAAATATTAAGTCATCCAAAAGGAAAAGGATGCAATAAATGTTGACAATCTGAAATTCTCTGGATAATTACTCTAAGTGAAGGATGGAATATAGTCCTGGCCTGGGGCCATTTTTACTTCTTTTAGGTAGAAACTTACTGAAGTAAAAATGAAAATGACAGCCATGTTAGGCAATTTGATTAGATACCCTAGATACATAAACACCAGAGAAGATTATCAAAAACATTCTTGACGCCTAATCATAGAAGCAAAATTATTATCCTCTGTGATTCTCAGATAGTTCTGCAAAAGGCTCCCCTGCCCCACTCAACACTCTTAAATGATATAAAATAAACGGTTTTTGTCATGGCTCTGAAAAAACTCACATTCAAATTCCAAATAATAACAAGCACCCAAGGAAACAGAGTATATCTACTTATAAGTTTTTGCCAAATTATTACACAATAGTAAAATTGAGGCTTACTTCCTAGTAATTTAGCAACTATGTTACCTATAAAAATACAATAAATAATAGCAAGTAATATTTAATTGATGTAGGGTATGCATTCTCAACTTTAAGAGCCCCTTGAAATCCATCATTTCTGAGAGTCAGAATGAATTTGTGATTTTTCTGCAATAAGTGCTCCAAAGAGGTAGTTTTCTTTTTAAGAAAGTAGTTTTAAAAGGCTGATTAGAAAACATCAAAGGGCTGCTGAGACAAATGATGTTGAATGTATGTGAATCACAGGCTCAGTGAATGTATAAAATATCCTCCACCTAGATTCCTCTCTAGACTCTGCCCAACATCTTTTGTCTGAGTCCACACCCCAAAGTGATGTTCATCTTCTTCATATATCATCCTCAGGATCCAGGCCTCAGAATGTCTCTGTCTAGCCATTAGGTGGAGACGTCTCCTTCTAAAATCCCCATCTATAATAAAATCATCTGTTTGGGCCCCGATTTCTTCAGGGCTTTGTTGAAATCCAGTGATACCTGTGATACAAGCCTCCCTGACTAAATACATCCTGCTGATTAGATCCTGCTCATTTTCATGTTCTCAAAGTCACACTGGAAATAATTTACCTACAAACATGTTTCTTACCAAGAGAATCTCAAGCACTGAAGAGGATGATAGGGGAGATTTGGGGAAAGGCAAGACCTTGAATCAATCTCAAATTATATCATTTCAGGTCATAACCTATATATATATGAGGGCCATATAAGTCCCATGAATAAGTTAGGGAGTGTGGGTTAAAGGGGATGTGGTCAATCTAAAAACTAACAATGTTAAAGAACGCAGCTTCTCTGTTCCATCAAGGTTGATTATTACCATGTAGAATTACAGACAAAGATCCAGAAATCTAGATTTTTTTTAGAGACAGAATCTCACTCTGTTGCCCAGGCTGGAGTGCAGTGGTGTGATCACAGCTCGCTGCAACCTTAAACTCCTTGGCTCAAATAATCCTCCTGGCTCAGCCTCCCGCGTAGCTAGGACTACAAGCGTGCACTGTCATGCCCAGCTAATTTTTTATTTTTTGTGGAGATGGGGTTTTGCTATGTTGCCTAGACTTGTCTTAAACTCCTGACCTCAAGTGATCCTTCTGCATCCACCTCCTAAAAGTGCTAGGATTACAGGCGTGAGCCACCAGAAATCAATATTCTTACATGAATCTCCTAGTTTTTAATGTTGACTTATTTAAAAATTAATCATATAAATATTGATCAGAACATGTATGTCTGAAGACTGAACACAACCTATGACCATTATTCTTTTAGTAGAAGCTGCCCATATGAAAAGCATTTCTCTGACAAAATGTTAAGGATCTGAATATTGCACGGGAGGAGGGGAGATTGGACCATAGGCATAAGGGAAGAGCTCCTAAACTCCAAAGTCATGGAAAATAGATTAAGTCTGTGTGCTACTCAGTGCAATTGGTAATATTTAGTGAACTTACAGGTCTCACAATAATTTAAAAGCAAATAGTTAATTGAGAACTAATTTTTTTATAATAAATAAGTAAATTAAGATTTTCTTTTCTTTTTTTTTTTAAGATGAAGAACTTTTATGCAAGTAAGCCTCTCACTTTATTGTTCCTGACATTGGTCTCTGCTTGTAGGCAAGGACAGAAAAACTAACAAAAAAGGAATGAAAGCCTTTGTTGTTTTTGTTGTTTTGTTTGTTTTTTAACATCATCGAAATGAAGAATCTAACAGACCAAATTTGCCATATTCAAGTACTTCCTCACAGAGATATATTATGAAGAACATCTTTGGCATGATGTTGCTTTTTATCTTAAATGTTTTATTTTTCATATCAAATTAAAGCGAACATTTGTTAATCTAGTTTTGGTAGTAGTATCAAAAAAGAAGGTAATAGATGGAAAGGTTGAGGTTAAACAAAAAGGGTTAAATACAGAGACATCAGAAAACAATGTGAATGCATTATCCAACATTAGGCAAGAAAATTAATTATTTAATGTCATTCTCTATTAACCTAACAGTTAAAATAGGACCGAAATATACATAAAAATGAAATAAAACAATTAGGTAACACTTTAAATGGTTCATTATTATTAATTCATTTAGTATTCATTGTAACTGTGCTGGTCATAATGAATTCATTTGATATTAATGGGAATGTTCGGCAGTGATTTCATTATAATTCAGTTTTAATTCATGTGCCATTAAAGTAAAGCAATACAAAATTTTATTTATTTTTTGCATACTATACATGATTTCTAACTTTTAGAAACATTATGACACTGATTATATTTTTTAAATTGTGGTCAATAGCTCAGATTTAAGACAAATTATAAAGTCTACCTTAAGCTACACCAATAATGTTAAAGTTGATAAAGGTTTGTGTAACCAAAATGCTCTATGATATTTGGAAAATACAGGGGTTAATGGTTACTGTGAACTACATCATATGTCAATATTTACTAATATTTAACTATTTCATGCAGCTAAAACTTTTCAACATATAGCCACTAATATGGCAATAGCAAAGATCCTAGCTTTTGTGGAAAGTTGGAAATAAATAATATATATTGGGCATTTCATTGGAACAAATAATAATTTCAACCATTTCTAAAAAATATTTTATTTGCACCCAAAAAGTGGAGTTGACCTTGTGATAAAAATGTAATCGTTTTTAGTGAATAGTACTAGATTATTTATGAAAGATATTGAGTTTCCTATAGAGAATTTCTCTGTAGACTTATAACCATAAGGTTTTAATTAAAACTTCAAAATGGCAGCAGAAATGTACTCAGTAGCATGTTTACTATTACTTCCTTGGAGGCAGCCTGTAAACTATTTTGCTAAACTATTTGAAAACTAATGACAACAGACAACCAACCAACCAAAATATACAGTCCAATTAATAGTCCCACTAAAAGACTATTTAACCCTTTAGGCAATTATTTAGCAAGGCATCAGAAAGCAGCTAATCTTGAAATTCCTTCTTTGAAATATTATGCTTTAATACATTTCTCACCGGCTCGGCAGCCTAGAGGAATATATGTATATAATTTGTTCTTTTATTCATTATAGTAGAAATAATTAACTGGAATAAAGTTATCTTAAGCAGCAATAGAGACTGCTTTCTGTTTGTCCAACTTCCACTACAAATTAAAAATTATTTGGAAGCAGCATTTATAAATTAAGCCCATGGTGCTACTTTCCTTGCTCTTTAAAATAATTCATAAAATAAATTAATAAAAATCTCATGGAAATATAAAATAATTCATTAAAATATTATGAATCATAGATATTAATTCATAATATAGAATAAGTATTCTATAGAATAAAAGTAGATTTACTCTACTGTCTAAAACAGTTAAAATACTGGGCAAAATGTATAAAATAACAGCTTTAAATATCAGGTCACCAGAAAAATTGTCTCTGAAAGAAGGGAAACCAAGAGAGTCCTATGATTGTTCAGCTTACTGTCCAGGGGAAGAGTTTCTGGGCCATAGCACAGGGAGGGACAACCCAGATGGTGCCCAGCCAACTCTTTGAGTTGAAGATGCAAAGACACAAAGTTTGGAGTTTATGGAGGTCATGGTAGCTAGAGTTCACAGAGCAAAGTACTAGAGAGGAGAGAAGTACAGACAGAGCGAGGCTCAGAAATCCACAGAAGGTCCCCATTAGCTTTTCCCTGAATACTAATCAATGTGTATGTGCAAGAAAACTGCTAAGGCTGGAAAAAGAACTGTATAATAATGAGAGGGAACAATTTTCCAGGACAGAATGCTAAGAATACATTTTGTTCACACCAGCCAAGGTAGAAAAGTTTTGACAGGCAACCAGGACAATGATGCCTGAGAGAAAGGAAATAAATGATTGATGGGCATCAGGTGAAGTCCTTAGAAAGCTATTGTCTCAAGAATGGGGCAAAATTAGCCCTAAATTAATGTCTGCTCTGAAATGAATTAACAGAGATTAAAAACAAGTTTCAAAGGATCAAAATATTTCAAAGAAACTTAATTGCAACCAAGAAAACAATTTAGTATAATAATATTTATAGGAATAAAAAGGTGTCTACCAGTCAAAAAGATAGAATTCATAATGTACGGCATCAAATAAAAAATTACCAGACATGCAAAATATTGTACATAATAAGGAGAAAAATCAATCAATAAAATCAGATACACAAATGACACAGATGATAAAATCAGTAGGCAAAGCCATTAAAACAGCTATTATATAACTATGTTATTTACATATGTTTGAGAAGGTAGAGAAAAGATTGAGTAGGTTAAGTAGAATTATGGGAAATTAAAAAGACATACAAACCAAACTTCTAGAAATGAATACTATAAAGCCTAAAGTGAAAAAGAAACATTGATTGAGAATAACAGAAAATTAGAAATTGCAGGAGAAAAAAATAGTGACCTTGAAAAAATAGCAATGTGAACTATTCAAAATCAAATCCCAAGAAAAAAAATACTTAGCAAAATATTCGGGGTCTCAGTGAGCTGTGGGATAACTTAAATCTGTCTAAAATGCATGGAATTGAAGTCCCAGAGGAAAGGAGAGATGAATACAAAAAATGTTTTGAAGAATTTTCCAAACTAGAGGAATAGTATAAACCCACAGATACAACAAGTTCAATGAACTCCACAAAAACATGAAGAAAACTGCCCTAAGGCACATAATAATCAAATTGATTTAAACTAATGATAAAGAGTAAATCTTAACAGTAGATAGAGGAGACAGGAATATTATGTACAGAGGAACAGTAGATTTTTGTCAGAAACAGTGCAAGCTAAATGATAGTGGAGAAACTTTAGAAATATTTTAAATTACTAAAACAAAACAAAACAAAACACTTTAGTCCTGAAATCTAAACCCACTAAAAATTCCTTTCAGTAATGAAAGTAAAATAAAGATACACATATATAAAATATTAATGAATTATCAAAAGTCAATTTTCACCATGAAATCCAAAAAAGAAAATTTTACCACATGGAAAACAAAACTAGATTGAAACCTGGATCCATACAAAGTAATAAAGAACACTGGAAATGGCATGTATGTGAGTAAATATAAAATATTGCCTCTTATTTTTCAACTCTATAAAAATAATAGTCCTCTCAAAGCAAAAATAATAATAACTTTGGAATTCACAGCAAATGTAGAAATAAATGTGTGAAAATCACAGCATTTAAATGGGAGTGGCAAATGTTAGGTACACTATTGTCAGAATCTTACCTATAAAGTAGTGTATTATTACTTGAAGTTATAAAGTGATAAGAATGGATACCTTAAAAAATCAACTTTAAAAGAAAACAGTAGCCATCAAAATCAATGGGATTCAGCAAAAGCAGTCCTAAAGGGAAAATTCATAGCCTTAAATGCCTACATCAAAAAGTCAAAAAGATCACAAATCAACAATCTAATGACACATCTTAAGGAACTAGAAAAGGAAAAGTAAGCCAAACCAAAGCCAGCAGAAGAAAAGAAATAACTAAGGACAAAGCAGAATTAAACAATATGGGAAACAAAAAAACAATACAAAGGATCAATGAAACAAAAGACTGGTTCTTTGAACAGATAAACAAAATTGATAGACCTCTTCTAGATTAACCAGGAATAGAAGAGAAAGGACCCAAATAAGCTCAATCAGAACTGAAAAGGAAGATATTACAACTGGTACCACAGAAATAAAAAATATCACCCATGAATACTATGAAAATTTCCACACACATAAACTCAAAAACATAGAGGAAATGGACAAGTTGCTGGAAACACACAACCTCCCAAGACTCAATCTGGAAGGAATATAAATGAACAGACAAATAATGAGCAGCAATATTGAAGCAGTAATTTAAAAAACTCACAACAAAAAAAAAAGCCCTAGAACAGATGGATTCACAGCCATATTTTATCAGACCTACAAGAATAGCTGGTAACCATACTGCAGAAATTATTCCATAATATTGAGAAGGAGGGAATCTTCCCCAACTCATTCTATGAAGCAAGTGTCACCTTGATACCAAAGCCAGGAAAGAACACAACAAAAAAGAAAACTACAGACAAATATCCCTTAAGAATATAGATGCAAAAATCCTCAATAAAATACTAGTAAACCGAAATCAACAGCACATCAAAAAAAAAAAATCCATGGAGGAGAAGAAAAAATGGCAGACTAGAAGCAGCCTGCCAGCACACCGTTCCCAAGAAAAGAACTGAAAAGTGTGGGCAGCTGCCTACATATGGATCACTCTTTTCTGAAGCAACATTGTGAAATCACAGAGAAGCAACATGGGACACTCAGTGTGGAAAAAAAAGGTGACAAGGTGATACATATAACAACATCAGAGAACACATAGGGAAGAATAGGAGGATAGAGCGCTAGGGTGCCATGCTCACCCTGCTGGTGTAGGGCAAATTGTGAGACAGCTCCTTCCACTGCCACAGACCTCTACCTGGTCAGACCAAGAACCTGTCTGGAGCCTGTGCAGAGCCATTGCACCAGACAATAGGCATGATGGGAATTGGGAAGCAGCTAAAGCCCTCCTGAGCTCTCAGGTGTATGGTGCCAAGTCTGCACCAGGCTGGGGAGAGTGGACTATCTGGTGCGTTCTCTGAGCCATACCCTGTGACTTGAAGCCAAGCATGTCTCCTGTAGTGCTCAATGGGATATAAGCATGGGAATTGACTGCAGCACAGCAGGCTGTGACCAGAGAGGCTTTGGGCAACTGCTTCAGCAGGCCCTGGGTAGGGAATGGAGAACTCTGCAGCCCCTGGGCCACTGGAACCAACCTCTGCCCACCCGAATTAGCATCTGAAGGGTTCCTGAGCCTGCAGAACATCATACCACTTGCTTGGTCCAGACTCCACTCTCCAGTCCCCACCTTCCTCCTACCTGCTTGGCTTTGACCCTGCCCTCCAGGTCAGATCACCACTGCCACCCGCTGGGCCCTGCAACTGGCTCAGAGGCCCTGCTCAGAAGCTCTGCATCTGGCTCTTCCCCAGTCCCGGCTCTGAAGCTGTCATGCTGGAGCCTGAGGCTCCACCTGTGTGCCTTCAGAATTCCTGCCAGGGCTGAGACACCATCCTAAAGATTCCAGAAATGCATCTTGACCTCAAGACCCCAATCCAGAGCCTGCACCACTGCTGTAGGCCTGAAGGAACTGCTCCAAAGTCCAACACCCTGCCAGGGACCCCCCCAGCCTCGAGCTTCCAGTTACTGCCACCTGGTTTGACCAAACACCCACAGACTGAGAACCCATGGCAACCTCACCCAGCTGGTGCTGTCACCTCTGTGAAGAGACCCTGGGTAGAACAATCTCCACAACACCAGCCTCAGTGAAGAGCATCTTGCCCAGCTCCCAACTCCAACATCCTACAGGTATCTAGTGAACAACCCAACACCTGACACAAACAACATTCAGCACAG
This sequence comes from Daubentonia madagascariensis, assembly GCA_023783475.1. Taxonomy (NCBI): domain Eukaryota; kingdom Metazoa; phylum Chordata; class Mammalia; order Primates; family Daubentoniidae; genus Daubentonia; species Daubentonia madagascariensis. Next base: position 63,203,280 of record JAKFHU010001798.1, read on the forward strand.
GCTTGAGCAGAGGCAATCACAGGTGAGCAGAACAAATCAACACAGCTGCATTACAGGCTTCTAGTGCACACAACCCTCCCTGCCACATCAACATTCCAGAGTAGGGGGAAAAAAGTGCCATCTAGGGACCTCCCCTTACTCTAATCAAGCAGGAGAGTTCCCAGCAAGGAACAGAAGCCCTGAAAAACTATTAGCCCTGAATTGAGAAAAGAGGTTTCAGATGAGAAGAAACCAGGAAAAGAACCCAGGCAACATGAAAAATTAAAACAGATCACCACTCCCAAGGGATTACAATGGATCTTCAGAAGTAAGCGTGAACTACAAGGAAATTGTCCAAATGAAAGAAATGGAGTTCAGAATATGGAAGGCAAATAAGGTGAATGGAATTGAAGAGAAAGTTGAAAATCAATAAAAAGAAGCCAAAAAATATTTTAGGAAATTAATGAGAAAGTCACTAAAGAACCAGGCAAAATTAGGAAGGATGTAATAGAACTTAAAGTAATGAAAGGGTCATTTAGGGATTTTCAAAACACAGCAGAAAGCTTCAACAGCAGATTAAACCAAAGAGAAAAAATAATCTCAGAGCTTGAAGACAAGGCTCTCTGGCTAACCCAAGCATTTAAAGAGGCAAAGAAGAGAACAACAAATAGAGATCACTTAGAGAGATATGGGACTATGTGAAGCAAGCAAACAAACAAATTATAGGTATCCCTGAGGGAGAAGAAGAAAGGGCTAAAAGCATGGAAACTCTATTTGAGGGAATTATTGAGGGTAACTTCCCTAGTATCACAAAAGATCCAGACATCCAGATACAAGATGGTCATTGAACTCTGGGAAGATTCACAGCAAATAAGACATTTCCAAGACACAGAGTAATCAACCTGGTCAAAGTCAAAATGAAAGAGAAAACTCTATAAGCAACTGATGTAAGCAACTATTGACTGACAAGGGAAAACCCATCAGGCAAACAGCAGACTTCTCAGTGGAAACCTTTTAAGCCAGAAGGGACTGGGCTCCCATCTTCAATCTTCTTAAACAGGACAACTTCCTGCCTAGAATTTTGTATCCTGCAAAACTAAGTTTCACATTTGATGAAGGAATAAAGTCTTCTCCAGACAAGCAAACATTGAGGGAATTTGTCATGACTAAACCTGCACTGTAGTAATGACTCAGAACTGCATTATACACAAATCAGCACAATAGATACCCACCAGTGTAATATCACCCAAAATAACCAAAGTGTACATCTCCTGCAAAGCAATAGCACAAGAAGAAAAACAAAGCAACAAGGTACTACCCACTATGATGAACAGAACAGCATCACAGATATCAATTCTATCTCTTAACGTGAATGGCTTGAATGCACCATTCAAAAGACATAGGGTGGCTGAATGGATGAAAGCACACAAACCAAGTATCTGCTGCCTCCAGGAGACACATTTAAACCACAAAAACGCAAACAGGCTCAAAGTGAAAGGATGGGAAAAAATATTCCATGCAAATGGAAACCAAAAGAGAACAGGAGTAGCCATTCTTGTATCAGACAAAATTGATTTTAAATTAAAAATGGTAAAGAAAGAGAAATATGGTCATTATATAAAGGTAAAAGGAACAATTCAACAAGGAAACAAACCATTTCTAAATATTTATGCACCTAACACAGGAGAGCCCAGATTCTTAAAACAAACCCTGCCAGATCTAAGCAGAGAGATAAATAGCACCATTGTAGTTGCTGGGGACTTAAGCACCCCACTGACAGAGCTGGACAGATCATTCAAGCACAAAATAATAAAGCCTTGACTTAAATCAGACTTTAGGACAACTGGGCCTGACAGACATATACCCAAATATGACTGACTATACATTCTTTTAATCAGCACATGGAACATTCTTCAAGATTGATCATATTTTAAGCCACAACACATGGCTCAACAAATTCAAAAAAACTGACATCATACCATGTACCTTATCAGACCAAGTGGAATAAAACTGGAAATAGACTCCAAGGGAAACACCCAATTACACACAAAGTCATGGAAATTAAACAACCTGTTGCTGAACAATTATTGGATCAATGAAGAAATTAAGATGGAAATCAAAAGAGTCCTTGAACTGAATGAAAAAGGGGACACAGCTATCAAAATCTCTGGGATTCAGCAAAAGCAGTCCTGAGGGGATAATTCATAGCATTAAATGCCTACATCAAAGAGACAGAAAGAACAAACATTAACAATCTAATAATATGTCTCAAGGAACTAGAAAGGAGGAGCAAACAAAACCCAAAGCTAGCAGAAGAAAAGAAATAACTAAGGTCAGAGCAAAACTAAATGAAATTGAAAATAAGAAAATAATACAAAAGATGAATGAAAGAATAAGTTGGATCTTTGAAAAGATAAACAAAATTGATAGACCTCTTGCTAGATTAAGCAAGAATAGAAGAGAAAGGACCCAAATAAGCTCAATCAGAAATGAAAAAGGAGATATTGCAACTAATACCACAGAAATACAAAATGTCATGTGTGAATACAATGAAAATCTCTATGCACATAAACTTAAAAACATAGAGGAAATGGACAAATTCCTGGAAACACACAACCTCCCAATACTCAATGTGGAAGAAATAGAACTCCTGAACAGACCAATAATGAGCAGCAAGATGGAGCAGCCATAAAAAATCTCCCCCCCCAAAAAAAAAATGCTGAAATAAAAAAAAAATCCCTGAAATAGATAGATACACAGCCAAATTTCATCAGATGTACATAGAAGATTTGGTACCCATAGTGCAGAAATTATTCCATAACATCAATAAGGAAGGAATCTTCCCCAACTCATTCTATGAAGCCAGTATCACCTTAATACTAAAGGCAGGAAATGACACAGCAAAAAGAAAAAAAAAAAACAACAGAAAACCAAACCAAAACAAAAAAATCCAAAAAAAACTACAGACCAAGATCCCTTATGAATACAGATGCAAAAACCCTCAACAAAATACTGGCAAAATGAATTCAACAGTACATCAAAAAAATAATCCACCATGACCAAGTGGGATGAAAGGGGGGGGGTTCAACATACATAAATAGATAACTGTGATTCACCACATAAAGAGAAGCAAAAACAAAGACCATATGATCATCTCAATAGATGCAGAAAAAGCATTCAACACAATTCAGCACACTTTCATGATAATAACCCTCAAAAAACTCAGTGTAGAAGGAACATATCCAAATATTATAAAAGCCATATATAATAAACCCACAGCCAACATCATACTGAATGGGGAAAAGTTGAAAGCATTCCCAGCAAGAACTGGAATGAGACAAGGATGTCCATTGTCACCACTTCTATTCAACATAGTTTTGGAAGTCCTAGCCAGAGCAATCAGACAAGGGAATGAAATTAAGGGTATACAAATCAGGAAAGAGGTCAAACTATTGCTTTTTTGCTGACAATGTGATCTTATATCTAGAAAAACCCAAAGATTCCACCAAGAGAATCCTGGAATTGATAAATTAATTCAGCAAAGTCTCAGGTTACAAAACTAATGTACACAAATCAGTAGCATTCCTGTATACCAATAACAATCAATATGAGAGTCAAATCAAAGACTCAATACCATTCACAATTGCTAAAAAGAAAACAAAATACCTAGGAGTATACTTAACAAAGGAGGTGAAAGATTTCTAAAAAGAGAACTATGAAACACTGAGGAAAGAAACTGAGGATGATACAAACAAGGGGAAAAACTTATCAGGCTCATGGATTGGTAGAATCCACGATGTTAAAATGTCCGTACTACAAAGAGATTTACAGATTCAATGCAATCCCCATTAAAATACCAATGTCCTATATCACAGATCTAGAAAAAAATCATTGTATATTTCTTGTGGATTAAGAAAAAGCCCGAATAGCCAAAAAATCTAAAGCAAAAGGGAAAAATCAGGAGGCATGAGAAACCAGATTTCAAACTATACTACAAACATATAGCAACCAAACCAGCATGGTATTGGCACAAAATAGAGACACAGACCAAATGGAACAGAACAGAGAACCCAGATATAAAACGATCCACATACAGCCAACTGATCTTCAACAAAGTGGATAACAATATACACTGAGGAAAAGAAGCCCTATTCAACAAATGGTGCTGGGAGAATTGGACAGCCACATGCAGATGAATGAAACAGGATCCATATCTCTCACCATTCACAAAAATTAACTCAAGATGGATAAAGGACTTAAATGTAAGGCATGAAACCATAAGAATGCTAGCAGAAAATGTTGGGAAAATTCTTTTAGATGTCAGCCTAGGCAAAGAATTTATGACGAAGACCCTAATGGAAAGCACAGCAACAAAAAATATAAATAAATGGGACTTGATTAAATTAAAAGGCATCTGCACAGCTAAGGGAATAATCAACAGAGCAAATAGACAACCTACAGAATGGGAGAAAATATTCATAAGCTATACATCCAAAAATGTCTAATAACCAGAATCAACAAAGAACTCAAGCAAATCAGCAAGAAAAAAACAAACAACCCCATCAAAAAGTGGGCAAAAGACATGAACAGAGGCTTTTCAAATTATAGACAAATGATCAATAAACATATGAAAAAATGCTCAACTTTACTAATTATCAGGGAAATGCAAATTAAAACCACAATGAGATAACACACCTTACCCCTGTTAGAATGGTTTTTATTAAAAAGTCCAAAAACCATAGATGCTGGCATGGATGCAGAGAGAAAGGAACACTTATACACTGTTGTTTGGACTGCAAATTAGTACAACCTCTATGGAAAACAGTACGGAGATTTCTCAAAGAACTAAAAGTATACCTACCATTCAATCCAGCAATTCCACTGTTGGTTATTTTCCCAAAGGAAAAGGAGTAATTTTTTAAAAATGACACCAGTACTCAAATATTTATTGTAGCACAATTCACAATTGCAAAGATGTGGAATCAACCGAAGTGCCTATCAATTCATGAATGGATTAACAAAATGTGGTACATGTATGCTATGGAATACTACTCAGCCATGAAGAAGGATGAATTAAGGCCTTTTGCAACAATTTGGATGGAACTGGAGACCATTATCCTAAGTGAAGTATCTAAAGAATGTTGAAACAAACACCACATGTACTAGCTATTAAATTGGAACTAACTGATGAGCACACATGTGCACAGAGGGAAGTAAAACTCAGTGGAAATCAAGCAGGGGGATGGGGGGGGTAGACAAAAACCTACCTAACAGGTGCAATGAACACTATCTAGGTGATGGTCACACCTACATCCCTGGCTCAATCATAATGAAAGCAATCCATGTAACCAAAAACATTTGTACAACCATAATATTTTGAAGTAATAAAAAAACAAAGAAAACAGTAAAAGAGATACAGCTAATAATTCAACAAAGGATATAAAATGGAAATATAAAAATAATTGAAAACAATGTTGAAAAAGAGGAACACTTAGCAAAGAGCAGATGAGAAAACAATAGTCAAATATTAAGTTGGTAGATTTAATTTCAACTATCTCAATAATCATATTAAATATAAATTGTCTAAAGATACTAATTAAAATTCAGAGACTGTCAGATTTAATTTTAAAAAGATCCAACTACATTACCATATAGATTAAAGGTGAAAGGATATAAAATGATATTCCATGCTAAAACTAACCAAAAAGAAGCTGGACTGGCAAGATAAATATCAAATACCTACTATTTCATAGCAAAAATTATTACCATAATATAGAAGTCAATTCATCAACATGACATGAACAATTCTAAACATTCATGTACTTAATAGAGATTCTAAATACTTAAGTTAAAATTAATATATCTGCAATATATATACGAAACTCAAAATATTTTGAAAACATATAATATATAATTATTTGTAAACATTTAGAAAAATATTATTAAAATATATAATATTAAATGTAGTAGTAATCCATAGATCAAAGAAGAATTAAAAACTGATAGTCAAATGTATTTTGAACTGAATGAAAATAAAAACACAATATATCAAAATTTGTGATCTACTAGTAAAGCAACAATTAGGGCGCAATTTTTGCACTAGATGCTTCTATTAGAAAAGGAGAAAGGTCTCAAATCAATTACCTAAGCTTCTACTTGAAAGAAAGAGAGAGAGAGAGAAAAAATTAAATCCCCAGTTTTCAGAAGAAAGGAAATGATAAAGATAACAGTAGAAACCAGAAAAGCAATAGAAAAAAGCAATGAAAAATTCTGTCTTTGATAAAATTAGCAAAATTTATAAATCTTTATTCAGTCTTTTCAAGACAAAAAAAGAAGAAAAATTACTAATATTATGAAGGAAAAAGGTGACATAACCAGAGATCTGAACAATATTTAAAGACAAGGAAATATTATAAAAAATTGAACTCTATGCTATGGTATGCTGGTAAAGATATCAATTCCATATAAACACTTTGAAAAAATTAAAAAAGAGTCTAGTTTTGTTTACTATAGCCTTGTAGTATGGTTTGAAATCTGGTAGATTGATGCCTCCCAATTTGCTCTTTTTGCTCAAGGTTGCTTTGGCTAGATGGGGTCTTCTCTGCTTCCACACAAAGCATAGAATTATTTTTTCTAGATCAGCAAAAAATGATGTTGGTATTTTGATAGGGACTGCACTGATTCTGTAAATCACTTTTGGCAGCAAAGACATTTTTAACAATGTTGATTCTACCTATCCAAGAGCATGGTAGTGTTTTCCATCTGTTTACATCCTCTGCAATTTCTTTTCTAAGTGTTTTGTAATTCTCTCTATATAGGTCTTTCATCTCCTTAGTTAGATACGTTCCTAAATATTTAATTTTCTCTGGTGATATTGTGAAAGGTATTGTGTCTTTAATTTGTTTCTTGGCTCGACTGTTATTGGCATATATGAAGGCTGTTGATTTGTGTGCATTGATTTTATATCTTGAGACTTTGCTGAATTCATTTATCAATTCCAGTAGTCTCTTGGTTGAATCTTTGAGGTTTTGTAGATATAACATCATATCATCCATGAAGAGTGAAAGTTTGACCTCTTCTGCTCCCATTTGGGCACCCCTGATTCCTCTCTCTTGTCTGATTGCTCTGGTAAGGACTTCCAGCACTATGTTGAATAGAAATGGAGATAGTGGGCAACATTTTCTGGTTCCAGTTTTAAGGGGACTTGATCAAATTAAAAAGCTTCTGCACGGCCAAGGAAACTATCACTAGAGAGAATAGACAACCTACAGAATGGGAGAAAATATTTGCATGCTACACATCTGATAAAGGGCTGATAACCAGAATCTATACAGAACTTAGGAAAATCAACAAGAAAAAATCAAACAACCCCATTAAAAAGTGGGCAAAAGACATGAACAGAAACTTTTCAAAAGAAGACAGAATAATGGCTAGCAAACATATAAAAAATTGCTCAACTTCTCTAATCATCAGGGAAATGCAAATCAAAACCTCATGAGATATCACTTCTCCAGTGAGATTGGCTTAAATCAAAAAGTCCCAAAACAACAAATGTTGGTGGGGATGCAGACAGATAGGAACACTCATACACTGTTGATGGGACTGCAAATTAGTACAACCTCTATGGAAAGTAATATGGACATACTTCGAAGAATTAAAAGTAGAATTACCATTTGATCCAGCAATCTCACTACTGGGTATTTACCCAAAGGAAAAAAAGACATTCTGTGATAAAAACATCTGCACATGAATATTTATTGCAGCACAATTCACAATTGCAAAGATGTGGAAACAACCCAGGTGCCCATCAACACACCAGTGGATTAATAAAATGTGGTATATGTATACCATGGAGTATTACTCAGCAATAAAAAACAACGGTGAATTAACACATCTCATATTATCCTGGATGAAGCTAGAGCCCATTCTTTGAAGCGAAGTATCACAAGAATGGAAAAACAAGCACCACTGGTACTCACCATCAGATTGGTACTAACTGACCAATACTTATGTCACACATGGCAATAATATTCATCAGGGGGTGGGTAGGTGGGAGGGGGGTGGAGGGGATGGGAAAACTCTCACTGAATGGGTGCAGGGTGCACAGTTTGGGTGATGTCCACTATTGTAGCTCTGACATGGGCAGTGAATGGACAATATATATAACCAAAGTGTTGTACCCCCATAATATTCTGAAATAAAAGGAAGAAAAATAAATAACCAGTTATCATCTAAGCTGAAAAATAAATGAAAAGAGAAAGTTTTGCCCTCTAATATTGGTATATTAATATCTAGCATACATTGCGGATTGTGTGTCCCCTCGATTTTTGTATAAGAGATTGTTTTTGAAGCTGATTCCATACCTTTAAAGCATAACGTAATAACATCTCATACTCACTAAACCAGTATCTCCAAACTGAAGTTTGTAGATCCTCTCCAAAGAACCAACACTGCCAAAAAAAGCCTTCATGATGGTATATAACAGACGTTACCTCATAGTCTCTCACATCTTCATCCTACTATGAAATAAAATATTCAAATTTAAAAAAATAAAAAATAAAAATAAATAAAAAGGAGGCTAGCATTACTCTAATACCAAAACCAAGCAAAAACATTACAAAACGAAACCTGCAGACATATATACTTCATGAATACTTCTTAATGAAATGTCATCAAATTAAATAGAACATTATATAAAAAGAATATTTCATGATCAAATCAGATTTATTTGAGAAATACAAAAATTGATTAAACATTCCAAAATCAATGTAATATACTCTATTAAAAGCCAAAAAAGGAAAAATCATGAGATTTTTATCAATATATGCTAAAAAACATTCAAAAAAATCCAAAATCCATTCCTATGAAAAACTCTTCTCTGAGTGTAAGTGCAAAGTAACATTCCTAAACCTTGAAACCTACAGCTAATATCATACTTAATGGTACAAGATTGACTCTTTCTTCTCTAAGGTCGTGAACAAGGCAAAGAAGTACTTTGGCACCGTTTATATTATTCAGTTCCTTATAAATCTATTTTCCAGTTGCTATTAATTAAAATAATAAATTTAAGCACCAGTGATGGAAAAAAGTTGTACTAGCTAATCTAGAAGTCATTTTGTAAGAGTAAAACTAATGTAAACTATTATTATCAGTGAAGTAAGAGCCCTCAAAAACACCAAAAACCAAGTATGCTTAAGAATTTCATCACAGGACTTATCACAAAGAGGGTTTATGAGAGCAAAAGTGGGATGGAACAAGTACAGCTGCTATTGTATGATTCTTAGTGTTTTTCCGTCATCAATAGGATGCTAATAGTAAGAAGTATCTTTTTGTTTTTCCATTTTTACCATTACAGTCCTGTTGTCACAGACTGGACACATTCCTCCTGACTTCACATAGCCAAAATAGGACAATTTATTCCATCCTTCCTGAAATCACTGAGGCTTCCCTTCTCATAAAATGACACCACTATCCATCCAGTTAGTTGCTCACCCAAAAACCTGGTAGTTATCCTTTCAGTTTTTAAAATTTTCTTCACATCTGATATTTTATGCAACAATAAGTACTGTCTGCTCTACCAGAAATAATCATCCTGAATTCCGTTAGTTCTCAACATCTCTGGTATAATCATAGTCCTAGGTATTACCATCTCTTGCCTGGACTACTGTAGCAGTCTTTTCTCTGGTTTTCATGTGACATATACTTGGTTTATAGCAGCAAGATACAGTAATTTTCTAAATTGCAAATTGGATCATATCATGCACCTGCTTAAAACCCATCAATGCTTCCCATCTCCATCAGAATGAACTTTAAACTCCTTACCATGGGCTTCAAGGTTATACAAGATTCAGACTTGTTCCTGTTCCTTAGAGTTTATCTTTTACTTCTCTTCTCTTTCCCTATTGCCCATACACACAGGCTTTCTTCCTGTCCTGTTATCATATATGCTCTTTCCCATCTCATGGCCTTTGCGTTTCGTTTCCCTTCTGCTTGGAAAGTTCTTCCCCTCATCTTTATGTCACTAGCTCTTGTTCCTACCTAACAAATTCTTCTATGAGGCCTTTCTTGAAAACCCTAACTAAAGCAGAATCTCCCACTGCAACTGTCACTCTATATCACATTATTGTCCTCACATATGTAGTGTTTGCCTCCCTTTTTTTTTTTTTTTTTTTACCTGAAGGGCAGAGTCTCAATCTGTCTTGTGCAACAGTGTATCCTTAGCACCTACAACAGTGACTGGTGATTGGTAAACCCTCATTAAAATATTTTCACTGAGTGATCAAGTCACTTAGTCACTCAGGAAATGCAAGAACTGTATGAGATATAAAGTAAGCTATGTTCTCGGTAAACAGCAGGCAGAGAGAAGAAAAGGGAATTTCAAGTCACCAGGCACTTTATTCTTAAATAAAAAGCCTATAAATAGTAAATTTATAAAGTTATTAACATATAAGGGGCTTGCTCTCTCATGACTGCCCTCTTCCTTCTTGATAGATTATAAGTCTGTGCTTGTGAAGTCATGATTCTCCGTGAGAAGATGAATTATATACATGACTATTTTACTATCGGTCACTATTGCATCCTCTATCAACTTGAGGGGAAATATAATAGAGACAAAATAAAGTGTTTTGAATCTTCTATTGAGGGCTTCTGGTTTTTTGACTCCATGGACAGTATTCTGTGATGAATTAAACTGTATGAGATCAGTATTGGCCCCTGTTATTGATGTTCATTTAGGACCTGCACATTAATACCACCTCGAGAGTAAGGGTCAGTGGGAAAGTTCTCCGGACAAATCAGATAAAATAGATTTATATCTTTGATCCTCCTTCTTTTCACATATTTTAATGACTTCATATCTTATGCACACAGAAGGTCATTCATTAAGTGAAGCTGCCACTTTATAACTTGAAAATTAAACAAGCCAAAAACATCATTTATGTGAGATGTCTTTGTGCTCAGTTTATATAAATAACAAAGTACACTGGCATGAAGGTGAGTTATCCTCTCTCCCTCGCCTTCCCAACACTTTGGCAATTAGTGAAATGAGGTCATAAGTGAGTTAGAAAACAGCTAAATCTCCAAATAATGACATTGAAATATAATCTCACATATAGGTCTGCAATATAATGGTAATTTATTAAGAGAAAATCTAAATAATTGCATTGTTTCTCCTTTTAGAATATTATTTCAAAGGAATGGATGGTCAGCCTGGAGTAGCATTTCCCAATGTCAAGTATTAATAGGTATGGCTACCGTATGCAGTTCAAAGCCTAAAATAAACTGCTTTAACCTTACTATAGCACATGGTTTCTTAACTTCAACACTATTGACTAAAATATCCCCTCCACAGAGAATACATTTCTGACCACCCTGTGTAAATTAGACCCTCTTCCTTCAATCTCTGTCATTTTACACTGCTCTTTTTTCTTCCTCATTGCAGTTACTACTACTTATTATTATATCATGTATGTCTTTGGTTTTCTATTGTCTGTCTCCCCCACTAATATGCAAGTCACTTTTAGACCGTGACTGATTTATTCACAACTCTATCCCCAGTGCCAAGAATCATGCCCATAGAATAGTAGATCCTGAATATATATTTGTTGAGCAAATGAATAAATTAATTTTATATGAGTGGTACTCAAGCCTGTACTGCTATAGAAAACAAAGAGGACATTTGGTCTCCTTCATGTGAAGTTTTATTGTCACAAAATAGGAGTGTCCTTAAAGTTAAATGGCTCTATTCTGTAAATATTACTGGTAAGAGTGATTCAAGAGTGATTACCCCAAAACCCAAATTGACATTTTTGGTAAAAGTCCTTGGACATAATGTTTAAAATGTTATTAAAGAAATCAACTAATTTGTGTGTGCCTGTAGTCCCAGCTACTTGGGAGTCTGAGGCAGGGGGATCCCTTGAGCCCAGGAGTTTGAGGTTGCAGTGAGCTGTGATGATGCCACTGCACTCTAGCCAGGGTGACAGAGTGAGACCCTGCCTCAAAAAAGAAAAAAAAAAAAGAAAAAGATATCAACTAAATCAGTTACTTAGCAAAACATTTTATAATCAGTTTGTTTTGAGGAGATTCACACAAAATTACATGTTTCGATGGAGACATCTTATGTATACTTTACAAAGATTATTTTTCAAAGACCAAAGTAGAGCCCCCAAATTACTGGTTTTCCAGGCTAAAAGCAGCAAAGAAAGTTTCTGTTATATAGACCCTCATCTTCCCATTCAACGGGGCAGTTTCTGGGGAGATATTAGAACTTGACCATTACTTTCCCCTTGGCACATTTCCAAGTGGAAATGGATAACTTTTCACATACCCATGTATCCAGTTCTGGGAATTGCCACTTTCTCATTTTCCCTTCCCTTTTAAAATAATCTTTGCATCTATTTATAAAAGAGAAGATTCCTCTCCCTCATCTTAATCTTACTGTAGTAAGCTAAACAAGATGAAAATACCCGTGTGGCACATTCAAAGGGATAGCTGTTAAGTAAAGAAATTAAATAACTAATATCTTCAGTAACTGAGTATCACATCCTTTTCTGCTCTCTTGGTTTCCAATTATTTGCTTACAACAAAAGTAAACAAAACAAAACAAAACAAAAACCCACTGGAGTTCTTCACTTATACATGACCTAAGTTAATTTTTGGTAAATAATTTCTATGGGAGTTTTTATATATAATCTTATAGAAAATTTTAAAAATCAACCACAGTGCTATAAAAAAACTACCAATCACATGTACTTATTGTGTACATAAATTTTATCAGTGTTTACATTTAGAAAAAACGTACAATTCTTGTTGAACCCTTCTCATTCAAGTATGAAACAAACATAGATAAATGTATGAAATAAATGAGAAAATAGCCATAACCATTTCTTAACTACTGCATTTATCTAAATTTTTTATTTGTAATAATTACCAAAAATACTATAAATATAAATGTTTTGATCAATATATAGTAGCAATAATTGTAATGATAACTCAATCTAGAAGAAAAAATTAATTTTTGGAATTTTATGATGAGAGAAAATTAAAAAGAATAATATGGGCTTTTTTTTCAGAGAAGTATGATAAAGTGATCAATAATGCTTTCAAGTATAAAATATACACTATTTTAGGATAAAATTTTGTGAGAAGGGTGAAATAAAACTATAAGTTCTCGAAGAACAAGAAATGATATAACAGTTCCAACTGTTAATGAAAAGCTTGTCTTCATATTTTTAAGTAGATGATATTGAGTATTAAATTGCTATAATATTTACATTCCACATAATACATTTAAAGGAGGGACATAGCAGCTTTCTTTTAAAATGTCCATATTTGAAATTTTCTGGAAATTATATCCTTTGTAACTGTTTAAATTTATCATGAGTATTTTTATATGTCAACTTAAAAATGTGGAAGTTAATATATGTTATTTTGAAATTTCTGTTGGAATATGAGCAAAGTATCTGGAAGGGACTGTGTAAGATTATATTTTGGACCTATAATTCTGATGTCTATGAATAAACATTTTTAAAAACTCCCTGTGAAACTGAATATTGCATTTATTCTAAAAATATTATTAATATAGTTTACTTCATCATACAAGACATTTCTGTTGGAATGTTTTTCAGTGTATCAAGAATAGTTAGACATTTTCTGAAGTACTGTTTTTGTTAACTAGAAAATTATTTCACTTGAAGTTTGCATAGTGTGCTTTTAAATGAGATGTTATTAACATATTTTCTTTTGTGTTGATATGTGCACTTTTAAAGCCACGTCTTCTTGGAACCACTTGGAACTGAGGGAAAAATGATGGTATATTTATACATTTCAGCATAAAGATAATGCAATTTGAGAATACAACCATTTTAGAATGTTTGTACAAACTCTCCATTCCAGGGTGATGTCATTGAGATGGCAGAATAGAAAGACTCAGACTTTACTTCTTCCCACAGAGGCATACATACAATAAAAATACACAGACCAGTTCCTTTTGTGAGAAATCCAGAAACAAGTTATGAGACTTCTGCTTGCCAAAGACAAAGCCAACCTCTTTGAAGGTAGTAGAAAAATCCATAGCAAGCTTTCACTTAGTTCCTCCCCCCAGCACAGCTCTTTATGATGGGGAGTAAACTCCCAGCTCTTGGCTGCTTCCTGGAGCAGGAAAGAGAGGACTGGATGATCTGTCCAATGTTATGACTTTGGGGGAAGGACTTCCCATAAAACTGCCTCTGTCTCACTTGCCTCATAGTGGCCAAGCATACTCTAGATACCTGGAGCCTGTTCATAGCAAAAAGAGCTAGGTAGCATATTTCTGCTCAAGAGGACCCAGTGTACAGCAGACAGAGGCACAGACAGCTTGGCAGCATCTCCCTCAGGGTGAAAGAGAAGAGTGAATTGCATACCCAGTGTTCTCACTTTTCAAGGGGCTGCTGAGAGGCAGGTTTCTGTCTCATCTGTCTCAGAGCATGGGTGGAACCTGGCATATTCTGGATGCTTAGGAGCCTCTGAGAACAAAAAAGAACTGAGTGGCATGCTGCTACTTTAGAGGACCTGCAGTACCACAGAAATACATTAAAAGGACCAAGATATTATGAGTGCCTGGAGAAACAAAACACAATAAATAAAACAAAAAATAAGAATAGCAAATCCTTCTAATTAGGAATATACATGCACAAGTCCAGAGAAAATACATTTATAGAAAAGGTTTGAGAGAACCCCAAAATCTTTAGCCAAGATGATTGGTGAAGTTCTTGCACTATAAAAAAGCTAGTCCATAAGACTGGGAGAGCTGGCTGTCTTTTCAAATTTTTGGATACCAATACAAAGTTACAAGGAACATGAAGAAACAGAAAAAAATATTCCAGTCAAAGGAACAAAATAAATATCCAAAAAATGACCCTAAGGAAAAGGCATTATATAGATTACCTGACAAAAAATGCAAAATCACCATCATAAAGATGCTCAACAAGTTGAGAAAAATGATACATGAACAAAATGAGAATTTGAACAAATAGATAGAATATATAAAAAGGAATCAAAAAGAAATATTGGAACTTAAAAATGAAATGACTGAACTGAAAAACTCATGAGAGTTGTTCAATAGTAATCTTGATCAAACAGAAGAAAGAATCAGCAAATCTGAATACAGTTCATTTGAAATTATGCATAGAATTTCCAAAAGAAAAAAAATTTAAAAAGTAAATAAAGCCAAAGGGACTTATAAGATGCCATCAAACTAAATTAATATATGCATTATGAGAGTAACAGAAAGGAACTGAGACAGAAAGGGGCAGAAAGCTTATTTCAATAAATAATGGCTAAAATCTTCCCAAATCTGGGGCAGGAAATGTAAATCTAGATTCAAGAAGCCCAATGATCCTAAATAGGGTAAACTCAAAGAATTCTACACCATGAAAGATAGTAATCAACTTGTCAAAAGTAAAAGACAAAGAGAATTTTGAAAGCAGCAAGATAGAAGTGACTCATCACATACAAGGGAGCTTCTATAAGACTATAAGTGGATTTCTCAGCAGAAGTCTTTCAGGGATTGTGATGATCTGTCTGAAGCACTAAAAGAAAAAACTTACCACCAAAGAATACTATATATATCAAAATTATTCTTTGTAAATGATAAAGAGAAAAGATTTTCCTATAAAAGCAAAAACTAAGGGAGTTCACCACTAGACTTACATTACAAGATATGCCAAAGAGAGTCAATCAAGTTAAATGAAAGGATGCTAAACATCAAAACAAAAACATATGAAAGTATAAAGCTCACTGGTAAAGATTATATATATATATATATACACACACGGATTATATATGTACAAATAAATACAGGATGATGTAATACTGAAATGGTGGTGCATAAATCACTTTTAATTCTGGTATAGAAGTTAAAAGAAAAAGTATAAAACTAAGTATAGCTATAAAATATATTAATGGATACATAATATAAAAAGATGCAATTGTGGGGACATCAATAACATAGAGTATGAGGGTGAAGAAGAAGTGAAAGTATGGAATTTTTGTGTGCAATTGAACTTAAGTTTTTATCAGCTTAAAATACATCATAATAACCATAAAATTTTTTATTTAAGGCCCATGGTAAGAAAATATCTATAGAAGATACCTTAACATGAGAAAGAAATCAAGGTATATCACTACAAAAAAACCAATGAAACACAAAAGAAGACAGCAAAAAAAGACAAAAGAATTACAAGACAGATGAAAAAAATTTTAAAAATGGCAACAGTAAGCCCTTTTCTATAAATAATTACTTTATATGGAAAAATGGATTAAACTTCCCAATCAAAAGACATAGAGTGGCTGAAAGAATTTTTTTTTTTAAAGAACCAACTGTATGCTATCTATAAGAGATTCACTTTAGCTTAAGGACACACATAGGTGGAAAGTAAAAGAATAGAGAAAAGATATTCCATGTAAATGGTAACAAAAAGAAAGCAGGAGTGGCCATATTTATATCAGGCAAAATATACTTTATGTCAAAAACTTACACAAAGGACAAAGAAGAACATTATATAATGATTAAAGCATCAATTCACCAGGTTGCTATGACAATTATAAATATATATGTACACAGCATAAGAGGACTTGAATGTATGAAGCAAACACAGAACTGAAGGAAAGAATAGACCACCACACAGTAATAGTAGAAGATTCCTATACCCCACTTTCAATAATGGATAAAATATCCAGACATGAGATCAATAAGAACACAGAGGACTTGAACAACACTATAAACTGAATGGACTTAACAGGCCTATACAGAACATTCCACCCAACAGCAGTGGGATACATATTCTTCTCAAGCATACACAGAATATTCTGCAGAATAGATCGTATGTTCAGTCACAAGTGTTAACAAAGTGAAGAAGATTGAAATCATACCAAGTATTCTTTCCAAATATAATGAAATGAAACTAGAAATCAATAGCAGTTAGAAAACTGTAAAATTCACAAAAATATGGACATTAAACATCACACTCTTGAACAACAAATGGGTCAAAGAAGAAATTAAAAGGGAAGTTAGAAAACATCTTGAGGTAAATGCAAACAAAAACACATTGTACCAAAGCATGTGCGATTCAGTAAAAGCAGTACTAAAGGAGATCTTCATAGTGATTAGATGCCTACATTTAGATAACAGAAAAGTCTCAAGAAAACAACTTAATTCTATACCTCGAGGAATTAGAGAAAGAAGGACAGACTAATGCCAAAGTTAGCAGAAGAGAAGTCATCACAAAGGTTGTATCAGTTAAAATAAAAAATAAAAAACAATAAAAAACACTAAAACTAAGAGTTGGTTTTTTGAAAAGATCAACAAAATTTACAAATCATTACCTAAACTATTTAGAAAAAAAGAGATAATTCAAATAAATAAAATTGGTAAGGAAAAAGAGGAGACACTACAAATGATGCCACAGAAATAAAAAGAATTATCAGAGTCTACTGTGAACATTTATATACCAACAAATTGCATAATCTAGAGGAAATGGAAAAATTCCTAGAAACATACGACCTACCAAGACAAGATGAAGAAATAGAAAGTCAGAAGAAATAGAAAGCATGAACATATCTGTAACTAGGATGGAGATTGAATCAATAACTAAAAACCTCTCAAGAAAACTTAAGGACCAGATGTTTTCTTTGGTGAATTCTACCAAACATTTAAAGAAAAAGTAACAACAATCCTTCTCAAACTTCAAAAAAATTGAAAAGGAGAAAACACTCAAATACTCATTTTATTAGGTTGGCTTTATCTTATACCAAAGCCAGACAAAGACACCGCAAGAAAAATGAAACAAAACAAAATAAAATAAAAATTCAGGCCAATATCCCTGATGAATATAAGTGTGAAGAAAATCCTCACAAAATATTGGCAAAGTGAATTCAACAGCACAATAACATTATAATACACCAAGACTGAGTGGTATTTATCCCTGGGATGCAAGGATGGTTCAAAATACCAAAATCAATTAGTGTGATACCCCACATAACAGAATACATAAAAATCACACCATCATCTCCTTAGATGCAAAGAAGGTGTTTGACAAATTTCAACACCTTTTCGTGATAAAAAATGCTCGAGAAACTAGGAGTAGAAGAAAATACCACAACACAATAAAAACCATATATGAAAAGCCCTCAGTTATCATACACAATGGTAAAAAACAGAAAGCTTTTCCTCTAAGATAAGGAACAAGATAAGGATGTCCAAGTTCGCCACGGCTATTTGATATAACACCAGAAGTTTTAGACAGAGTAATTAGGCAAGGAAAAGAAATAAAAGACACCCACATTGTAAAAGAAGAAATAAAATACTTGTTTGTAGATGACATGATCTTTTATGTAGAAAATGCTAAATACAACAAAAGGAACAATCCTATTAGACTAATAAACAAATTCAATAAAGCTGCAGGATACAAAGTCAACATAAAAAATCGGTTCATTTTTATATACTAAAAATGAACGATCTGAAAAGGAAATTAAGAAAAAGATCTTATTTATAATGGCATCAAAAAAATAAAATACTTAGATATAAACTTAATCAAAGAGGCAAAAGACTTGCATGCTAAAAATTACAAAACATTGCTCAACAAAATTAAAAATGATATCCTATGTTTATGGATTTGAAGACTTATTTTTAAAATGTCCATACTACCAATGTGATCTACAGATTCAATGCAATCACTATCAAAATCTCAATGGCACATTTTACAAAAGTGAATAATACTATCTTAAATTTCATATGGAACTAAAAGTGTCCCTGAATAGCCCAAACAATCTTGAAAAAGAAAAACAAAGCTGGAGGCCTCATATCTTCTCATTTTAAAACATATTTAAAAACAACATTAGTCAAACTGTATGGTGCAGCCATAAAGACAGGCAATGGACAATAAAGAAACAGAACAGAATAGACAGCCCAGAAATAAATCCATTATACAGTCAACTGATCTTTGGTAAAAGTGGCAAGAATACACAATAGGGAAATGATAGTGTCTTCAATAAATGGTATTGAAAAGCTGGATATCCACATGCAAAAAATGAAATTGGACCTTTGTTTTACACTATACAAAAAATCAACTCAAGACATATTAAAGACTTAAATGTAACACTGGAAGCTGTAACACTATTAAAACATAGATGTAAAGCTCCTTGACATTGATCTTAGCAATGATTTCTTGGATATGATACTAAAAATACAGGAAACAAAAGCAAAAATAGACAAGTCTGACTACATCAAATTAAAAAGCATCTGCACAGCAGAATATGTATATGAATACATGTAAGAACTCAGTTTACACATTTCACAGAACAAAGCAACACAGTGCAGGTGGGAATAAAATGTATCTATTACCCAAATAAATTATTGAGGTCACTCCCATTTTATTATAGGTATTTTGTGTATGGTAAATAAACTCAATTTTTCCATACTTAGAGCCAGTTCCAAATATTTTTTATTGGCAGGTAAGCATCTATAAGTGTCAACATATTCAATTTAAAAAAACACAATTTACTAAAACTAAACTCTGTGAGCATTTGGAAGATCTTGGCCCATGGACTATAAGCTTAATTCTCCTGACCTAAATAAAGATTTTCATATTCATATCTCAGTGCTTAATATCTCTTATGAGCTTCAGGCTCACATTCCCCAAAGATTACTGAACAACATGTATTGATATTTTTTTGAGACCAGATAGCTCAGTCAGTAGAGCATCAGACTTTTAATCAGAGGGGTCCAGGGTTCAAGTAAAAACAAACAAACAAACAAAAAAAAGTGTATTGATATTTTATAGATGTCTTAAATTCTGTATTTTCCAAACCAAATATTTATTGTATTACTTTTATTCCTCCTAATATTTACTTTATTCTCTCCATTTCCTGTCTCTATATCTTCACTGCTGTTGTCACAGAGTGGTCCTTCTTCAATTTTACCTGAAATATTCTAATAATCTTGCAACAGTTGATTTCTGAGCATTTTTCATCTATCCCATCACAACCGAAAGCTATCAAGTGCTCTTATAAATAACAGTGGATCACTACAACAATACTTCTCAATAAGGGGATTCCTTGTTGGGATGAGGAAGAAATACCTCAGAACATCCACACATGGAACTTGCATTTAGTTTGAAAAAGTCCCATTGGATCTTCAGAAACATCCCCTATATGTAAGGAACAAAAAATTGAACATGCAATGGCTTAAATAAATAGCAATTTTTATTTTTATTTTTAACATAAGAATCCTGGAGTAGGCTTCCGTAGACAGCTCAAATATAACAACTGCAATTTTCTTGGAAATTATAGACACAAAGTGGCTATGTTACTCTGGGAATCACCTCTTTATTCAAGACAGAAAGAAGGTGTGCAGCACCAATAGCATGTTCCTTTAATCAGCAAATCCCTCCCAGAAGTCTTGGGCAGACTAATGCTTACATGTTACTGGCCTGAATAGTCTCATACCCAATCCTTCTGGCAAGAGAGTCAAGTTAAGCAAGTATTTTTCTCATCCATTATAGTGGAAAAAAGAAACAGAGAACATGATTGAGCTAGCCAAGTCCTGGTGTCTACTGTACCACCCAAGGGAAATGTGTCCCACCTACGTTGAGAATCGCTCCACTCTGTCTACCCTCCAAGTAACGTTCTTCACTGCCACATAGGTTCCCTTTTTGAAAAAAAAGATGTGATCATGCACAATCTTGCCTAAACTATTTAGTGGATCCTTCTTTTCTACACAGCAGCAGTTCCATTTTACTATTGTGTCAATGGCACAATGATGTGAGATGTATCATGACAGTTTTTGTGAGTGATTTGCTTCACTAAATCAATTTGAGGAGAATAAAAGCTGTGATAATCCCATTTTCACCTCATTAATTGTTACATGATTTCTTACCTTACATAGAAGAAAACCAGCTTAGATGGAGTACAAAGAATTACACTAACCCTGGCTTTGCTTATGGGGTATGTAATATATGTAAATATCATCTGTCCTATGTGCTACAGAGAAACACATGTTGAAAACTGCTTACTTGCAAGATAAAGTATGAAATACTTCATGTGGACCAAAAGATTCTTTGTGGTCTGAGCCTTACCAATCTTTCAACAACCCTGTTCCTGCAATCAGCACACTTTTTAGGTATGCAGCACATCCCAGTTTTATGGCTTTGTTTTCCATTTTTATGTATTTTTTCCCTCTCTGGGAAATTTTGAAATTTCAAAAATCTTGTCCAGTAATTTTTAAGGACTCCGAATCATTCTTAAAATTCAAGTTAAACATAATATTTTTCACAAAGTTCTTGACCTCTCATTGTAGGTAAATTCTTCACCTCCTGTGAAGCCTTATATTGCTATAAATTTTGTGATTGCTTTATTTTATGCCTTCACTATTTTGACTGTGAAATCTTAAGAAACTCACAAACTGTGCTCTATTAAGCTGTATATTTTTAATCACTAATATTTTTGGCACATAATAGGCACTTATTCATTTTTTCATCCAGGAAGAATTTATTAAGTCAAAATAGGCAATCTTCATTGGGCTTGAATGACTTGCCTATGTTCTCAGACCCAATAAACAGTAGACACAGCTGAATTTGCTTAAGCTTATTTTTAAATTGTTCTTGGATTTTGATTTAAGAGGACCAGAATTTGGAATGGTCAGAATCATAAACAGCAAATGTCTCTCTAAATATTAGCTGCTGATGAGAAAGAAAAATGGCAGATGAGAAGTAGCCTGCCAGCACGCCACTCCCAAGGAAAGAAGTGAAAGGTGCAGGCAGCTGCCTACATATGGATAGCTATTCTTTGAAGCCGCATTGTAAAACCACAGAGAAGCAAGGTGGGACACTCAGGGTAGAAAAAAAAAGGTGACAGGATGATGCATATAATGAGATAAGTAAATTCATGGGGAACAATAGAAGTAGGATGCTGCACTTGCTCTGCTGGTGCAGTGTGAACTGAACTACAAGACAGCTCCCACCACCCCCACAGACCTCTGTTTGCTTGGACCAGGGACCTGCCTGAAATCTGTGCAGAGCCATTGCACCAGACAACAGGTACAGTGGAGATCAGGCAGCAGCTAAAGCCATCCTGAGCTCTTGGGTGCACTGTGCCAGGTCTGTACTGGGCTGGGAAGACAGTGGACTGACTTGTGGTTTCCCTGAGCTGTACCTGGTGACTTGAAGCCAAGCATTTCTCCCCTAGAGTGCAAGGGAGCTCCGCATGGTACTTGACCAGGGTGCAGCAGGCTCCAACCTGAGAGGCATTAGGCAACAGCTTTGGCAGGTCCTGGGTGGGGAGCGGAGAGCTCTGCAGTCCCTGGGCCACTGGAACTGACATGTGCCCAACTGACTTGGCATTCATTGGGCCCCTGAGTCTGTGAAATAGCCTGCCACTTGCTCAGCCCCCTGACTCTGCCCTCCAGGCCCCAACTGCCTCCTGCTTGCTTGGCCCTGACACCATCCTCCAGGTTGGATCAGCCCTGCTGTCTGATGACCCTGCTTCTGGCTCAGAGGCTCTGCTCAGAAGCTCTGCTTCTGCCTCCTCCCCAGTCCCATGAGGGACTCTCATGCCAGAGCCCAAGTCTCTACCTCTGTGCCTCCAGAACCACTGCCAGGCCCGAGACACCATACCCAAGTCTCCAGCACTGCATGTGGACCACAAGACCTCACCCCCAAGCCTCCACCACCACAGCAGGGCCAGAAGAACTGCTTCAAGGTCCAATGCCCCTCCAGTGACCCCACAGCCTAAAGTTGCCAGTACACTGTGACCTGGTTTGAGAAAAGGCATACAGCCTGGGAACCCATGACAACTGCATCCAGCTACTGCTATTACCTCTGTGGGGAAATGCTGGGTAGAGCAATCCCCATAACACCAGTCTCAGTGAAGAGGGTCTCACCCAGCTCCCAACTCGAACATCCTATAACTATCTGGTGAAACCCGTCACCCAACCCAAACAGCATTCAGCAGAGGCTTGAGCAGAGGCAATCACAGGTGAACAGAACAAATCAAAACAGCTGCATTACAGGCTTCTAGTGTTCATGCCCCTCCTGTGCCACATCAACATTCCAGAGTAGGGGGAAAAGAAAAGAACGCCATCTAGTGACCTCCCCTTACTCTAACTGAGCAGGAGGGTTTCCAGCAAGGAACAGAAGCCCAGAAAACATATTAACCCTGAGGTGAGAAAGGAGGTCTCAGATGAGAAGAAACCAACAAAAGAACCTTGGCAATATGAAAAACCAGAAAAACTGGGTCAACACTCCCAAGGGATCACAATGGAGCTACACCAGTGAACTCCAACTACAAGGAAATTGTCTAAATGACAGAAATAGAATTCAGAATGTGGATGGCAAATAAGATGAATGGAATTGAAGAGAAAGTTGAAAACCAAAAAAAAAAAAAAAAAAGACCAAAAAATATTTCAGGAAATTAGTGAAAGAGTCTCTAAAGAACTGGACAAAATTAGGAAAGATGTAATAGAACTTAAAGAAATGAGAGTCATTTAGGGATTTTAAAAACACAGCAGAAAGTTTTAGCAAGAGATTAAACCAAGGAGAAGAAAGAATATCAGAGCTTGAAGACAAGCCTCCTGAGCTAACCCTATCATTTAAAGAGGCAGAGAACAGAACAACAAAGGCAGATTAATCACTTAGAGAGATGTGGGGTTATGTGAATTGAACAAACATATGAATTACAGGTATACCTGGGGGAGAAGAAGAAAGCACTAAAAGCATGGAAAATCTATTTGAAAGAATTATTGAGAAAAACTTCCCTAGTATCACTAGAGATCCAGACATCCAGAAACAAGGTGGTCATCAAACTCTGGGAAGATTCATAACAAATAGGACTTCTCCAAGACACATAGTAATCAACTAGGCCAAAGTCAAAATGAAAGAGAAATTTCTATAAGCAGCTGGATGTAAGCAACAACTAACCTACAAGGAAAAACCCATCAGGCAAACAGCAGACTTCTCAGTGGAAACCTTTCAAGCCAGAAAGGGAGTGGGCCCCCGTCTTCAATCTTCTTAAACAGGACAACTGCCCACCTAGAATTTTGTATCCTGCAAAACTAAGTTTCACATTTGATGGAGAAAGTAGTTCATTTGTAGAAAAGTAAACATTGAGGAAATTTGTCATAACTAGACCTGCCCTGCAAGAAGTACTCAGATCTATATTATACATGGATCAGCACAAGAGACACCCACCAGTGTAAAATCACCCAAAAGCTAACGGTGAAAGGCCAGATACCACAATGGCTAAAGAGATTTTAAAAAAGCAATAAAGTTCTACTCAATAAGATGAACAAAAATCCACCCTGCTTATCAACTCTTTCAATAAATGTGAATGGCTTGAAATCCCCACTGAAGAGAAATAGGCTGGCTGAATGGATAAAAAAATACAAGTCAAGTATCTGCTGTCTCCAGGAAATGCATCTAATGCACAAGGACTCATTCAGACTCAAGGTGAAGGGATGGAAAACAATATTCCATGCAAATGGAAATGAAAAGAAAGCTGGTGTAGCAGTTCTCATATCAGATAACATAGACTTCCAATCAACAAATCTAAAGAAAGACAAAGATGGTCATTATATAATGGTGAAGGGAACAATTCAACAAGAAGAAATAATAATCCTAAATATTTATGCATCTAACACAGGCATGCCCAGATTTATAAATCAAACCCTACTTCAACTAAAATAAATGATAAATATCAGTAACATAATATCTGAAGACTTCAAAACACTACTGACAGAATGGGAAAGATCCTCCAAGCAGAAAATAGACAAAGAAACAATAGGCTTAAACAAGATTCTAGAACAAATGGGCCTAACAGACACTTACAGAACATTCTACCCGAAAACTACTGAATATACAGTCTTCTCATCAGTTCACAGAACATTCCCTAAGTTTGATCACATTGTAGGCCACAAAACTTGACTCAACAAATTTAAAAAATTAAAAATGGTACCATGTATCTTGTCAGACCACACTGGAATAAAATTAGAAATCAAATCCAACAGAAACACTCAACTGCACATAAAGTCATGGAAATTAGACAACCTACTGCTGAACAATTATTGAGTCAAGGAGGAAATTAAGATAGAAATCAAAAGATTCTTTGAACTAAATGATAAAGGGGACGCAAGGTACCAAAATCCGTGGAATTCAGCAAAAGCAGTCCTAAAATGAAAATTCATAGCCTTAATTGCCTACATCCAAAAGACAGAAAGATCACAAATCAACAATCTTGTGAGCCATCTCAAGGAATTGGAAAAGGAAGAGCAAACAAATCCGAAACCCAGAAAAAGAAAAGAAATAACTAAGGTTAGAGCAGAACTAAATGAAATTGATTCAAAAAGAATTATACAGAAGATTAATAAAACAAAAAGTTGGTTCTTTGAAAAGATAAGCAAAATTGACAAGCCTCTCATTAGATTAACCAGAAACAGAAAAGAAAGGACCCTAATAAGCTCAATCAGAAATGAAAAAGGAGATACTACATCTGATACCACAGAAATACAAAATATCATCTCTGAATACTATACTATGCAAATCTCTATGTACATAAACTTGAAAACATGGAGGAAATGGACAAATTATTGTAAACACACTACCTACCTTGGCTCAATCAGGAAGAACTAGAACTCCTGAACAGACCAATATCAAGTAACAAAATTGAAGCTGCAATAAAAAATATTCCAACAAAAAAAGTCCTGGACCAGATGGTTTCACAGCCAAATTTTACCAGACATACAAAGAAGAACTGGTACATAAACTGCAGAAACTATTTTAAAACATTGAGAAGGAAGTAATCCTCCCCAACTTGTTCTATGAAGCCAGTATCACCTTGATACCAAAGCAAGGAAAGGACACAACAAAAAAAGAAAGCAATAGACCAACATCCCTTATGAATATAGATGCAAAAATTCTCAATAAAATCCTAGCAAACCGAATTCAGCTGCACATCAAAAAAAATAATCCACCACGACCAGCTGGGCTTCATCCCAGAGATGCCAGGGTAGTTCAACATATACAAATCTATAAATGTGATTCACCACATAAATAGAAGGAAAAACAAAAACCATATGATCCTCTCAAAAGACAGATAAAGCATTTGACAAAATTCAGCACCCTTTTATAAGAACTCTCAAAAAAACAGACATAGATGGAACATACCTCAATATTATTAAAACCATATATGAGAAACCCACAGTCAACATCATACTGCATGAGGAAAAATGGAGAGCATTCCCGCTTAGAACTGGAAGCAGACAAGGTTGCCCACTCTCACCACTTCTATTCAACATAGTACTGGAAGTCTTAGCCAGACCAGTCAGGCAAGAGAAGGAAATCAAGGGTATCCAAATGGGGAATGAAGAGGTCAAACTATTGTTCTTTGCTGATAATATGATCTTATATCTAGAAAACCCCAAAGATTCTGCCAAGAGACTCCTGGAAATGATAAATAAATTCAGCAAAGTCTCAGGTTACAAAATCAATGTACACAAATCAGTAGCATTCCTATATGCCAACAGCAGTCAAGCTGAGAATCAAAACAAAGACTCAATACCATTCACAATAGCAACAAAGAAAATAAAATACCTAGGCATATATTTAACCAAGGAAAGGAAAGACCTCTATAGAGAGAACTACAAAACACTGAGGAAGGAATCGCAGAGGATGTAAACAAATGGAAAAGCATATCATGCTCATGGATTAGCAGAATCAACATTTTTAAAATGTCTATACTACTCAAAGTGATCTACAGATTCAATGCAATCCCTATTAAAATACCAATATCATTTTCCACAGATCTAGAAAAAGTAATTCTATGCGTCATATGGAACCAGAAAAGACCCTGTATTATCAAAGCAACCTTAAGCTAAAAGTACAAATTTGGAAGGCATTAACTTACCAGACTTCAAGCTATACTGCAAGGCTATGGTAACCAAAACAGCATGGTACTGGCACAAGAACAGAGACATAGACTAATGGATCAGAACAGATAACCCAGACATAAAACTATCCTCATACTGCCATCTGCTCTTTGAGAAAACAGACAAAAACACACACTGGGGAAAAGAATCCCTATGCAAAAAAAGGTGCTGGGAAAATTGGATAGCCGCATGTAGAAGACTGAAACAGGATTTCCATCTCTTGCCACTCACAAAAATTAATTCACGATGGATAACAGACTTAAACCTAAGGCATGAAACTATAAGAACTCTAGAAGAAAATGTTTGAAAAACTCTTATAGATATTGGCTTAGGCAAAAAATTTATGAAGAAGACCCCAAAAGCAATCACAGCAACAACAAAAATAAATAAATGGGACCTGATCAAATTAAAAAGCTTCTGCACAGTTAAGGGCAAAATTAATACAGCAAACAGACCACCTACAGAATGGGAGAAAATATTTGCATGCTATATATCCAATAAAGGGCTAATAACAAGAATCTACAAAGAACTCAAGCAAATCAGCAAGAAAAATATCAAACAACCTCTTTAAATGTGGGCAAAAGACATAAACAGGAGCTAGATAAAAAGAAGATAGACTAATGGCCAATGAACATACAAAAAATGCTCAACATCTCTAATAATCAGGGAAATGCAAATCAAAACCACAATGAGATATGACCTAACTCCTATGAGAGTGGCTTTTATCAAAAAGTCCCAAAACAACAGATGCTGGTATGGATGTGGGAGAAAGGAACACTTATAGACTGCTTGTGGGACTGCAACTAGTACCACCTCTATGGAAAGTAGTATGGAGATACATCAAAAAAGTAAAAATAGACCTACAGTTTGATCCAGCAATATCACTACTGGGTATTTACCCAAAGGAAACAGAGTCTTTTTATTAAAAAGATACCTGTACTTGAATGTTTATTACAGCACAATTCACAATTGCAAAGATGTGAAATCAACCCAAGTGCCCATCAATACATGAATGGATTAATAAAATGTGGTATATGT
Source organism: Daubentonia madagascariensis (assembly GCA_023783475.1). Taxonomy (NCBI): domain Eukaryota; kingdom Metazoa; phylum Chordata; class Mammalia; order Primates; family Daubentoniidae; genus Daubentonia; species Daubentonia madagascariensis. Next base: position 63,231,247 of record JAKFHU010001798.1, read on the forward strand.
ATTCCATGGAGTACTACTCAGCCACTAAAAAAATGGTAAACTAATACCTTTTGTAACAACCTGGATGGAACTGGAGACCATTCTTTTAAGTGAAGTATCGCAAGAATGGAAAAACAAACACTACATGTACTCAGTACTAAATTGGAATGAATCAACCAATACTTATGTGAACATATTGAAGTAATTCTCTACAGAAATCAAGTAGGTGGGGGGGAGGAAGGGAGGGGTAAATTCACACCTAGTGGGTACAATGCACATTATCTGGGTGATGGGCACACTTATAACTTTGACTCAAACTGTACAAAATCAAATTATGTAACCAAAATGTTTGTATCCATATAATGTTCTGAAATTTATAAATGAAATTAAATTAAATTAAGAAAAAATGTAAAACTCTTCTTGAGATAGAAGTTTGTGTCATTTAGTTTCCACCCAATACAACTTACTCGTTTTGGAATGAATTCCACCCTCTGGTCCCCTCATAGACTACAGGTCTCCCTTATATCTAGTCTCTATAGACTGTTCATTTGTGGCTGTCGGTATCAAAATGCTTTCTTCTGACCTGTGGGTCCTCTGAAGAACACTCTTGGAAAGAGTCACATGAAATCCTCTCCAGTACAGTGTTTTAATCAGACATCACTGTAGTTAGTAATTTGCCAACCATTTATTGTGCCATAAATTATATAAACATATAAGGTTTAATTTTTAAAAAATTAAAAGGTCTTACATACATACCACCAAAAAGAAAATTAGCTGCTGATGTAAATCAGAAAACAGTATTCAGAGTGTGGTCATTGAAAAGAAAACCCTGTTTATAACCATTTTTTCACATATTTCTCTTAAAATTAAGGTTATAATTTAAATCCATAATATTATCTCAGTATTGGATATTGGCTATTTAAAGGAGAAATCCTTGAAATATGATTTTTAAAGAACACCTTATTTTGAAATTAAGGTTTTCTGATGAGTATATCTTAATGGTACAAATGTCTTATAGACATATAACATACAACCCAAGTTTGCCAAGAGAGCTCTAATGCTGCAGACGCTAGGTAATCTCAAGCTATCTTCACAAAATCAAATAAAATACAGAATATAATCAGCTAGTTATTCCGTGGCTGGAATCTAAGACATTAAGAAATTAAAGGCATAAATAGTGGGTTGGGATGGAAAATTCCATGTTCTAAAGCACATTCAGACATGACCAAAAAATGCAAGGAGAAACTTGTGGAAACTCTGAACCGCTACAATTCTTACAATTCTGAACCTCACTGAAGACACACACACACACACACACACACACACACACACACACAAGCACACCCTTCTGTCCTCCAACCCTTGCTCTTTTTGTTCCTTTTCTCCTGCGGCTGTATATGGCCAGGTGGTTTTTAGACTTCACAAAAGAAGAAGATAAATTAATCTCATATTCCATTCTCACAACAAAGGACTAATTAGTAGAGATAAGCATTTGACCCTTTTTACATTCTGGTGAGGCAGCAATGATAATTAGCTAAGTTGACTCAATTTCCTACAGCAGTAACGTGAAGTCAGTAGTGCAGCTGAGGGAATCCTTTGTGCAGTTATACTCTTTACTGTTCATCATAATGTATGATATGTGGCTAAGAAGTTCAGGTAACTGTGAGACCAGGTTATTTCAATGACCAGCCACTATATTAAACACCCCTAAAGTTGAATATTGTCATGAGTTTAACTTGTAGCTGGACAATTTTTAGGTCAACTTGTTTTGTGGGCTAATTTGTTTTGTATTTTCTTACTTGCCCTTAGGATCTGCCAATGAATTTTGAATTTTTGTGTCCCATGAAGTTTTTCAAAGTTTTTTTTTTACAGTTTTAGAGTTTACTTACAAATTTTTAATTGAAATATTGTCTCCTGGATCAAAACATGGATGAATTTATGTTTTATTAATAAAGGAATGAAAAGTGGAACTAATTGTACCAGATTAATCATGCAATATAACATTACTATGAATCAATTAATTTAGAAGAATTTTTAAAATAGGATACTATTATATGGTCATATTCCAACATGCTATATAATTCACAAGGCTGCTGCAGACTTTAGAACATATAAAAACTGCATTAAAGTCATTGTTCTCTGAAATATTTATTAAAAACCATATGCTGTAATGCATAAGATAATAAAAAATAATTATGCTGATGTTTCTTATTAAAATGATCAATAGATATGACAGATATTGTATTTGTTCACATAGATATCTCCCTCTCCATTTCCAAAACTGTACTGTGAAAATGTTTTTATTGGGCAGAGAAAAAGATCCATCAGTAGAGAATGCCCATCCAGCAAATGTTGATAAATGGTGAATAAAAGGAAGGGACGATAGGGAGGATAAATAGATTTTTTAATATATCCCTCTTGTGATTTGTTTTGATACATGTACCATCTATCCAAAATTTCCTGCAAGGCCCATCAACCTGCTTTGTCTCTTTACAGCTTGTGAAGTAGTGCTCACATGGAAAACTCATCACCTTTTTCTTCTCACCCACCTCTTGTACAATTTCCCTCCACTTTCACTGCCTTGGAATTGTACTTCCCAAAAAACATCAGCTCTTAAATTTTATCTCACGCTAATTTTCTAGGAAAAAAACCTGACTCAATTGGCACCAGAATTGCATGACTTTTTTTGATAATGCTAGAGGCCTTGGGGGAAAACAAAAGAAGTAGGCTATAAATTCTTATCTTAACACATGATCTGAAAAGCAAAGGGCTTCAATAGAAATTTTAAATAGACTTTTATCTCACAGCTATAGGGAAGAATGTGTTGAAAATCAAGCCCAGAATCTGGTTTTGAGTGTGACTAAATCACACAGAAAACTAGATGCTTACCCTAAGACATTACTATATCAAAGTCAGGGCCTTGACAGAAAATAGGGAAACCTGAAACTAGTTATGAGGACATCAAGATATTATGGTAAATTGACATCATTTCTTCCTTCCATGTTAGGTAAAATTCACCAGTGAAATAAAATTTAGTTATTAAGATGTTAATATCAACACCAGACCAACCACTAAGGAAATAGCTCAACAATTATGGTAGAAATGAAGTTAATATGGTACATTAGAAAAGATCCCTCTAACATAAGATAGTAATGCAGGAATGAGAGGAAAAAAAAATAAACATATAGAAAACAAATCGCAAAATTGCAAACATAAACTCTACCTTCTCAGTAATTTCATTATACTCATTTATTTATTTTTAATTGAAAAACTAAAAATTGTATAAATTTATCATGTATATGTTATTTAAAAAAAATATATATATATAGTGGAAGAGCTTAATTGAGCTAATTAACATGCATTATCTCACACACTTATTATTCATTAAATTTAAATTGAAACACCACTCCAATTCAAAGTTAATGATTGGCAGAATGGATTTTTTCAAATGCTCTAAATATACGCTGTCTATTAAAGACATGCCTTAGGCTCAGAGACACAAATAGGTTGAAAGTAAAAGGATGAAAATTGTACTTTGCAACCTAACAAAAGACAGCTATAGTGGCTATAACAGTATTATACAAAATGGACTTAAAGACAAAAAATTGCTATTAGAGATAAAGAAGAATATTTTGTAGTGATAAGTGGATCAATCCATCAGGAAGACAAAATAATTATAAATATATATACACCTAACAAAAGAGAATTGAAGGGAAAAATAGAGAATAAATAACTGGAGATTATAATACCTCACTTTCACGAGTACAGAGAACAACTTGGTAGAAGATCAGCATGGAAACAGAAGATGGGAATGACATGATAAACCAACTAGAACTGACAGTTATCTATATAATATTCCTCTTACGAACAGTGGAAAGCATATTCCAATCAGGTATTCACGTACCTTTCTCAAGGACAGGACATAGGTTAGGCCATGAGAACAAATAAATTTTATAGTATTGAAATCATATAAAGTATGTTTCTGATAAAAATGGTATATAATTAGAAATCAATAATAGAAGAAAACTTAAGAAATATACACTATATGGAAATTAAATGATATACTCCTAAATAATCAATGGTTCAATGAAATAATCACAAGGAAAATTAGAAAATACATGAAATGATTGAGATCGTGCCCATAAAAAGAAAACAATACTTGTGGTATGCAGGTAAACTAGTGCTTAAGGGAAATTTATATCTGTGGACACATATTTGAAAAGGCAAAAGATCCCAAATCACTAACATAAACTTCCACCCTAAGAAACTAGAAAAAGAAGAGAAAACTAAGCCAACAGAAAGACAAAAGAAAAAAAATGTTTAAAGTAGAAAATAATGACACAGAGAAAAGAAAAACAATAGAGAAAATCAACAAAACCAAGAGTTGACTCTTTGAAAATATTTTAAAAATCAGCAAATGTCTAGTTAGACTAAAAAAAAGAAAGAATTCAAATTACTAAAATCAGGAAAGAAAGAAGGAACATTATTAGCAATTGCAATTAAAACAAGGACTGTAAAGGAACACTATGAAGAGTTGTGTGCTGGCAAATTAAAAAGCCTAAATTGAATGGAAAAATTCCTAGAGACACAGCTTACTGAAATTGATTCATGAATAAATAGAAAATTAGAATAGACCTGTAACAAGCGAAGAGTAAAGAGATTCTGTTAGTAAGTGAAAATATTTCAGACAAAAATCAAAGAAAAAAAGGACAGATGGCTTTACTGGTGAATTATTTAAATATTTAAATATGAATTAATACCAATCTTTTACAAACATTTCCAAAAAGTGAAAGAGAAGATAATACTTCACAGCTCATTCTATGCAGCCACTATTACACCAAAGCCTGACCAAGACAGCAAAAGAAAAAAAGGACTACAGACCAATACAGACCAATGCACATAGATACAAGAATTCTCAAAGCGAACTGAATGCCGGCAACATATAAAAAAGGATTATATACCATGACCAAGTGGGGTTTATCCCAAGAATGCAAGTTTTGTTCAACATACAAAATTCAATATACCATATTAGTAAAATAAAGAACACATTCCATATAATCATATGAATAGATACAGAATAAACATTTGACAGAACCCAATATCCTTTCATAATAAAAAACAGTCACCATGCTAGGAATAGCAGAAAGCTCTTCAACTTAATAAAGGACATCTACAAAAAGAAAAAAAATCACAACTAGCATTGTACTAAGTGTGAAAACACTAAAAGCTTTCGCTCTAAAATCAAGAACAAGATGAAAATGTTTGCTCTCACTACTTTATTTAACATGATATTGGAGGTTCTAGTCTGGGAAATTTGACAAAGAAAAGAAATAAAAGCGATCTATATCAGAAAGAAAGAAATATTTTCATCTCTATTTACAGATGTCATAATCTCATATATAAGAAAATCTCAAGTAATGCTCAAAAAACTGTTGAAGCTAATAAGTTCAGCAAGGTTTCAGGATACAACATCATTATGCAAAAATGTATTTGTATACACTAGCAATGAAATACAAAAATTAAATTAACAAAACAATTCCATTTCCAATACTATCAAAAATAAAATGCTTATGTGTAAATTTGCTAAAAGAAGTGCAAAACTTGTACTCTGAAAACTACAAAATATCATTGAAAGAAATTAAAGAAGACCTAAATAAATAAAAAGACATCCCATTTCCACGTTCATGGATTGGAAGATTTGTAAAGATGACAATACTCCAAAAATTCATCTATGTATTTAATAAAATCTTGTCAAATCCCAAGTGCATTTTTCTTTTTTGCAGAAATTGACATGTTGATGCTAAAATTCACATGAAAATGAAAGGGATCCAGAATGGCCAAAGCAATCTTGAAAAAAACCTAAAGTTCTGAGGATTCCTACTTCTCAATTCAAAACTTACTATAAAACTGCTCTTATCAAGACTGTGTGGTATTTGCATATCAATAGATATATAGATCAACACAATAGAAATGTGAATACAGTAATAAATCCATACATTTATGGTCAATTAAATTTTAACAAGGGTGCCAAGACAATTTAATGAAGAAAGAATAGTTTTCTTGACATATGGTGCTGAAGACAATGGGATATCTACATGCAAAAGAAGGAACTTGTAATCCTTCCTAACATCATATATAAAAATGAGCTCAAAATAGATCAAAGAACTAAATGCTAGCATTGAAACTATAAAACTCTTAGAAGAAAACATGAGTGTAAATCTTCATGACACTGGATCCAGAAATGGGCTCTTATATATGACACCAAAAGCAGAAGAAACCAAAGAAAAAAAATAGATAAATTGGATTTTACAATATTAAAACAGTGAAGGTTGGACACAGTGGCTCATACCTGTAATCCCAGCACTATGGGAGTCGGAGGTGAGAGGATCACTTGAAGCCAGGAGTTCGAGACCAGCCTGGGCAACATAGTTAGACCTTGTCTCTACAGAATATTAAAAAGAATTACCTGGGCACTGTGGCACATACCTGTAGTCCTAGCTACTTTGGAGGCTGGGGTGAGAGGATCACTTGAGCCCATTGAGCCCAGGAGTTTGAGGTTATAATGAGCTATGATCACACCACTGCACTCCAGCCTGAGTGATCCTGTCTCAAAAAAAGAGAAGAAAAAAAAAAAAAAGACAGTGAAAAGACAAGCCACAAAATCACAAAAAGGGACAAAATATTTGTAAGTCACTTATCTTGTAAGGGGCCAGTATCCAGAATGTATAGAGAACTATTAGCTAGAACTCAACTGTAAAAAGTTAAATAACTATTAAAAATGAGCAAAAGATTTGAATAGAGTTTTTTCTAAAGAAGATGTACAAAGGGACAATATATTCTACGTCATTAGTCATTAGGAAAATGCAAATCAAAGCCATAATGAGATAACCATTTCGCATATACTAGGAGGTTTATAATCAAAAAGACAGACAATAATAAGTGTCAGCAAAGATTTAATGAGCCCTCATACTTTGCCGGTCAGAGTGTAAAATAGTGCAGCAGCTTTGAAAAAGAGTTTGGCAGTTCCTCAAAACATAAAGTTACCATATAATCCAAGACTTATACATCTACACATATATCCAAGAGAATTGAAAAGACATGTCCATACACAAACTTGTTTGAATGTTCAGAGCAGCATTATTCATAAAAGCCAAAAAGTAGAAACAACCCAAATGCCCATCAGCTGATGAAGGGATAAATAAAAGGTGGCATATCCATACAATAGAATATTATTCAGCCAAAAGGAAAAAAAAAAAAGGAATAAAGTACTGATTCATGCTACAACATGGATAGACCTTTAAAATATTATGCTAAGTGAAAAAAGCCAGACACAAAAAGTCATGTATTGCATGATTTTTTTTCCTGTTCTTTTTTTTTTTTTTAATTTATTTTTTTAATTTCAGAATATCATGGGGGTACAACACTTTGGCCATACACATTGCCCCTGTTCTGCCCGTGTCAGAGCCACAATCATGGTCATCCCCCAAACTGTGCTCCCCGCATCCATTCAGTGAGAGTTTTTCCCATCCCTTCCACCCCCCTCCCGCCCGCCCGCCCTCAGATGAATGTTATTGCCCTGTGTGATGTAAGTGTTCATCAGTTAGTGCCAGTTTGATGGTGAGTACCAGTGGTGCTTGTTTTTCCAATCCTGTGACACTTCGCTTCGAAGAATGGGTTCTAGCTCCAACCAGGATAATACCAGATGAGTTAATTCACTGTTGTTCCTTATTGCTGAGTAATACTCCATGGTATACATATACCACATTTTATTGATCCACTCGTGTATTGATGGGCACCTGGGTTGTTTCCACAACTTTGCAATTGTGAATTGTGCTGCTATGAACATTCAAGAGCAGATGTCTTTATTATAAAATGTCTTTTTTTCTTTTGGATAAATACCCAGTAGTGGGATTGCTGGGTCAAATGGTAATTCTACTTTTAATTCTTTGAGGTATCTCCATATTCTTTTCCATAGAGGTTGTACTAATTTGCAGTCCCACCAGCAGTGTATGAGTGTTCCTATCTGTCCACATCCCTGCCAACATTTGTTATTTGGGGATTTTTTGATTTTTTTTAATATGAATTGTTCATAAAAGGCAAACACATAGATACAGAAAGTAGATTATTGGTTCAAAGGGCTAGAAGGGATGGGAATGACTGCTAATAGGTACAGGACTTCTTCATGAGGTGGTAAAAGTATCCTGGAATTTGATAGTTGTGACAACTATGCCACTCTGTTAATATACTAAAGCAAACTCTGAATTCCATGCCTTAAAAATGGTGACTATTTTAGTATGTGAATTACATCTCAAATTAAAAAAACCAAAAACCAAAAAAAAAAAAAAAACCAACACTGCAGCCATTGGAGCTATTATTAAAGACTTTAAGAATGCTACTTTGGGGATTTTGGAGAGAACATACCTAAACACCCAATTATTGAAGCTCCGGACCATTTTGAAGTTAACCCAACAGGGAAAGTAAATAATTCCCAGCTAGAGGGAAACCTATAAATTAAAATCACTCACTTCTGTTTGCTAAACTAGCTGAGTCATTCTTGAATGAGAAAGGATTTGATCCTCTTCAGCTGATCTATATAGCTGTGTTTGGCATTAATATATGTAAATATTTAATAAAACAAAATATCATGTATTAAATGCTGAGTGACAAGAGATGAATACAATGACCTCATAGCCTTGAAGTTAAGGCAGATCTTGTTGAAAACAGCACTCTATCCCCTTACACACTTATTTGTGTGTTTATGTCAACCCTCTCCAACTTATAGCAAAGGCCTTAAGACAGTGACCAAGTAAGCGGAGTTGAAGCAGGTATGCCCTTAGGATTGAGAGCTTTCTGTAAAAGAATCTATCTCAAACTCCCAGAATGAAAGAGAAATGGATAATCAAAGGAATCTGTTGCTAACCAGTTTTTAGATGTACTGTGACTGCTATGCTGATGTGGACAATGAGATAGTCAGGAGAAAGACTTACCATGAATTCTGGGGCTCCGAAGCAGAATTCCAGTCTTTAGCAGCACTTGAGAGCTAACATGTACAAAATGATCTCCAAAATAAATGAAATCCTAGTCCAGGAAGCAAGGCAATAACTCAGAGATGGGAAGTCAAGAGGGTGACACAGCTACTTGAATCTGCATGCAAGGTCAAAATGAGCCCAGTATGAAATCTGATTCTGCTAAGTTACTAGTGTCAAGCCACATGAGGAATTACATCTTACTCACTCCTGTCACTTCTCCATCAAGGGAGAGGCTTGGCATGTAGCGGGCACTCAATAAATATTTATTGAATAAATGAAAGAATGAATGAAATGACCTCAGCTGTGATAGTTAGAGGGATACAGGGGCAAAAAGCTAAGTCAACCATGATACTTGACCATCTTTGTGCAGCCAGGCCTTTTAATGACATTAATAGCTTTCATGAGGTCAATAAACATAGTGTGGAAAATTATTCCTTAATTTCTGCAATTTACTGCAAGAATAAAGTCATTCAATTACCCTTCAATGTGGCCTCAGGCTTCACTGTAATTCTAGAAGTATAGTTAACAAGGAACTTCCAAAGCAAATGCAAGCAATCTGGCCAGGATTCCTTCTTCAGTGGAGTATCCTAAAAACTGTTTACCTCCATGAGTAGGCATTAAAAGACTGGCATCGAAAAGTATTTGATTCATCAAATGGTGAAATTCATCCCATTGTGTTATGTCAGATTCCTAATATTTTCAAAATTATAGTAATTATCAATTGCCACATATTTACTTGGGTGTTTATTGAAGTACTTTATTATACTGATGATGTAATCTATATTCTGAAATCATGAGATCCGTAGATGCTTCTTTAGTTATGGCAGCTATCTAGAAAAGACAAGATGATCTGTGTAGTCTTGGACTACAATTTGTAGTTCATTTCGCTTTTATTATCACAACACAAGCTGCTTAGCATGTGTTTTTCCGTTTGAATCTCAAGGGTCCAGGACATTACTGGTAAGGCACGCTTTGGCATTCTGATCAAACTTCTTTGCTTAACTGGTTATACTGACATGAGAAAATCCATCGTAGTTATGGCTTCTAAGCAAATGACATCTTGGTGTCCATGTGCTGTGTAATACCCATAATAAACAGGAGATGATAAAGTTGTGATTACTATCATTCTCAGTAAAAATTTATTCCTCTAATAAAATGTTTAAAGATCAGGAAATTAAATAATCCTTTTTGATATATTAAAATTATTCCTACATTGAAAATTACCATGTATTCACATATTCATTCAACAAATTTATGTTAAGTGTCTACTAAGTGGTGGGCACTTAGAGGCATATAAAGAAGAGGAGAAACAGTATATTTTCCAGAATGGTATATTTTCAGTAATGTTTAAGATCTGTTGAACATCATAGATGTTAAGAACATGATGAAAAAAGATTTTGGAAGAAGCACCGTATAAGAAAAAGTCAGACTTTATCATATGTTTTATAGCAGTGATATTCAAAGTTTTTTAATACTTTCTTTTTTAACATTTTATTGCCTGACCAACCAATAGTACTTCTCTCCCAGTCCTCTCCTAGGCTTGCTTCTTCTTCTATTAGAATCTGGGTGATAGCTTTCAAGAGGTTTTCCTAAATCCCTGCTCAAAAGTAATTACAATAAATACTGGAATAACTTTTTATGACATGACATGCTGGCTGAGGTATAGTCATAGTATCATCTGTTACCAGGGCTTTAATCAAGTTTTCTTCCTGCATTGTCTGTCCATTAACAAATCCAGAATCCCTCAGAACAGAAATCATTCAAATAACTCAAAGGCAGTTTATGAGTAGGTGAATTTTATGTAATAAATGTATACTGCCATGAATATAGTACAAATCAATAAAAATCTTGAATAAAAAAATAGTTTACCACTTAAAGGAAGCTTTCAGTGAATCCTCTTGCAAAGATAAAAATTGCTGACATTTAATCATATGTGTAAATATGGATTTTTTTATATTAGGTTTGCTTAATATGATTTCTTCTCACAACTCACAAGTTCTCCAAACTTTTGAATCTGTATTTACTGTTACTTTTATACAACAAAGCAGCAAGATACCTGTGAAAGAGCACTGGGCCAAGAGTCAGGATTGTAGATTTGTATGAACTTTAGCACATCTTTTATTTCTCTGGACCTAGTTCAAATGAATTATATTAGATGAATGTTCAATTCCTTCCTCTTCTAAAATTTGATGATATGTCATGGTGCAATGGCTATTTCCTTTGTGTTAGAAGCCTTTATTCAGTACCTACAGCACACAAATAGAATTGACTAAAAGTAATCATCTGGTGCTTTTCTTCTTGAAAGAAAAGCTATTCTTAGGACACATTTTTAGTCTCCGTCATATGCATAATTCTAAGCAGAGTTTTTCTGACTATTCAGATATTCAGAGGCCTTCAATAATTCGAGGGCTATACAGTTCTACCTGGACTGCAAATGAGTGACCAATATTCTGGTCTGCTCTTTTGAGAATTTTACAATGAACCTAATTTATTTTCCCTTATATCATTAAAATGGATTATAAGACCAAAGTTTAACTTGAAAGGTGACTATATTCTCTTTTAAACAGAAAGCAATATTTTATTGTAATTATTGGGACACTCATCATGTTTTCTATTGCTATTGATTTTTAGATCATTACCATTGAATAATCTTTCCAATAATGATCCAACAGAAATGAAGACGAAACATAAAATCTGAAAGTTCATAGGTACATTGGGGACGTCACAGCGCTCACCCTGATGTAGAATTATAGCCACGGACAATTTTAAGAACGTTTATATCAGAGTTTCTCAAGACTTTATAGCAGACCAATTATGTGAGAAGCTATTGCAAAAAGCAACTCAATAAAGCTCAGGACGATTACCTGATTCACATCAATGGGAGTTGGAATCATATTAGAGGACATAGTGCTAGAATCATGTTACTGAAAGAAATAGTGCAGTCTTTTACCCCTACTCCAAAGATCGCCATGATTTACTATTTATCACAGATGAGCATGATTTTTCTCCAAAGTAGTTAAGTATTTATGATTTGATAATTGAATTGTTAGTGTTTACATTGCTGTCTTTGCCACATTGTATGAAAGTGCTTGCTGCATCCATAATTCCCACCATACTCTCTCTACTTAAAATTTTTTGCTGTCTCCATATCCTTTACAAATACCTACTTATCATACTCCTCTGCTCTCACTTTCAAATAAAATTGTACACACTTCTTCGTCTTCTCCCTCTTTCTTCCCATTAGGAGAAGTAAAACTACAGCACTTGTAGTACCTCCCTGCCCTCGTATAGCACCCGCCTGCCTCCTCAAAATGTAAACCTCCCAATCCAGAGAAGGGATTGTCTTTCTTAGCATCCAGGCTTAGCTCAACAGCTGGCACAAGGCAGACACTCAACCAATGTTTGTGAACCTCATGATCCTATAAATGGGAAAACTGAGGCCCAGAGAAAAATTAAGCAGCTTGTCTAAAGCCACTCAGCTTATTTGCTGGCAAAACAGTGAGTGGCCACTCTAGTAAGTCTATCAATCTTTCCACAGAACCACATAACATAAGGCAAAGCAGTTGGTCTATGTACATCCCAGTTATTTCAATTATTTCTTTGTCTTCTATCTGCTCTAAACAGTATTCTGAACAGACTTGCTCCTTGAACTCCTGAAAACCCAAACTTGCACTCATCTGTGAATGTACCACCTTTGCCCCTACTCCCTGCTCTGCTTGTTTGGCACATTTTGGAATCTTGCCTATGCTCTCAGAGCTAAGGAATCTCCTCATTCTAATTGCCTGAATGTGTCTGCCTGATGATCATTAGCCACATAATCCCAAAGCAGCCAGAAAGCAAAATTTCACTTACCATGTATTTTATCTTTATTGATACACAGTGTGATTATACCTCTGAAGAGTTAATGCTCCAGAAATATTAGGTATGTTCATATGAGATCCATGGGCCATTTCAGATGATAAAAAAAGTACCACTTTATGGAAGTCGAACCACTCCATTAAGTTTGCATAGCATGAAACTGTAAGGTTAGGATTTTTAATTGAACGGGCTTGAACTTTCTTAGTGGCTATTTCTTCCTTTCTATATTAAAATCTCACCCTTATTGCCGCTGGGTATACAAACAAGCATATACATATACAAACACTCCACTTAATTAAAACCAGAAAACCCATTCACTTAATTAGTTAGTGTGAATAAAGCACCCTTTGGAAAAGATGCTACCAACTTTTGCCACTTTAGAAAAGCAATTTAACAAATATTAGTGACTCTCTGACTCTCTTTGGCTCTCTATAAATTGTGTTCAGAAATTTGCCAAAATTTACATGCACACACACCTTAGATGTCTCAACAGAAATTTAAAACAAATTTATAGCATATGTAATCAGAAACCTTTTGTCACTTGTAGGAAAATTAAAACTGGTAAAGAAAATCTCCTGATTTTTCTTTTTAAATTTTCTCTCTAGTTTAATAATCAAACCTGTTGGGTACTGAACAGTAAGCATTCTTCTAAAATGCTTCACATGAACTGTTTTGTGCCAGTGCTTACAAAAATGTTATAAGAGAGTGCTAGTATTGCCCCCACACACAGATGAGGAAACTGAGACACATACACGTTAAGCAACTTGGCCAAGTGTTCATTACTAAAAAAAGGTAGAGCTTGGATTAGAATCCAGGAAACTGACTCCAAAGTTTACTCATTTAATCACTGAACTATACAGGCCTGTTATTCAAAACAAGTGTAAACTTTGTATTTTATTTAAAAACACATTTGCCTGGCTATTCTCAGATGTCTGTGAACACTCTAGGTGTCTGCCACTATTCAAAACTGAACCTTTCTGGGATTTACAACTCTATTGGATATTGTGTAACACATCTAAAATAAATCTTTAGTCTGTCATGCATTGATTTACACGTGCTCATCTGTAGTAATGTAAACCTCTCTAAAACTACTAAACTATCTCTCTAATTTCTCATTACTTTGCTTGATTTTAATGTCTCAATTATTTTTTTATTCCCTCAATATTTTAATACTATCACAGTTTAGGAAGAACCTCTAAATTATTAGAAAAATTAGTAGACATGATATCTGAGTAAACCAGATAGTTTACAGCTTTAGTGTGAGGTAAAGCTATATGATAAATTTGTTAGAAACACCCTTCGGAATTTATAAACTACTTTATCACTCAAGGCTTAAGCTGGAGAGTGATCTGATTTTCTAGCCCATCATGGATAGAAACTAAAAACAGAAAGAAATGGATGGGTAAACTAGAAGTGTCCATTTATTATTAAAGAAGAAAGTCTGGACATGAAAAAACTCACATATATTTGTGTTATTACAATGTTTAATATAAATGTTCAAAATGACACATTATCAATAAAGGGCAAAACATATTCAATTTCAATACTTTAAAAAGTTAGAAAATATATATATTATAAAAGGACTTATAAAAAGAGAAGAAGTAACAAATGTTGGTGAGGGTGTGAAGAAAGGGTACCCATGCACACTGTTGGTGGGAATATAAATTGGTATAACCATTATGGAAACCACTAGGGAGGTCCCTCAAAAAATTTAAAATACAATGATTACACATTCCAGCAACCTCACTTCTAAGTGTACATAAAAAAGAAGTGAAATTAGTATGTCAAAGAGATCTGCACCCTCATTAAAACTGAAGCATTATTCACAAAATGTGGAATCAACATTAGTGTCTATTGTCAGATAAATCAATAAAGAAATTGTGATACAGATATACAATGGAATATTATTTTGTCACAAAAAAGAAGGAAATCCTGCCATTTATGACAATGTGGATGAACCTGGAGAACACCATGTTAACTGAAATAAGCCAGACACAGAAAGACAAATACTGTATGATCTCACTTATATGTGGAATCTAGAGTCAAACCCACAGAAGCAGAGAGTAAAACTGGCATAGCCAGAGACTGGAGGAGACGGGAATGAGGGAAATGGGAAAATTTTGGTCACTGGGCATAAACTTTCAGTTATAGGATGAGAAAGTTCTGGGGATCTAATGTACAGCATGGATCATTTCAATAGATGCAGAAAAAGCATTCAATAAAATCCAGCACCCTTTCATGATGAAAACCCTCAACAAATTAGGCATTGAAGGAACATTTCTCAAAATTATAAAAGCCATATATGACAAACCCACAGCAAACATCATACTGAATGGATAACAATTGAAAGCATTACCCCTAAGAACTGGAACAAGACAAGGGTGCCCACTGTCACTGCCAACACTTCTATTCAACATAGTGCTGGAAGTCCTAGCCAGAGCAATCAGGCAAGAGAAAGAAATTAAGGGTATCCAAAATGGGGCAGTCATATTATCGCTTTTCACTGATAATATGATCTATTATCTAGAAAACCCTAAAGACTCCACCAAGAGACTCCTGGAATAGATAAATAAATTCAGCAAAGTATCAGGTTACAAAATCAATGTGTACAAATCAGTAGCATTCCTATACACCAATAGCAGTAAAGCTGAGAGTCAAGTCAAAGACTCAATACCATTCACAATAGCTACAAAGAAAATACAATACCTAGGAATATACTTAACCAAGGAGGTAAAAGATCTCTACAAGGAGAACTATGAAACACTGAGGAAAGAAATTGCAGATGACACAAACAAATGGAAAAACTTATTGTGTTCATAGATTGGCAGAATCAACATTGTTAAAATGTCCATACTACCCAAAGTGATTTACAGATTCAATGCAATCCCCATCAAAATACCAATGTCATATTTCACAGACCTAGAAAAAATAATTCTACACTTTGGAACCAGAAAAGAGCCCAAATAGCCAAAGCAATCTTAAGCAAAAAGAACAAAGCTGGAAGTATCACATTATTGGACTTCACACTACACTACGAGGCCATAGTAACCAAAGCAGCATGGTTTTGGCATGAAAATAGAAACATAGACCAATGGAAGAGAACAGAGAAGATAGAAAAACATCCGCATACAGCCAACTGATATTTTCAAAGTAGACAACACTATACACTGGGGAAAAGAATACCTATTCAATAAGTGGTGCTGGGGGAATTAGATAGCCACATGCAGAAGAATGAAACAGGATCCCTATAATTCACCACTCACAAAAATTAATTCAAGATAGATAAAAGACTTAAATGTAAGGCATGAAACCATAAAAATTCTAGAAGGGCATGTAGGAAAAACTCTTCTAGATATTGGCCTAGGCAAAGAATTTATGAGTAAGACCCCAAAGGCAATTACAGCAACAGCAAAAATAAATACATACGACTTGATTAAAATAAAAAGCTTCTGCACAACTAAGGAAACAATGAACAGAGCAAATAGAGAACGTACAGAATTGGAGAAAATATTTGCAAACTATACTTCCAATGAAGTGCTAATGTCCAGAATCTATAAAGAAACTCAAACAAATCAGTAAGAAAAAAAAACCAACCCTATGAAAAAGCAGGCAAAAGACATGAACAGAAGTTTTTCAAAAGAAGATAGACAAATGGCCAATAAACACATGAAAAAATGCTCAATGTCAGTAATCATCAGGGAAACAAAAATTAAAACCACAATGAGATAGTATCACCTTACCCCTATAAAAAATGGCTTTTATTAAAAAGTCCAAAAACAATAGATGCTGGTGTGGACACAGAGAGAAAGGAACTCTTGTACACTGTTGGTGGAACTGCAAATTAGTACAACTTCTATAGAAAACAGTGTGGAGATTCCTCAAAGAACTAAAAGTAGACCTACCATTCAATCCAGTAATCCCACTACTGGGTATTCAGTGAAAAGAAAAGAAGTCATTTTATCAAAAAGATACCTGCATTCGAATGTTTGTTACAGTACAATTCACAATTGCAAAATGTGGAATCAAGCCAAGTGCCCATTAATTCATAAATGGATTAACAAATGTGGTATATCTATACCACAGAGTACTACTAAGCCATAAGAAAGGAAGAATTAATTTCCTTTGTGGCAATTTGGATGGAACCAGGAGACCATTATCCTAAGTGAATTATCTAAAGAAATGGAAAACAAACACCACATGTATTCTTTAATTAATTGGAACTAATTGATGGGCACACATGTGCACAGAGGGAAGTAAAAGTCATTGGAAATGAAGCGGGGGGAGGGGGGAGATCAGGAGGGGTAAAAACTTACCTAATGGGTACAACGAAAAGTATTGGGGTGATGGGCACACTTATAGTCCTGACTCAAGCATCACAAAAGATATCCATGCAACAAAAACATTTGTACCCCCTAAATATTTTGGAATGAAATTCTAAAAAATGTACTGCATAGATAGTGACAGATGTGTTAATTAATTTGATTGTGGTAATCATTACACAATATATATGTATATCAAATCATTACAGTGCACACCTTCAATATATTCAATCTTTGTCAATTAAATATTTTAAGATAAGAACAGAAAAATAAATAAATATTTTAACTATGAAGAGAAACTTATTTGCAAAAACTGCATACATAAGTGACATATCACTGTTTGAAATTAATATTGTGTAGATTAGGTATTACTATAGTTTCCTTTGGCCAGATAAATTGCTACCTGTTTCTGTGTTCTGTACTGATTGCAAAGAAAATTTTATGGAGATGGCACTATTCCTTTAATTCCTTTAATTTTCCTTAGAGGCTATAGAATATTTTACTGTATATTAGCACATTTAACGTAACTTTTTTGGCCTTGTCAGACATTACTTGACTTCTATCCACTCTGTCCATCATGCGAATCTGAATCATTCCCACCTGTAAGCTGTTTACTTAGAACTCTTTTTTGTTCATTTATTAAATGCTATGTTCTCTTTTGCTCATTTGTCTGCCCAGTTTTGATTACTCTGTTAATTCCAGAGTCTCCTCAGGGATTTTGTAAAGATGTTAGGAGCAAAACTGAAAAAATTCTAATGGATAAGAATTAAGTGTCTACTGTGGTAAAACTTTTCTAGACATTGTTGGGGATTTACATATTGAGGTAACATAGGTACTAGAAAATATAAAAACAGTGCAAGCAAACAGTGACCACATCATCTCCTTCTATAACTGATTAATTTCTATTGATAGAAATCTGATTCTATTATTATCAAAGACAGAATTAAAGTAAGCATTCAATCTTTGCAAATAGGCAAGTCACTACATTAATTAATAGCATTTTCTTAAAATATAGACACATTAATAAATATTTCAGAACAATTTTACTGCTAATGAGGAAGTGCTATAAAAGTAGGAGGATGTTTTCCAAATGTCCGGGTAATACAAATATAGAAAAGACAGAAAAACAAAAGGCAAGGAAATAATGAAAGGCAAGATGAAGAGTAAAGGAAATCAAGTAAGGAAATTGAGTGGAAAAATCTAGGACAGGAGTAGAAGAGGATACAATGACTCAAAGAAAATGAGAATGGAGAAGAGTTATTATCTTTAGGAAAAGGTAAATTCTAACATATTCATTTCAACTATTTACAGTTCCATTTGGGGTGGATTTCAACAAATGACAAATGCCCACTAAATAATCTTGAATATTTTAATATTTCAGATATAATAAGGTCAGGGAAATAGTGAACCTATCTTAATTTTTGTCTGTTTTAAAAATTTATATTAATGTACAAGCATAATTTAGGCATATATTAATGCGGTTTTCTCTAATGGATTTAAAAAATTTTTAATTTATAATTATTATGGGTACATAATAGTTTTATAGCATTATAGGGCACATGTGATATTTTGATGCAGGCATACAATGTGTAATAATCAAATCAGGGTAATTGGGGTATCCATCACCTCAAGCATTTATCATTTCTTTGTGTTAAGAACATTCCAATTCCACTATTTTAGTTATTTTAAGGTATAACGCAACTTATTGTTGACTACAGTCACTTTGTTGTGTTATCAAATATTGTTCATTCTATCATACCTTCTCCCTTGTTATCTTAAGTCACCTATCTGAGTATGGGGAAGATGGATTTAAATTTTTAAAAGTGTAAACAATAATAATAGCAATAAAAATTAACAAGCATTTTAAGTATATTAAAATTAGTCTATGCTAATGCACTGTCTTTAATGCTTTGCATGTGCAGTGGATACCGTAGATTGGCTCATTCAGTATTCATTTCAACTTCTTTCTATTGTACTTTCCTGTGCTACAGATGCTGAGAAATTGAAAATTATATTTCAGATTCTCTTACAGCCCAGATTCCAGATTTGATTTAGCTCTCATCTATCACATGATCTAATAAATTATTTGAATTTGGAATTGTTCAAAGTGGAAAGAGATGCAAGGTGCTAGGCATCCCTTCTGTTGAAGTATGTCAGCGGCAATATGGCACTATGTTTAATGACCACTTGATTTGCAGACTTTCCTCTAATAATGGTAGGAGTTTCCTGATTGTGGCATAATTCTGAGGTGAGCAACTGGCAGATCTTGAGCCAGGATGCTGAATCCTGCAGTGTGTTTCTGGAGACCTAGAGTTGTTCCTGGAATTTTGTCCTGAAGCCTACTCTTTCAGTGATATTTTTAGCCATTAAATATCCAGTAATTAATAATTTTCTTTGTGAGTTTGGAAAAGTCGTTTGTCTTGTCTATTAAAAAACTAACCAATAAACTATATAAAAAAGAAAGAGTTGATACTTATCTTTTGACAACCAAAGTAAGACTTCCAAGTTCATAGCAAATTAATGGGCTTGCAAGCCAAGCCAAGATTTCCAAAGAGAGAAAATAATATTCAAATTTCTTTCTAATGTAACAAAAATCAGACTAGACCACTTCCTGACAGAAAGAAGAAAGGATGTTTAAGAAAGGAAGAATTCAATATTTACTAGCAGCATTGACAGGACAAGAAAAGTGATCCAGGTGAGAAAGACAGAGATTGAAACATACCTGTTTTCATCTCCTTTCTTCATGTTTGGTCCCAGAGAAGAAAGGAAGATCATGAAATGTCAAGGTGAAGCTTAATCACACTTCACATTCAAGATTCTTGAAGGAGATTCACTTGAAGTTTATCCCATAATAGAACCTTGGGAGTGGCCATGTCAAAGGGAGTCTCCATGAAAAACTAACGAAACTAGAAAGAAGGCAAGAGTGTTGCTTTCTGGAGAGAACACCTCCCAGATCCTGCCTGGTATGGCTGAGACTCAAATGCTTCTGTATGTCATAAAGTCAGACTGTGTGTAGGAGCTAAGCTGAGAGTTAGAATACCTGCTGTAGGAGCTACTCTATCAAGTCAGGAGGAGAGACTATAGCAAAAGCTTAGCTATGAGCCAGATGAGCAAACATGGTGATGCTCAGAGAAATTTCACATCCTGTAAGATCCAAAGTGAAATCAATCATCCTGCAGGGCAGTGCCAAACCAACAAATGGCAAAGCAAAAGTTAGTCTAGGAGCATAGACACTTCAGCATCAGATACCAGTATGATCCTCAGGGATAAGTTCAGATCTCAGTTACCAGTCCAGCGAGAGGCCCAGACCAATTATTTCATTAGAGAAATGTGTTGATCCAGAGGACACAAAATGGAATTAAGGAGCCTTTTTCCCTCTAGCCCCACAAAGTAATGAAAACCACTCGCCACTCCCATATCCCCAGACACTACTGGAGAGGAGCAGAGAGAGGAAAAAGAAACTGAGAAAATTTGGCATTTCATACAAAGAGAATGAACAGTTTCCCAAAGGGATTATTGAAATATATAACCAGATTGAACTAAAATTTCAAGTTCAATCTTTGTTAATTTTCCTTGCTACCCAGTGGGAAGGGCTGCTAGAGGAAGATATGGTCATTTATAGAAAAAATAAAGAAACTATGCCTTCTTTTACTATTACATTATAGACCTATAGTATAGATCTGTAACTATGTTATCTTAGGATACCAAAGATAAACAGATACGTGACTAAAAAGATTGATTTCACTGTTGTAGTGACCACAAGTCAAAAGCAAAAATTATAAGAAAGTTAGAATTATGAATTCTAGAATCTTTTTAAAAAATACAATATGAATATGGGCATAGTTACACTCTTATAGATTCCTGTTTATGCCAACAAACAAACAAACTAGACAAAAAGTAAACCACTTACTAAAGTTGATTACCAATGTCTTTTTCATGCACTTTTTTTTCTTTTCTTTTTAAAATCATTTTAATTTTTAACAGATCACACCATAAGTTGAATATTTGTTATTGGTATATAGTTCAATGACTATTAATCCTTGTATAGAATTAGGTAACCATCACCACAATCATGATTCAAAACGGTTTTTTCACCTTTAAAAGAAATCCCTTGCTTTATTCCTTTAAAATTAAAGCCTCCGCACACACTCTCACACAGTTAACCCATGTCAACCACTGATCTACTCACTGACAGTGAAATTTTATCTTTTACAGAAAGTGTCATACATGGAAGACATGGTCTTACCCTGTCACCCAGGCTGAAATGCAGTGACGTGACCATAGCTCACTGTAACCTCAAACTCCCGGGTTCAAATGTGAACCACCATGCCTAGCCTGGAACAAAACTTTATATGCTTATTTGCCATCTTTGTATCCTCCTTGGTGAAATGCCTGTTCAAATATTTTGCCCATTTTTAATTGGATTACTGGGCTTTTTACTTTGTAATTTAGAGAATTCTTTATATACATATGTATGTATGTGCATGTGTGTATTTTTTGTTTTTTAGAGACAGAGTCTTACTCTGCTGCACAGGCTGGAGTGCAGTGGCATGATCATGGCTCACTGCAGCCTTGAACTCTTGGGAGCTGGCAAACCCCCTGCCTTAGCCTACTGAGTAGCTAGGACTACAGGCATACGCCACCACGCCTGGCTAATTTAAAAAAAAAAAATTTTGTAGAGATGGGGTCTCACTATGTTGCCTAGGCTGGTCCCAAACTCCTGGCCTCAAGTGATCCTCCTGCCTTGGTCTCCCAAAGTGCTGGGGTTGCAGGCATGAGCCACCATGCCTGGCCTCTTACTCATCTTTTGAAGAAGTAAAAATTATCAACTTTGATGAATCCAATATATCTTTTTATTTCTTTTATGCATCATGCTTCTTCTAAGAATCCTTTGCCTAACCAGGTCACTAAGATTTTCTTCTAAATATTTTATATGTTTATGTCTTACATTTATTTCTGTTTCACTTTTATATACTTTTAAAAAATATCTTTTATATTAAGATATAATTTATCTACAATGAACTACACAGATGTTGGTAAATGTTACAATTCCAGGAGATTTGACAAATGGATACACCCATGTAACCCAATATCCCTATCAAGACATCATAACCATCATCTCAAAAAAGGTCCTTTTCCAGTCAATTCCTCACTGTTCTGATTTCTTTCAACATGGATTGATTTGTTCTAGAACTTCATATAAATAGTATTCAAAACATAATCTTCTGTACAGGCTTCTTTTGGCTTCTTTCTCTTAGCATGATGGTTTGGATGATTCATGTACCAAACATCTGTTAGGATAAGAGTCATTGTACACTTCTCTTTAGGAACTACTAGAGCTTCTAACCAGATATTGAAAAACTATTGATCTTAAAAATATTTTATATTCATACAGTGGGATACTACTTGGCAATATAAAGGAATAATCTACTAATGTACTTTTATATATTTTGTATAAAGAATGAGAATTAGTTTGGTGGTTTTTGTTTAATTTCTTTTTTGATGCATGGATATCCAATTGTTCCAGCAACAGTTGTTGAAAAAGCTATCATTTCTCCATTTGCAGTTTTGTTGTCCATCGATTGGCCATGATTGCATTGTTCTATATCTGGTTTCTCTATGCTGCTTCATGGATCTATGCTTTTATGCTTTCGTCAATACTACATTGTCTTGATGACTGTAGCTTTATAACGAGTCTTAATATTGGATAGAATGATTCTTCTTACCTTATACTTCATCAAAATTGTTTTAGCTATTCTAGTTCATTTGCTCTCCTTATATAATTTAGAATTATATAAAATTTATAAACAGAATTTTTGATCTACTATAATTTTATTGAAATTCCAGTAAATCTACAGCTCAATCTGGATGGAAGTGACATCTTTAGTATGTTGAGTCCACAAATCTATGGGCATTTTATATTTCCCAAATTATTTAGTACTTCTTTTATTCTATCATTAGTATTTTGTAGTTTTTTACATGCCTTTGCATGCTTTATTAGATTTATATGTAAGCGTTTCTGAGCTATTGTAAGTATTTTTTATTTAAAATTTTACTTTTCAATTATCCATTTGCACTATAAAAAATGTGACTGAATTTTGCATGTTGACCTTGTATCCTGTGACCTTGCAAAACTCACCTATTAGTTTTAGATTTTTTTTTTGAGATTCCTTGGCATTTTCTTTTTTTAACAGATTTGTTGAGGTATAAGTGATTTAGAAAGAACTATATTTAATCTGTACAATTGTATAAGTTTGAACATATTCAAACAGCCTCAATAGTATCACCACAATCAAGATAATAGACACATCTAACACCTCTCAAAGTCTCCTTCTGTCCATTTGTTTTCTTTTTGTTTTGGTGATAAAAACAATTAACATGTTACCTATTCTTTGAACAAATTTTAATGTGTACAATACTGTATTGTTAACCATAGGCACTATGTTATACAGTAGATCTTTAGAACTTATTCATCTAGCATAACTGAAACTTTATACCCATTGAATAACAACTCCCCATTTCCCCAAATCTTTGCCCTGGAAATAAATATTGTATTCTTTCCTATGAATTTGACTATTAGAGGTATCTTATGTAGGTGAAATCATGCTGTATTTGTCTTCAAGTGAGTGGCTCATTTCACTTAGTGTAATATTCTCCAGGTTCATCCAATGTTTTCACAAATGGCAATGTTTTTTATAAGGATGAATAATATTCATTTATATGTATATACAACGTTTACTTTATTCATTTATCTATTGATGGACATGCATTGTTTTCAAACTTTGACTATTGTTAATAATTCTGCAATTTATATAGCAGTGCAGATATCTCATTAAGATTCTGATTTCAATTCTTTTGCATATATAAGCAAAAGAGAGATTATTATAACTCAATTTAAAAAACTGATTAATAAGTGGTCAAGGGACTTGTACAGACAGTTCTCCAAAGAAGACACACAAATGGCCAAAAAGATATTCAATATCATTAATTATCAGGTAAATACAATCATATATTACCTCACACCTGTTAGGATGGCTACTGAGCAGCAAGACAAAACCATCAAAGCACTTATAAAGGAAATCCCATCAGACTAACAGCAGCTTTCTCAGCAGAAACCTTATAAGATGGAATAAATTGGGGTCTTATTTTTTGTCTTCCTAAAGAAAATAAGTGTCAGCCAAGAATTTTGTATCCTGACAAAGTTTCACACACGAAAGAGAAATAAAACCTTTCCCAGACAAGCAAAGGCTAAGGAAATTTTTTACTACTAGACTGGCCCAACAAGAAAGGCTCAAAGGAATTCTAAACATGAAAACGAAGTTGATACAAGCCACTATATAAACACATAAAAGTATAAAACTCTCAGGGCTTGTAAAACAATAACACAATTGAGAATACAAAGCAACTAGGTAATAATCAATATTATGACAGGAACAATACCTCATCTATCCATATTAACATCAACAGTAAACGAACTAAATACCCACTTAAAAGATATAGATTGGCAGATTGAATAAAGAAACAGAATCCAAACATCTGTTGTCTTCAAGAGACTCACTTAACTGGTAAAAATTTTTATAGATTCAAGATAAAAGGGTGAAAAAATATTTCATGCAAATGGAAACCAAAAGATAGCAGGAATAGCTATACTTATATCAGATAAAACAGACTTTAAATCAACAATGGCAAAAAAAAAGACAAAGAAGGTCATTACATAATGATAAAGGGATTGATTCAATAAGAAGATACATCAATCCTAACACTGAAGTACCCAGATTCATAAAACAAATACTACTACACTTAAGAAAAGAAATAAACAATAATAATAATATTATTATAATAATAATGTGAGACTTCAACACTCCACTGACAGCACCACCTAGGTCAATGAGGCAGTAAATCAATAAAGAAACACTGGGCTTACATTGGACTCTAGAACAAATGGACCTAACAGACATTTAGAGAACATTCTACCCAACAACTACAGAATGTACATTCTTCTCATCAGCGCATGGAACATTTTCCAAGACAAAATGTATTTTAGGCCACAAAACAAGTCTCAATAAATTTAAAAAATTGAAATCATATTAAGTATCTTCTCAGACCACAGTGAAATAAAACTAGAAATAAATTCCAAAGGAACTCTTAAAACTATACAAATACATAGAAATTAAACAACATACTCCTGAATTATTTTTGGATCAACAATAAAATCAAGATGGAAATTATAAAATTTTTAAAACAAATGAAAATGGAAACACAATATATCAAAGCCTGTGGGATACAGAAAAAGCAGTGGTAAAAGGGAAGTTTATAGCATTAAACACTTACATCAAAAAAGTAGAAAGATTGCAAATTAACAATCTAATGTCATGACTAAAAGAACCAGAAAAATAAGCCCAAAACTAGTAGAAGAAAAGAAATAACAAAGATCAGAGCACAACTAAGTGAAATTGAACCTCCCCCCAAAAAATACAAAAAATGACAAAATGAATAATTGGTTCTATGAAAAGATAAACCAAATTGATAGACCACTAGCCAGATTAACCCAGTAAAGAAGAGTGAGGACTCAAATAATCTCAATGAAGAGTGAAAAAGGAGACATTACAACTGATACCACAGAAATACAAAAGATAATCTGAAACTACTGTGAATATCTCTACACCCACAAACTAGAAATCTAGAGAAAATGAATAAATTCTCAGAAACATACAACCTCCTAAGCTTGAATAAAGAAGAAATAGAAATCCTGAACACATCAATAATAAGTAGTGAGATTGAATAAGTAATAGAATATCTCCTACTGCCAAAAAAGCGCAGGACAAATCAGAATCACAAATACTATCACACATACAAAGAAGAATTGTTACCAATCCCTGAAATTGCTCCAAAAGATCAAAAAGTAGGAAATCCTCCCCAACTCATCCTACAAAACCAGTATTACCCTGATATCCAAGCCGGGAAAGGATGCAACATGAAAAGAAAATTAGAGACCAATATCCTAATGAACATAGATGCAAAAATCCTCAACAAAATACTAGCAAACCAAATCCAACAGCACATCAAGAAGATAGTACATCATGATCAAGTGAGTTTTAGCCCAGGCAAGCAAGGATGGTTCAACATACACAAGTCAATAAATGTTATTCAATTCATAAACAGAATTAAAAAACAAAACCATGTGATCATCTCAATAAATGTAGAAATACCATTCAATAAAATCTAGCACCCCCTCATGATAAAAAACTCTCAATAAACTAGGCATATAAGGAATATACCTCAAAATAATAAAAGCCATACACGACAAATCTACAGCCAACATCATACTGAACAAGGAAAAGTTGAAAGCATTCCCCTAAGAACTGGAACAAGACAAGGATGCCCACTTCCACCACTACTATTCAACACAGTACTGGATGTCCTATGTAGAGCAACTAGGCAAGAGAAAGAAGTAAAGGGCATCCAAATTGGAAAAGAGGAAGTCAAATTATCTCCACTTGCTGATGGTATGCTCTTATATCTAGAAAACCCTAAAGACTCCTTAAAAAGACTCCTAGACTTGATAAATGAATTCAGTAAAATCTCAATTTACAAAATCAATGTAAACAAATCAGTAGCATTTCTATATACCAAAAATGACCAACCTGAGAACCAAATCAAGAACTCAATCCCATTTGTAATAACTACAAAAAAATACATGGAATATATTTAACCAAAGGGGAGAAAGAGATCTACAAGGAAAACTAGAAAACACTGATGAAAGAAATCATATATGACACAGACAAATGGAAAAACATCACATACTCATGGATTAGAAGACTCAATATTGTTATTAGACCATATGGCCCAAAGCAATGTATCGATTCAAAATACCAATGCCATTTTTCACAGAATAAGAAAAAAATCCTAAATTTCATATGGAATCAAAATAGAACCCAAATAATCAAAGCAAGCATAAGCAAATATAACAAAACTGGAGGCATCACATTAACCTGATTTCAAATTATATTGTAAGGGTATGGTAACCAAGACAGCATTGTACTGGTATAAAAGTAGACATATACATCAATGGAAAAGAATAAAGAACCCAGAAATAAAGCCGTATACCTACAACCAACTGATCTTTGACAAACATGCCCTGGGGAAATGACACCCTATTCAATAAATGGTGCTGAGAAAATCCAATTGCCATATGAAGAAGATGAAACTAGATGCCAATCTCTCTTCACATAAAAAAATCAATTCAAGATGGATGAAAGACTTAAATGTAAGACCTGAAGCTATAAAAATACTAGAAGAAATCTTAGGGAAAACTCTTCTGGAAATTTGTCTAGGAAAAGAATTCATGACCAAGATCTCAAAAGCACAAGCAATAAAAACAAAATTAAACAAATGGGACTTAATTAAACTAAAAAGCTTCTGCACAGCAAAAGAAATAATTAAAAGAGTAAATAAACAATCTACAGAATAGGAGAAAATATTTGCAAACCGTGCATCCAACGAAGGACTAAAATCCAGAATCTACAAGGAGCTCAAGTCAGTAAGAAAAAAACAAACAATCCCATTAAAAAGTGGGTAAATGACATGAACTGGCATTTTCCAAAAGACGATATATAAATGGCCAACAAACATACGAAAAAATGCTCAGCATCACTAATCTTCAGAGAAATGCAAATTAAAACCACAATGAGATACCATTTAATCCCTGTCAGAATGGCCATTATAAAAAAGTCAAATAATAATATATGTTGATGTTGTTTAGGTGAAAAAGGATCTGATAAACAGTGTTGGTGGGAATGTAAATTAGTACAACCTTTAAGGAAAACAGTGTGGAGATTTCTGAAAGAACTAAATGTAGATCTTCCATTCAATCCAGCAATCCCACTACTGGGCATCTATCCAAAGGGGAAAAAAAGTAATTATATCACAAATATACCTGTATCCATATGTTTATCACAGCACAATTCATAATCACAAAGATATGGCATCAACCTAAGTGCACATCAACTGATGAGCGGATAAAGAAAATGTGATATATATGCACAGTGGAATACTATTCAGTTATTAAAAAAGAATGAAATGATGTCTTTTGCAGCCAGTTGGATGGAACTGGAGACCATTATCCTACATTAAGTAATTCAGGAACAGAAAATCAAATACCACACGTTCTCTCTTATGAGTAGGAGCTAAGCCATGGGGGTGTGTGGTTATACAGAGTGGAATAATGGACATTGGAGACTCAAAAAGGGGAGGGTGGGAGGAAAGTGAGGGAAGAGAAATAACCCATCCAGTACAATGTACAGTATCTGGGTGATGGGTACACTAAAACCCAGACTTATACAACATATCCATGTGACAAAACTTCACTTGTACCCTCTAAATCTGTTGAAATAAAAAAAAGTGTTGGCAAGGATGTACAGAAATTGGAACACCTGCACACTGTTAATGGGAATGTAAAATTATAAAGCAACTATGGCAAATAGAATGAAGGTTCCTCAAAAAATTAAAAACAGAACTATCATACACTTTAAATCTTATGTAAAGTCATCAAAAAATCTTTCTAATTGAGGCTATTTTCTTTCTTATGGTTAAAATGTAATTTTACGTCTAATCACGTATTCCCATGCAGAAGTTGCTATGTTTCCCAAAGTGAAATAGTTGAATAAACACCACAAACTAAACAGTCAAACAAAATAACTGCACTAAATATCTAGTGTGGATACTGTTAACCACCCACAAATATGAGAAAAATACAAAGTAAAAATTGTGCTCTCCCAAATATCTGAATGTTTGATACTTGGCAGGTAGTATGCTTACTTTTTCAAATATCTGAATGTTTAATAATCACACTAAATAAAGATTTACAAGTAAAATGTGTTGTTTGTGTTGTACTAGTGGGAGAGAAGAGAGACAGAATATCAATGTACTGTATTCCAACCATGTGAAAAAATAATTATTCAATTCCTGAATCCCTCCATTTTCATTTTCAAATTGGGTCTAAATTATTTAAATTTTTGCCAGTCTCACAGATTATTTTCTTGAAGAGATGTGACAAAATTTGTTAACCTCATGAAATCATTTTACAACCTTCAAGGCTTTTAAATTGTTGTTGTTGTTGTCATTTAGCCCAAATAGTAATTAATTTTTAAATATGGAAGCAGCAAATTTGGTCATATACAACTCAGTTACATAAAGCATTTTTTTCTCTTTAAAGTTTGATTATGGCTCTAATATCCACCAAAGAGTTAAGCAAAGCACTTTGTATTTGATTATTTAATTTTTTTCTTTACATTGAAAGTCCATTAGATCTTCCGTCGCCCAAATCTCCTTAATGATGAAACTGTTCTGTCAAAATACAAATGACATGACTATTTGTATAACAACCAATTTCAATGGTTTAATACTAGATTTTATTTTATTTAATCTTTCTGAGCATTTGGCACAGGACATCAAACCTTCCTTCTTAAACTCTCATTCAGGTCTGAATATGCTAGCCAGGCTTATATTATATTTCCATTGCAAATATAAGAAACTGACTCAAACTAGCAAAAAAAAAGGGGGGGAGGAATAAAAAGAAAAGTAAAGGGGAAAAAAAAAGGAAAGAAAAGAAAAGTAAAGAAAAGTTGGCCTAAATGAAAAATGCAGGAGTGACTCCAGCTTCAGTTACTTACTTAAATAATAACCTCAGGACCTGTTTCTTACAAACTCAATTATAATTTTGGTCATGGTTTATTCTCAGCCAGGGTATCACCAAGTGATGCAAAGGTAGTGCCAAGAAACTGCAAGGTAAGAGGTTAGCAATGTGGTACAAAGAGTGCTCTTTATTTACAGTACTTCTGACAAAAAGTCTAGGGCTTTATTTAATGTGTGCATTCTTGAACAAGTCACTCTTACTCCAATTAGTCAAACGTGGGACATATGATCAAGGATAAGTAAAGGTTGTCTAAAAGAAATTGATATGATATTACCAGAGGATGGTGGCAATAACAAGAGATGTCTACCCTACCACGTTAGGCTTTCTCCACGATACTTTCTGTTGGTTCTCTTACTTCCTTGCCGCATTGTAGTTTCCTTCTTTAGCTCCTCTTTCTTTGCACTCCATCTCTCCACATCTGATGATACTGGAGGTTCTCACATCCTCTTCTAACTATATACTCTCTGCGGATTTTCTCATTTATTCTCTTTGAGCCTGCATGTTGATGCTTTTGATACAAAATTTATATTACCTCTCTAAATCACACTCCTGAGTGTCTAGGCTTGTATTTCTATATTCCTTCTGGATATGTTTACCTTCCCTACATTCCATATCTTGATTATTGAGTATATCCATGTACATACTTGAGTTAGACACTCCTATTATCCAACAATAATCCATCTTTCATCATGTTACATATTAAATCTGTAACTAACTTTTTAAACTATACCCTTTTAGCAAGTCAAGAATCCATTCCATCTTCCCCAGTTGCACAAAAATTTCCATAGCTATATCCCTGAACATGGGTTGCTTGCCTTAATATCATAGCTATGTTCAAGTTTCCTCTGTCTCTGTAGTTCGCCATCATAATCCGTACTGCTGTGAAGCTCTTCCTCAATCACCAATTTCATCATGTCATTCCCATATGTATAAATCTTTATAAGATATGGCAAAATCTCTTTGTATAGCAATAAGGCCTGGCACATGGGAATATACTTTATATATATATATAAAATTTGAACTTTGGTCGAGGTTGTTTACATTGTTTATGAGCTTAACAGCAGGTTTCAATATATCAAACATTATACCACTGTCTTACTGGTAAAACTGATCCTATTTTTGAATCCAAGATTTTGGTAGAGTAAAGGAAGTAGACAAAGGAGCTAATTGCTTAGATGTGGCAATTTCTGGATTGGCTTAAAAAGGATATATATATATTTCTTTTTGAGAAATTATACATGAAGCTGCCTAAAAGAGAACAATGAGATGCCTTGGAAAGGGCAAGAAAACTTAATGGCATCTAACAAGTAAGAGAATGAACTTTGAAGGAAAGGAGGTCTTTGGACAGTGGGAAATGATAGAGTGTGTGCTGGAATAGGAGGGTAAAGAAACAAATGAACAAAAAAGAATACAGAAAAACAAGAAAATACTGAAGTGAGAATAAGGGTTTCTTTTGGTTCAGGGTTAGGTTTAATGACTGATAAAATTTTGAAATTTAGAGAGTCATGAGAAAAATATAATATTTAAAATGTTCTCTCCAGATTTAAAAATAAAAGAAAGTGAAAGAATCACCTACAACTTATTAAAACCAATAAATTTTATTACAGTGTCATATTAAAAAAAGTCATTTTGTTCACCATGGAATAAAGATAAGCACCCACTCTCTTCTCTGTCTCTCGGTCTATATGTAATATATTCCTCGAGCACATCCAAACACTAGATTACTTACCACTTTTCTTGGCCAGGAATGTATCTATTTCTTAATATGGTACCCACTGTTTTATACTGGCAATTTTAGCATTAGGAAATGTCTAACAACAAGAGTAATATGTGTGGATTAGTTACCTTCTTAAACTGAGCTGTCAATATTCTGCATATTCATTGCCATCAAATATTCCAAAGAATGAACATGTTCTTTCCAGGAATTGAGATGTGCTATTTACAACAGAATGGAGAGAGATGTATACATAAATCTAGCTAGGAAACTGTTATGTGAGTTGCACTTACATGTGGAATATTCTGAATATGTAGTTGAAACAGGGAAAACTATTGAGATTTTTTGGATATTAAAAATTGATTCTATTCCAAAGTTATCCTTGAAAGGGAATCTCATAAACAGAAAGCTTCAGCCAGGCACTAACCACCTCTCCCCGCCACCTCCCCCCACACCCCCTTCACAGACACCCCTCCTACACCTCCTGCTTTTTTGTGCATATGCATGTTTTAGTTAAATCACTGACAAGGAAACTACCAGCCTTATGTTTCCACTAATGTTAGGAACAGCACATAGAATTTGTAATGTTAAGCATAACAGCTGATCATAGTATAGAGGAGTAGAAAAGGACAAAAACATGAAGCCATTAACCATGCAAATGTGTGCCACATCTGTACTAAATTGTCATTTGCATGAATACAGCTAAGGCAAGCAGGATTACTGTCATTAGAGCTATGCTGTTTGTACTGCTATATTGTACTTAAGGTTGTGTGGGTGTTTCCATTTATAATGCCCCCTTCTTTTTTAGGGGTTTATAATTTGGTTGTAATAATCTGCTTTTGGATGAAACATTACTACAAGTTCACAGAGGGGGAGAAATTTTTAATTACAAAATTGGATTCAAATTGGTACAGCCATATTTTAGCTGGAGAAAAGCATTTAAGAACACTAACAAAAAAATGATTTCCCTTTTTAAATTACAATTCTTTAGAATTGAATATGCAAGAATGTGGGGTTTTTTTAAGTTTAAGATAGAAAACTGGCTCTATTGTAGCATTTTATGTTTGTTAATTTTGCATAGTCTCCCACAAGGAGACTAATACTATATAAGTTGTCAATTTTAGATCTTGACAAACTTCCTAAAAAAGTTATTTCAAGTAAATGTTTTATTAAGGGTTTTATCATGTGAGCTCTTGATAAACTAACATTAAATATTAATATAGGGTCTCTTTAGACTCTAACAAGACACAAGGTAGTAAACACATATTAAAGTAAAACTTTAAAATTGGTTTTGCATACTTACGGATGAATGACAAATTACTTCAGCATTCAGAAAGGCCGGCAAGCAGCTTAAGTGTTATAACAGGATTTTTAAAAATCAAAGATGCAATTATGACTCACAATTATGAATTAGAATAACTGTTGTACTGACTTTATATGGTTGGTGAGGGATGGCTGTGCATAGGTCTTTAACACTTTCAGTAACTTTATATTCTAAAAAGGACATATGTGTATATGTATGTGTATACATGTGTGTGCACGTTTTGTTATGTGATAATGTTTAGAAGCAGAACTTTAGCTAATGCACTCACATTGAGTAGGATTATAGGTCATGGAATTAATTAAGATTGTTTCTATAATATTCTTGGGAAATGATAGTCATTTGTTAGTTTAAGTAATTCCCATGGCTTTTGAGAATTGTCATTTTGTAAATATACAATGTATATGTGCCCCAAATCCATGCACATTTGTAGGTATTTCAGTTAGGGTCCTGTCAGAAAACACACAAGACCGTTGATAGAAAAACTTGGAGAGAGCTTAGAACAGGGATGATTTATAATAGCATGAGTGGGATGGAGGGGGGCTGCAGGAACAAGTGCAGCCTCTTGGGATTAGTAACAGAGGGACTTCAACACCGTACCTCGGCCTGGAGGGCAAGAGGAAGAGAGCATCACTGGAACACGGGGAGAGAGCTTGGGAGAGGCCCTCCTGACAGGAGCTGTGACCTTTGGTCAAAAGAAACAACCATCTCAAGGTAATCTCCCAGGGAAGGAGCAGGGGGAGTAGGCAATGCACCTTAATTTTCTCGCTGCCATTGATTTTCTTGTGGTGTTCATCATTGGCCATTGGAGGGACAAACAGAAGAAGCACAAACAGAGGGCATCCTGCACAGTAAGAAACTAAAAATTCTGAATTTAAGTGGTTGCAAATCCTAACAAGTAAAGTTATTTTAGCTAATATTCATGTTCATGCAATCTACTACTTTATTCAAACTTTGACTAATTTATCAATTTGTAGAGCCTATTATGCAGCAATCAGGCAGTCTATACATGTCTATGCTATTCAGGGGAGCAAAATGTCATGGGGAGATAGCACCTATAAACAAATATCTATAATTCTGGTGTATGTGCTATTTCAGTAGTACAAACTGACTGCTATTAAGAGATGAGCAGTAAGAGATCCATTCATAACAGAGGCGGAGAAAGAGTTAAGAGCACATTTTAATTGATGAGAGCTTTAAATGGTGGATAGATTTCTATAGGCAAAAGGTAAGCTTTTCTGCCTGAAGGAAATTGTCTCTGGTGCAAGAGTCTGAAAGAACACAGTAGTTCAAGGGATGTTTCGTGTGGGAGTAGTGTTTGTTTTAAAAAAACCAAAACAACAAAAAAACCCTGATATCTTCCAAGAGGGGACTTTAAATGTCATTATATGAATTTATTTTGCATTGAATGTGAAAGGAATTTCTGCAAGTTTCAGAATAGGGAAGTAACACAATCATAGTAGCCCATTAGAAAGATTGTCTGGCTTCTGCAATCAGTTTGGACTAGTTTGGATTGGAGAGTCACTGGGTGTAGGACAATCACATAGGAAACAGTACCGGTATACTGCTAAGATGACAAGGACTGAAATAGAATGGAGACAATGAAATGGAGAAAAGAAGGCACTAATGTGAGAGAGATGCTAGGATGTGTTCTCTGACTTCTAAGAATTTCAACATTACATTTAAATTTGAAATAGCTGTCTCAGATCAACTTAAAAGAAAAAAATATTTAGATATCAGGTGTATCAGTGTTTAGTATCATGTTCTACTGAATATAAGTTTTTTCCCGATATGCTTTTACAAAGCCAGGGGAGGCCGATCGCTTTCTCCTCTGCCTCCCTGCCGTTCCAACAAGTATCACTATCTCTAATCCCAGCCGTGCTCATCCCGCTGAGCACCCAATAGCTATTAAAGATAGCTTTTTGCAGTATTAACTGAAGCCCTCAGTCCAGTGACAGCATGTGGATATTTTGTAACATTTTAAACCACAGTTTTTGAATGGCTTATTAGAATTTATATAAGATATTTTGGATCTAAAAAACTATTCATCTTACCTGGCTTGGAACACACTGCTAGAAAGTTGTATGCCATTCTTATGTGGCGATTAATACTGATTAAGAAAATTTGCTTATTATGTTTGTATGTAAATTTTTTCTGTGGAAATGTAATTTATTAATGTCATAATCATAACAACAAAGACATCAGTATCACCAGTAATATTTAAAATTTACCAGTCAAGTAAAAAACCAAAACATTTCTGGAAATAATATAACATATGATCCCTTTTCAAAGGTTCATATAAACATGAATTTCTTAGTATCACTAAGAAATTAAGTGTAATTAGGGCTAAAATTCTTTCCCCTTTCAGTCTTTCCCTATCATGTAAGGATGCTACTTGTTATGATATGAAAACAAGATTCCTGGATTAGGAAGTTAAGACTTTGTGAGTTTTGACCTGACTTTGACAGAGCTGGAAATGACCCCATGTGCAAGTCGCTCTGAGCCTCTCTGGTTCTTCATTGCTAACTCTGTTTAATTGAAGAGTTGGATTTGCTGATATTTAATCTCTTTTTCAGATAATTGGTATGATTCATTAATTCAACTTTTAACAGGCATATGTTGATAGTATGAGGTACTTAAATAAAATGTTCAAAATGTAAGTGTGTTATAAGTTTATAAGATGAATTTGGGAAATTATTAGGTTTCATAATGACAATACGTGAAGATCAAGGTTTTGTCTTCATGGCATCAAACAGCGAAGCAAAAGATTATACACACACACACATACACATATGCACACATGCACATGCTCGCACTCACATATATACATCAGTTAGTAAGCATATTTTCAAACATCTGGGTCTTTTACATCATGGAGACAAAAACATCCAGATGTTTCACTAAGTCTTAGTGTTAGGTGTATTTTCAACACAACCTTTGAGAATCTCAATATTATTAACCCAAAAGAAGGGTACATGTATGGGTTGTGTGTGTGTTTGTATGCATGTGTGTGTGTATGTTTGAGAGAGAGAGATGGGGAGGGAGGGAAGAAGGAGGGAAGTAAAGGAAAAAAATTAACCACTTTCCTACTTCACAGAACATAGCAGAGTACATCCTGCAACCACTTACTGAAAAAAATGAGATAAATTCTCCATTTCTCCAGGTTACTGTCATCTTGACATTGGTCTCAGACTTAAAGGAATGATTTATCATTAATTCAACTTTACACTGACAAAGAATATCCATTTTAAGCCTATTTCTGTCTATAATTTAGTGTGTATGTTTTCATAATTGTCTTGTGACATACCCTGTATTTTATTATATTTGAATTCTTATTCTTGAATATATGTAAATATGTGCTGTCCTTTTATTTCTCACTGTATTTGTGTTGGAAACAGGTGGGAAGAATTCTTTCAGTGAGCTGCAGAATTGCTTGGGTCACCAGAAGTTTGCTTTTCTTACTTGTCAGTTCAAGTTACCGTAAAAAGAGCAGCTCTTAAAAATGCATGACTTTGTTTGGCAAAATGTGTCAAAAATGGTTTAAAATAATACAATCCTAAGAACCATAGGGGGTGGGAGGGAACAGCTAAAAGAATTACTGGTATTTTCTTCTCCTATATCCCATATTTATAGCAAGTGCCATAAAGGCACACCAGGAACACATGTGAGATACAGTCATTTTGTCCAAATAAGTTTTGCCAAGATTACTGCATTTACTACTGTTATACTTATTAATTATCTCAATATGTCTTGCTAGAGTGCCTATCTCTAAATTTCCATGTGCGTTGACATGGGGAATTGTTGCTCTAATCATAAGATGTGGAAGGATCACAACAGAAATCACATTCTTGGGGGAATCACTTGCACGTTTTAAAATAATCCTACTCTTTTACCTTAAATGAAAAAGAAGCATAGACCAATATTGCATAACTAAAAGCATTTCCTAGTTATACTGATACTTCTTCAAAGTTATATCAGTGTCTACTTTATAAGGAGGCTCTGAATTACATATAATTTTAAGACAAATCATTATGAGGTGGGAAATGTTTTTAGCATTCTAATATATGGTTGAGTTATTGGGTATATTATGCACTTAATCATGAGGAAATTAGCCTTACTTTGTATTCCAAGGAGTCCACTGGTCAGAGCTTCAACTTTTTTCCTCTTCAAAAATATTAATATAATTTTGTAGTTTGAAAGTCAAATTCCACATCCTTTACTGTATTCATTTATGAT
The DNA here is from genome assembly GCA_023783475.1 of Daubentonia madagascariensis. Taxonomy (NCBI): domain Eukaryota; kingdom Metazoa; phylum Chordata; class Mammalia; order Primates; family Daubentoniidae; genus Daubentonia; species Daubentonia madagascariensis. Next base: position 63,268,397 of record JAKFHU010001798.1, read on the forward strand.
TCCAAATTCAGCAAAAATATGTGCATCAATTTATGTAGACAAAACCATGTTTAATCATACTAATTAAGTAAATTGGTGTTCAGTAGCATAATCTATGCCCTCGAAGGATCTTTGGTGTGTTAACGTGGGTTTTGTTCACAAACTGGTGCCCTGCAATTTTGCAAGTGCAAATTTGGAAGCCACTTTCAATAACATGGCCCATCATTTCATTCAGGAAAAATGATTGGTATGTTAACCTGAGGATTTCATAGTGCAAATTATATTTCATTATGGAAATTCATGAAGGCCTAAATTTAAATGGATTGTCATCATTTTCTCAACCTAAAAGCACTGAACATACAAAATATATATGGTTATTTTTCTTTCTAAATTCAAGCCCATCATATCTGTTGAGGATAAGTAAACAGTTGGCAAGGAACTCCCTCTTGTGGTCAAACATTCTTAATTAGAAAAAGAGATTTGTACTCAACTCATGGTCTGGATTATTAAAACATGGGTCACTTGTAACCATTAAGATTAACAATACTGATATAAGTGGTTTTACTGAAGCAATTCATTGCAAATTAGAGCTGAATTCTGGAACATATGCTCTTAATTTTTCCTAAAACAGAGCTTTGCACTGCTGTTCAGGATAAAACCATTTTGAATTGCAATTTCCAAGGTTTCTTGTTACTTTTAACATATCATGGCATTCTTTTAAAATTATACACACACACACACACTCGACAGACACCTAGTATAAGACATTTATGAATTGAGTATTGTAAGAAGTCACATTCCCTTTGTTTGATCTCAGCACATTGTTTTCTAATAGTTTCCAAAATTATAGGACTGCTAAATATTTCTTTAAGCAGCAAGAAAAAAAGTTCCATATGCTGTTAACCAATGCTTTCCCAGAGTACATGTGGCAACAGTCTGTTGTCAGAGGTGATAAATGCCTGACACCCAATCAAAAATGTCCTAAACACTTATTATGAATGTGGCAAATTACCAGACACATAATGAAGCTGACAAAGTATCATTCTTTTCCTGATCATTTGATTTAAGCAATGCCTTCAACTACTTCACAAGATTAGTAATAGACAGACACTATGTGTCCTAGTACTGAGTATGCAATTTATTTCAAAGATAGAAAATTAAAACCTGATGCCAAAAAGCCCAGGATTTGTCCTGACAGCACATCAAAGGTCGAGAAGAAGGCTCTGCTCTCAGATAAGGTCACTGCTGCCAGTTCAAATACTAACCATACAATTTGAACCAACTTCTTACATGGATGACTTTCATTATGAGCAAAGGGGGGTTCCAAAATTAGAGTCATTATTTAAGAAATAGAGAGAGAGAGAGAGGGAGAGATGCTGATCATACGAGTTTGTGCAAGGAATGTCTACATGTGGGGGAGAGCTACTTCTGTGCATGTGATGGCTCCCACATCCCTTTGCCTGCCTCAAGTTATACACCCAATTAATCATCAGCCAAATGATGCATTTATGTTTTCTTTACATAAGCTAGTTAAGAATATACATAGAAGGACAAAATTGTTTGTCTTTACATTTTTCTTCACATTTCCTAGTTTCTCTGATTGAAAAGTTCTGTTGACTGCAGTGTATTCTGTCTTCATTGTTTTCGTTATTTTTTTAATGATACAAAACTAGGTATTTTCACTATAGAAAAATTAGAAGTGTACAAGTTTTTATAAACATTAGAAATATAATAAGCATTTGGATTTCCCAAAACATGAATGACTTTGTAGTAGTTTTAATACCATTACTTCACAGACATTTCTATGTTTATAGTCAGAATTTGTTTGTTTTAACTATCTCATTTTTAACAGCAAGCATACTCTCTATTATATGAATGAGCTGCAATGTATTTACTTAAACCACCATAGCTGGAGACATTTAAATATCTTTCCAACTTTTAAATGTTAAGAGAAAAGGTTAAGATTCACATAGTTATACCTTTACACACAATCTATTTATTTAATAATCTATTCTTAAACTAGTGAGTTATGTCAGATAAAATGCCACAACATTTTGATTAGTAGATTTTTACTTTTATTTTATCTTATTTCTTTTCTTTTTTTCCTTTTATTTCAAAATACTAATTAAGGGGGTACAAGTGTTTTTGTTACATGTGTACCTTGTATAATGCTTAAATCAGGGCTCTTGGTGTGCCCATCACCAGAACAGTGTTCATTGTACCCAACAGGTAAGTTTTTATCCCACACCCCCCTCCCACTTTCTTGGTTTCTCGTGTCCTTAATGTCGCTTTGTGCTTGTTGTGTACCCATCGTTTAGCTCCCACTTATTCGTGAGAACATATGGTGTTTGGTTTTCCATCCCTGAGATATTTCACTCAGGATAATGGTCTCCAGTTCCATCCAAGTTGCTGCAAATGACATTATTTCATTCCTTTTTATTACTGAGTAGTACGCCATGGTGTGTGTGTGTGTGTGTATACATATATATTTTACGCTATACCATATATATGTATACACACACACACCACATTTTCTTTATCAACTTGTGAATTGATGGGCACTTAGGTTGATTTCACGTCTTTGCAATTGTGAATTGTGCTCTGATAAACCTTTTACTTTTATTTTAATATGATATATATTTTAATGATATTTATTTCATAGATCCATTTTCAATAAAGTCAAGTATGGAATACATAAGGATTGTTAAAAGAATTTCACATATGTAACTTTCTTTCAAAATAAAAATAAGTTTCTTATCACCAGGAACAAATTAATTAACTTCTGAGCTCAAACTCAGGTTCAGTGCAAAAGCAATAATATTAGTGATCAATAAAGTTATAACCCAAGCTATCAGTACCATATACATTCTTTTACTCTATAATTTTATTCCACTCCATGATATCAAGACCTTGTGACACTTTGGGAGTTAAAAGGATGTCTTCGAAATATTAATACTAACTGAGCTCATTGTCCATTTACATAGAAATTTAGAGTAATCTAGTTTCTCTTAAAGGTAATTATTGGTTGGTAATAGATTTTCCTGCAATATATTTTCCAGAAGTATAATTTATGTCATGAGATAAAAGTAGAGTACCAGGCATACAAAATGTATCTATTTCTTTTTATCCACTTTTATATCTATCTTTGTATTCCATTTATTTAACCTAAGATTTTATTTATTGTAGAATGTACAATTAGTTTTTGTACCATTGGGAAAAAAATCTCTATCAATTATAAGATGTCATTGATTATAAGACAAGTTCTTCTTTTACAAAAGTTAAAAGTTTGGAATCAATGTCTTAGAATTAATGCAATATATAGTTAGAAGTATATAATATATAACGACATGTAAATAATTATATATAAGTATAATTATATATACCAATAAGAATATATAAATATAAATATAGAACATAGAACTCCAACCATGGTCTTAATACTTCTTAAAATTTTTTAAAATTTAACTTATTTTAATTTAACTTAATTTAACAGAACCACACTTCATAACTTGGCACTTTTTTCTGGTGTATATGTTGTGAATATATGTTTTAGTTATTTTGAGGTTACAAAATAATATATAAATATACAAAGCGTGTGTAGGTAAGAAATAACACATTTCTCCCCAGTAAATTTACGGCCTCTGCAAATATTTTGAAGGCCCAAGGAAGGTTTTTTCCAAATACTGGATGAATATAGATGACTTTCACACACCATTAATAAACTTTTAGTCAAGAAAAAATTAGAAAATATGTTTATATCCATTTACCTTTATGTATATGTATAAATATGTGATTTTAGAGGATTCCAAAATGGCTATTGGTAAAACAATGACTCAACTGATTTTATACATTATAGAATTTTCAATTTAATAAAATTTGCTAAATCTAAAATGGCTGGCCTACATTGTCTCTTCTGTGCCTACAGCAGACATTGCTACTGTGTTTCTTTGACTCTAAGATGTCATCAATTATTATACACATCATTATTTTATGTTTGATTAAAAATGAGAAAAAACTGCCAATTAGACTGTGATATGCCTTTGATTGAAAGACATGTCCCAATTCCAGACAAGGAAAAGTATCACCTCTAGAAAACATGAAATATTATAATCAATCATGACACCCTTTTCTACTAAGCCTAAATACAGTCTCAGAGTATTTTGCAATGCAACATTGTACAGACATGCCAATGTTGAGGGGTCATTGTGATATGGCAATGATTATATGTTGAGAATTTCCTGTGATGGCAAAGGAAAATCTGAATCCCCTAGTCAGGAAAGAGGAACAAGCTCTGCTATATGATAAGCCCAGAATATTGGGTGTCAGTCTTATAGTGTATTTTTAAAAGTTCATTAACTGAAGGAATTTCCATAAAACACATCTTTCTTTTTTTATTTTCCTATCAACAATAAACTGGAATTTATATGAGGAGAGAGAAAGAAAAAAGAGAAAGAGAGAGAAAATTTGCATTATACAAGTTTTATGCTTTAGGTCCCATACATAGGTATTTCATGTGTATTTTTTATTTGACACTCCCAGGCACTTGAAAAGTGCCCCATTTTTACAGATAAGAAACATGAGGCTTCAGTTAGTGAATAATTTATCCAAATTCATAAGCTGTGAGGAGTGCAATATTTGGAATTAATGCCCAAATCTATCTGATTTCAAATCTTATGTCTTCTCCACTACCTCAAAATACCACTCTGAAATTTACTTTGCAGGCAATTTTGTTTCACATATCTATTTAGCAAATGAAGGTATACTTGTACACAAGCAGAACTGGAATTTCCTGACATGGTCCAGGTATTAGATTTATAATTTATTTTATCTGGTGTATTATGGTTATTTGTCTACTGTCTGGCCACTTCCATACAGAATTACTTTCAACTGACACCTGATCACAACTCCAACTCCCAGGAATATTCCCACTTATTCATCTTCACCTTTGGTTGTAAACTTCTGTGACTAATGATTCATTTCAATCTGCTATCTTCTTTGGTCTGACTCAACTATCACACACACTAATGAAGGTGGAAATGCTCCTGTATTCCTGGACTCGTTTATAATATCTTTTTCAGTAGAACTATATATTTTGTTTGTTGTTATGTCATTATATTTTTTAAAATAGAATATGATTTAGCCCAATGAATAAAGTATTTTATTTTATAATTACTGAAATAATGTCACATGTCATTGCATGCCAAAGTGGAGATGATTTGGGATAAGAAGTGGAGTAAGATCAGTTAGCCACAAAATTTTTGGAGGAAACTAGCTGTACTTGTAGCAAACCAATTTATTTATTCTAAAGAGACATTTCGTTCTTTGTGGAACATGCTACTTCGTTGCAAGGCTTTACTCTGTGAGGAAGCTGTTCCCTCTGGTGCCTGAAACTACTGTATAAGCCTTTTGTGATTTTTTTGGTGGAAACCATGACTCTCTTGGGTGTATTACTCTGGTTTAAAGTGGCCCCTCAATTGTAAATGATCAAATTGCTACATGGACCATTTATACAAAGGTATTTCTTTTTGAAGCAAGAGTGAAATCGAGTGTTTTTGTGCCACACCAGGGACCCAACATGCTCCAATAGATAAGACACTGGCCCGAGGATGTAAAACCCTCCACACTTTCATTTTGCTCACGGTGGCTATTTAGAGCTGTGTAGTCAAATCTTGTTAATTTGAATTCAGAGACATTAAAAACACTAAAGGAAAGAATACTAAAAATTAGATATTTCGTGTTAACTGAAATAAAGCAAGTACTTACACCATATCTTTGATTTTAAAAAAATCTGTAGAAAATATTGTATGTTTTCCAAGGAGGGAGGGCATCTTGAGAACAGAAAAATAAATACCAGTTTCTTTATAACAGTGGCTTCAGTCTGAGATTCCAGGCTGTCTATGAAGGCAAAACTAGTGACTGAAGTCTCCAAGTTTTTGGCAAGATTTTTAAAAATATTTAATGGAAATTCAATGTAAGGTTATGTAGCATACTATTAGTAGAATGTTAACATCCTTAATTTTAACTGAAATTATATGAACCTACTTTCATGACACTATTTTTTATAACATGCAAAAAATTTATTGGTGGTTATATAATATTTAATTTTTAAAAATAGGAAAATATAGTTAATCAATACAGGTTGACAGAAAAATATATTTTTAAACTCTAGATCAATCAGAGAAAATAACAAAAAGGATAATTCATAATAAAAATGTTTAAGCTTAAAAGATTCAAAATTTACCTTCTTTGATGTTAAGCTGCTAAATAAAGAAAACACTTATAAGACTACAGAATCCCTTTTCAAAAAATCAAATATCAATAATTTCATAATTTATGAAACTACTCATGTAACTGTAATTACAATGTATAAATACTAAAATTATCTCAGTCACAAAAGATAAAAAAAAATTTTTCCTTTGTTATCCTGTTTTCTATAATATAATGGATATACATCCTTCCCCTTGAACATTTTATACTGAATTGGTATAACATAAATTGACAATTGATTCAAGTGTAGCTCATGAACCATTAGGTGTAAACTGATTGAACAGGGATCTCTATTATTACTGTTTGGGGTAAGGAGATGGAGAGACAGCTTTCATGGTAACATAAAACTGCCAGGAGCAATGGTAAGGTCATTCTCAGCTAGAATCCTAATAAGAAAGTGTTTCTTCCCATCAAAGGGAGTGAATTATAAATCTCCTCGTTGCTACAGTATGAGAGAGTGCAGTGCAAACAAGAGAGAGAACACAGAGGCCAAGAGAGCAAGTGAGCCAAACCAATCCTGTGTAAATAAGAAACAAATCATGGTCTTTTCTTTATCTGAAAGAACTACTGTAAAAGTTACCTGGTGAAGATTTAGTCATCAATTCCATCTTGATCAATTGGGTTGGCATAAATATCATTTAATATAAATATATCTTTACAAGGCCTTGGAAGAATGTGATCCTTTGTAACACATACAATGTGAAACATCTGTAGGATCTGTAATAATTAGAAGAAGAAAAAAGTAATTGGTCCCACAATTTCTTTGGTAAGGAGGAAATAGTCTCATATGTTAGCGTTAGGGTCTAATTCTTATAATGTTGTTATTCATATTTAAAACAAGTGTTGAAATGAATATTTCTTTCTTTCTGGAAAGTGCATTCTGTTCTTCTCTATGAATTATTGACAATAACAGAAAGACCTTAGTTACAGATTTCTTTCAGCAACTGTCATTTATATGTTCCTAGGTAGAATGTAGCTCACCTGAGTTTCATAAATAAAATGGTTCCCAGTTAGAAGGAAAAAAAACTAACATGTAATCAATATCCCATTCAAAAAGTTGCTTTGATTTTATTTTACTTTCCTATTTTCATGATGAAGTGTGATGTACTAATAAGATAAGAAAAATAGGAATCCAGAGAAAGATCGCTTGAATAAAAATTGAAGATAAACAATATTGAATAGTGTTTTGAGCACAGAATTCAGAGACAGATTGCATAGGTTCAATTCTCTGATTCACCACTGGCCAGTGATACGATTTTTGGTAAATTATTTAAGTCCTTGTATCAATTTTCATACAGGTAAAATGAAGATAATACTAGAAGTGAATAGTATATGTTAAGAACTATGCATATACTTTAGTGCTGTTAGTAAAATTATGTAGTCTTAAGCCTCGATTTTCTCATCCAAAAAAAGGAATTTGAAAAAATGATATCCGCTTTCAATTATATTTTGGAAATTTTGTATTAAAAGTTTTAAAATAGTAAAAATATTTTAAAAGTTATTTTCTATGGCAAGTCTAAGACAGATGAACTTCACTAATGAGAGAATATCTATTTTTGACCTAGCATGATGTTAACTTCACAATGTTAACTGTAGTGTAATGCCCCTTCATATACTTGAAGGTGGTATTTAATGAGTCTAAGAGCATATGAACAACAAATTTGGGAATCAGCTATTATCTTCTGTATATGAAGGTATTAAATATGGCACAATGGGGTAGGGTATATTTATAAGAGAAAATATTTGGAGAAGAATTACAGGAAAAGAGAAGAAAGAGTCAAGAGAATGAAACAGAGGAAGACAATGTAACTGGTAGAGGTAAATGTGACTGGGGAAAGTTGCGTGAAATACTCTTCCAGTACATGTTCATCAAGATATCTAGAATTGGTACATCTAAATACCCCATCCCTAACATATTTTAATAAATGTGTAAACAAATAAGAAGAACAACAAATAACACCAAATAAAACTTGTGCTCTCATTATAAGTAGAAGACAGAGAAAATAAATTTAGATTACTTGGAAGTAAAAAATGAATTAAACACTCAATTTAGTAAGTTATCTCTCATATTTAACTGCAAGCCAACATGGAAAACAAGATTAGTCTGGTAATATCTGTGAGAAAAATAAAGAAAAAGAACTAATGGCAGATCTAGAATTTATTTAAGGCCACCAGCAGAAGGAGAAAACCCACCTTTCCTGTTAGATAAAAGCAGTGTGTATAAGAAAGGCATTTAGAGGAATGTGCAAAATAAGGAGCCAATCTTGGAAAGGTAGCATTTTGGGAGAAAGAAGATGAAAAGTAAGGGAGAGATGGTCTCTGGAAATTGCATGATAAAGGGGAAATAAAGAACCAGTGAGAAAATTTAAGATCTCCCTTACAAAAGAAAAGAAAAACATTAAAGTATGCACTGCCCCTCACCTACCATTTTGCTACTTAAAAAAACAAAGAAAGAAAGGAAGGAAGAAAAAAAGGTATGCAATGCTACAAAAAGAAAAGATTTCTCTTGAACTAGTAATCTTTTAATTCCAAATAGTTGATCTGTCCACAGAAATGAAAAGATATGAACCATAGTCATTGATTTAAAAATGACCATAAAAAGAAAACATGTAAAAGGAAAAAAGTAATTCAGCTGGTGAAACCCTCCTACAATTAAAAAAAAAAAAATTAAAACCACAAGCAGAGGAAAGTTGTAACATAACACTCCAAACTAAATCTAAGAATATTTTTTTAAAAACTCCTTGATTTAGAAATTCAAAAAGTAATAAGAAAAATAAACAAAAACTAGGATGCAAAGAAAAGTGAGTTGATAAACTTTTGAAAGAAATAGAAGACAAAGACAAAATTATATCATAAATGAAGACTAAATCATAAATTCCTAAGGTATTTGGATGAAAACAATTCAATAAAAACATTGAAAAGGAACAAGAAAACAATCAACTGAACGAAAATAAGATGAAGAGGTAAAAAGGATATGAGAGAAAGTGATTGAAATGGAAGACAAGCAAAAAATGTCTTACATATAATTGGAATCTCTGGAGACATTAAACATAACAATGGGGCAAAAGTAATATTTCAATTTTTAATTTAAAAATATTCTGGAAAGAAAAGAAGACTTTTATCTATTGAAATGTCCCATTGAGTACTGGCTAAAATTTACCTGGAGTGATCACTGGGAGATGTGTTTTAATAAATCTACTAGACTTTAATGATAAAGGGGAAAAACCCTCATGGTGGGCAGGCAGAAAAAGATAAAAGAAATTTGCATGGGCTATAGAATTAGAATGGCATGAAACTCAGGAGACATTGCTAAATCTACATTTAAAGCAAGAAATCAATGAAGCAGAATTAAAAAAAAACTCAGGGAGGAAAAAGTGGGAAACAAAGTTTTTCTATCCATTCAAAATATCCTTCATGTATCGATGTTATAACCAGCTTTAAACACGCAAGAGCTCAGGGAATTCTGTACACATAAACCCTTCTTGAGGAATCTATTAAAAGGTAAGCCTCTTCAAACTAAGTGATGACTGGAAAAACTTGAGCAAATTGAGAGATGGTGAACATTTAATATATTTAAGTGCAGATCTAAGGCAAAATTATGTGTGGTGTTAGTTCAAGTTCTTTGAGAAATACAAAGATGAGACTACACATGGTAGAGATTTATTGGGGGAATATCCTTCTGAAGGATAAAATAGAGGGATGTAGAAAAGACGGTGATATTTGTCACACAACACTTCAGGCTTATGAAGCACAAGAGGAAGGAATGAGGATTGGACAGAGTCTAAGATTTCTTCATGGTTCTAAAAAAGTTTAGGCTAAGCCAATTAGGGAGTTCTCAAACCACAGTCCCTCGTTAAAAGATTCCCACATTCCTCAGTTCATAGCAGCCTACAGTAAGCATTGGTACAAGGCAAATTTGGGGTGGCTCCAGGAGGGCAGCAGGTGGGGCCATCAGTTAATAATGCTTCCTGCTGCAGAAGGTCTAAGGTATGCAATTTTACAGTTGCCACGGTCCACCCTTTGCAACATTGTTGTAGGCAGAACGGCTCCTCAAAGATGTCTACACTTTAATGCCCAAATTTCCAGAACCTACGAATGTGCTATATTACATGGTAAAGAGACTTTGCAGCTGTAATTAAAGTGACCAATCAGTTACCTTAAAATAGAGAGATTATCCTGGGTTATCCTGATTGCCCCAATCTTATCACACCAGGGCTTAAAAGCAGAAAACTTTCTTTGACTGTAGGCAAAAGAGATGGGGCAGAAAGTGAAGTCAGAGAAATTTGAAGAATGAAAAGAACTTGGCATGCCATTATAGCTTTGAAGATGAAAAGAGCAATATGATGAGTAGGGGAGGCAGCCTTAAGTAGCTGAGAGAGGTTCCTGTCACCAAATAAAAAGCAAATGGCAAAATGCCAAACTTTAAAACAAATATGTCAGTCATTGTGTTAACTGTAAATAGACTAAAACCTCCAATTAGAAGACACATATAGATTATCAGAAAAAAGAAATAATAGATTAATTAAAAGATACAAACTTTATTGAGAGAGAGAGGAAGAGGGAGAGTGAAACTATTAATAAATGCACAGAAAAAGATATACAATGCAAACACTAACCAAAGGCAAGATCAATTGCTTTGTTAATATTTGTGTAAGTAGCTTTTAAGGAAAGAAGCATAAAATGACTTAAAAAAAACATAATTAAAAAGTGTCACTGCAGCAGGAACATGGACAATTTGTATGTAAGTAATACAATAATGAGAAAATATGGAGAAAAAAATTTCAGAACTAAAATGAGAAGTAGGCAAATCCACAATCATAAAACTAAACATTAACACACATTTCTGAGCAACTTATAACATATGCTGAGAAGAGTTTGAAAGGATATAAAACATTATCAATATGATTAAAAATTTGATGCAATTGACATATATAAAACACTTTACCTAACTACTGCGGGATGCACATTATTTCCAAATGCACATGGAATATTTATCAAAATTGAATAATTGGGGGCAGAAAAAAAATTCCAACAAAATTTATATAGAAAAAGTCATTTAAAATATGTTCTGTGAATGCAATGAAGTTAACTTAAAATCAACAACAATAATATAAGCATTCAATATAAAAATATACTCTAAGGAATATAGAGGAAAAAAAAATAATAACAAAAATAAGTAGTCTGAGAGACACTATTTGTTTGCTGGGACTGCCAGAACAAGGTACCACAAATTTAGAAACTTAAACTATGGAAATGTATTGTCTCAGTTTTGGAGGCTAGAAATTCAAGATCAAGGTATCAGCAGGGTCATGCTCCCTCTGAAGGCAATAGGAAAGGAACTTTTCCAGGCCTCTCTTCTAGCTTCTATTGGTTTCTTGGCTTGTGGTAGCGTAACTTTAATCTTCACTTGGTGTTCTCCCTGTGTTCCTGTCTGCGTGTCCAACTTTTATAAGGACACTAGTCATATTGGATTAGTGGCCCACCCTACTCCAGTATGATCTCATTTTAACAAATCTGCTAAGGCCTTATTTCCAAGTAATTTCCTATGTACAGATAGCAAGGACTAGGACTGAATCATTTTTAGGGATGGGGCACAAGTCAACCTACAGTAGGTCTTTAATAGAAAAAGTGAACATGCAACAATAAATAAGTGATGTAGGAGAGAAATCAAAACTCTAAAAAAGAATGTAAAGAAAATGCTAGAAATCAATAACATTCTAACAGTAATAAAGAATGCCTTTGATGGGCTCACTATTAGCCTAGACATGTGAAAGAAAGAGTGAGTGAGCTTTCAGATATGTCAATAGAAACTTACTTAAAAAATTAAAATAAAATGAAAAGGAAAAAATAATGGAAAATGAAAGAATAACCAAAAACTGTGGGACAATCACAAAAGTTGTAAAATGTACATAATGGGAATACTGGAGAGACAATAAAGAGAGAAAAGAGCAGAAAAATATTGGAGGAATAAAGGCTGAAAATGTTCCAAAATTAGTGACAGACACCAAACAATTTGTCTAGGAGGCTTAGAGAACACCAACCAGGACAAATACAAAACAAACAAACAAACAAAAAAACCCAAAAACCAAATTTAACAAAACGAAACTTAGCATACCATATTTAACTGCAGAAAACCAAAGACAAGGAGTAAATTTTGAAAGAAGCCAGACATAAAGAAAATATTTAACCTAAAGAGGAAAAAGAATAAAATTTTCATTGGACTGCTCTATCAAAACAATGTAAGCAATAAGAAAGAATAATAAAATATTTAAAGTGTTAAAAGGAAAAACCCCACCAACTTAGAATTCTGTATCTAGTGACTAAAAGTGAAGGAGAAATACTTTCTCAGACAAACAAAAATTAAGATAATTATGTTGATAGTAGAAAGAAATTCTAAAAGTAGTTTTTCAGAGAGAAGGAAAATAATATCAGACCTATATCATAAAAGAGAAAGTTTTAGAGAAGAAATAAATGAAGATAAAATAATTTTTTATTGTCAATTGATCTAACAGATAACTTTTTTCTCAAAATAATAATAGCAACAATGTATTGGATGAATATAGTTTATGGGTGAGTATTACAAATGACAACAATAGGAGACAGAAGGGTGGAATTGGGAATACTCTGGCTTAAGGTACCTGCACTACCCAAAAAACAATATGGTGGTGTTTGAAAATGGACTTAGTTTACTTTCAAATGCATATTGCAAAATCAAGTGCAACTACAAAAAATTTTTTAAAAAGGATAATAAGTATGTTAAGACAGGAGAGAAATGTAATAATATAAAACAATTAACTAAAATCAGAAGAGGAAGAAATTAGGAGAAAAAATTTTTAAAAGAAACAAAAAACAAGTGCATGACACAAAATAGTTACAAGTATGGTAGATATTAATCCAACTACATCAATAATAACTGTAAGTATGAATGATCCAAATACACTAATTAAGGGGCAAAAACTGATAGAGTAGATTCAAATAAGCAAGACCCAACTTTATGTTGTCTACAAAAGACCACTTAAAATATAAAGACAAATGAATTAAAAGTGTGGAGAAGCATATACAATGCTAACACTAATCAAATGAAAGCTGTAGCAGCTATAGTAATTTCAGATAAAACAGACATAAAAAGCAAAAATTTCAGGGACAAACAGGTAATTATATAGGGGTAAATTCTCCAAGAAGTCATTACACATCCCTAATGTGTATTTGTATAACATTAGAGCATTAAAATACATGGGGAAATACTGCTAGGATTGCAAAAAGAAATGGACAAATTCACTATTATAGCTGGAGACTTCAAAATATCCCTATCAATAATTCATATACCTCATAGGCAGAAAATCTGTAAGAACATAGTTGAACTAAACGGTATCATCAATTGCAGTTCTTTGAATGTTTGTCCCTTCTGAAACTCATGTTGAAACTTAATCCCCAATGTGGCAGTATTGAAAGGTGGGGCCTTTAAGAGGTGATTGGATCATGAGAGTTCCACCCTCATGGGTGGCTTGGGGCTGTTCTCACAGTAGTTAGTTCTTCTTGTGAGACAGGATTGGTTCTCATGAGCATGGATTAATTCCCAAGACAGTGGGTTGTTATACAGCCAGGACTCCACTAGAGATCTCTCTGCTTGCATGTGTCTACTTCTCCCTTGACCTTCTTCATGAGGTAACAGAGAAGCCCTCACCAAAACCAGGGTCATGCCCTTGAACTTCCCAGCCTGCAGACCCACAAGTGAAATAAACCCCTTTTCTTTATAATGTACCCAGTCTCAGGAATTCTGTTATAGGAACACTAAATGAACTGGAACAGAAAATTGATACTGAGGAGTGGAATGTTGTTATAAAGATATCCAAAAATGTAGAAGCAACTTTGGATCTGTGTAATGGGCAGAGGTTGGAAGAGTTTGAAGGAACAGGCCAGAAAGAGACTGTACTGCCATGAACGGAGCATTAAATGTGATTCTGGTGAGGGCTCAGAAGAAAACAAAAAGATGAGGGAAAGTTTGGAACTTCTTAATGTCTGGTTAAGTGGTCATGACCAAAATGCTGATTGAAAAAAAGGCAGTAAGGCTGGGTGCAGTGGCTCATGCCTGTAATCCCAGCACTTTGGGAGGCTGAGGCAGGAGGATCACTTGAGGCCAGGAGCTCAAGACCAGCTGGGCAACACAGGGACACCCCATCTCTACAAAAAATTTCTCAGGCACGGTGGTTCATGGCTGTTATCCTAGCACTCTGGGAGGCCAAGGTGGAGGATTGCTGGAGGACAGGATTTTGAGACCAGCCTGAGCAAGAGTGAGAACCAGTCTCTACAAAAAAATAGAAAAATTACCCAGGCATGATGGCACACACCTGCAGTCCCAGGTACTCTGGAGGCTGAGGCAACAGGATCACGTAAGCCCAGGAGTTTGAGGGTTCAGTAAGCTAAGATGATGCCACAGCACTCTAGCCACGGTGACAGAGTGAGATTCTGTCTCACAAAAAGAAAGAAAAAAGAAAAAGAAAGAAAGATGGAAAGAAGGAAAGACAGTAAAGTCCACTCTGATGAAGTCTAAGATAGAAATGAGGAGGAAATTATTGGGAACAGGAGCAAAGGTTACCCATGTCACATCATAACAAAAATTGGGCTGCCTTTTGTCCATGCCCTAGGGCTTTATGGAAGGCCAACCTTAAGAACAATGGCCTCAGATGTCTGGTGGAAAAAATATCTAAGCAGCAAAGTACTCAAGAAATGGTGTGGTTACTTAAGAGCTTATGCTTTGTTATAGCAGCAAAGGAATAGTCTAAAGGTGGAATTTATGATTAAAAGTGAAGCAAAATATAAAAAATTGGAAAATTTTCTTTTTTTTTGCTTTTTTTTTTTTTTAATTTCAGAATATCATGGGGGTACACCACTTTGGCCATACACATTGCCCCTGCTCTGCCCGTGTCAGAGACACAATCGTGGTCATCCCCCAAAGTGTGCTCCCCCCATCCATTCAGTAAGAGTTTTTCCCATCCCCTCCACCCCCCTCCCGCCTGCCCACCCCCTGATGAATATTATTGCCCTGTGTGATGTAAGTGTTGATGAGTTAGTATCAATTTGATGGTGAGTACCAGTAGTGCTTGTTTTTCCATTCCTGTGACACTTCACTTCGAAGAATGGGCTCTAGCTCCAACCAGGATAATACCAGATGTGTTAATTCACTGTTGTTCCTTATTGCTGAGTAATACTCCATGGTATACATATACCACATTTTATTGATCCACTCGTGTATTGATGGGCACCTGAGTTGTTTCCACATCTTTGCAATTGTGAATTGTGCTGCTATGAACATTCGTGAGCAGATGTCTTTATTATAAAATGTCTTTTTTCCCTTTGGATAAGTACCCAGGAGTAGGATTGCTGGGTCAAATGGTAGTTCTATTTTTAGTTCTTTGGAGCATCTCCATACTATTTTCCAAAGAGGTTGCACTAGTCTGCAGTCCCACCAGCAGTGTATGAGTGTTCCTATCTGTCCACATCCCCGCCAACATTTGTTGTTTGGGGATATTTTGATATGAGCCAATCTCACTGGAGTTAAGTGATATCTCATTGTGGTTTTGATTTGCATTTACCTGATGATTAGAGAAGTTGAGCACTTTTTTATATATTTGCTGGCCATTATTCTGTCTTCTTTGGAAAAGGTTCTGTTCATGTCCTTTGTCCATTTTTTAATAGGGTTGTTTGATTTTTTCTTGTTGATTTTCCTAAGTTCTGTATAGATTCTGGTTATCAGCCCTTTATCAGAGGTGTAGCATGCAAATATTTTCTCCCATTCTGTAGGTTGTCTGTTCACTCTAACGATAGTTTCCTTGGCTGCGCAGAAACTTTTCAATTTGATCAGGTCCCATGTATTTAGTTTTGTTGCTGCTGTGATTGCTTTGGGGGTCTTCTTCATAAATTCTTTGCCTAGGCCAATGTCCATAATAGTTTTTCCAACGTTTTCTTTGAGAATTCTTATGGTTTCATGTCTTAGGTTTAGATCTGTTATCCATTGTGAGTTGATTTTTGTGAGAGGTGAGGGTGTGGGTCCAGTTTCAGTCTTCTACATATGGCCATCCAGTTTTCCCAGCACCATTTGTTGAATAGGGAATCTTTTCCCCAGTGTATGTTTTTCTGGAATTTGTCAAAGATCAGGTGACTGTATGAGGTTGGTTTTATATTTGGGTTCTCAGTCCTGTTCCATTGGTCTACGTGTTTGTTCTTGTGCCAATACCATGCAGTTTTGGTTACTATGGCCTTGTAGTATAGTTTGAAGTCTGGTAAATAGATGCCTCCCAATTTGTTCTTTTTGCTTAAGATTGCTTTGGCTAGACGGGGTCTTCTCTGGTTCCACACAAAACATAGAATTATTTTTTCTAGATTGGCAAAAAATGATGTTGGTATTTTGATAGGGATTGCATTGATTCTGTAAATTAATTTAGGTAACAAATCCATTTTTACTATGTTGACTCTGCCTATCCAAGAGCATGGTAGGGCTTTCCATCTATTTACATCCTCCGCAATTGCTTTTCTCAGTGTTTCATAATTCTCTCTATATAGGTCTTTGACCTCCTTAGTTAGATATGTTCCTAAATATTTAATTTTCTTTGGTGCTATTGTGAAAGGTATTGCATCATTAATTTGTTTCTCGGCTTGATTGTTATTAGCATATATGAAGGCTATGGATTTGAGTGCATTAATTTTGTATCCTGAGACTTTGCTGAATCCATTTATCAATTCCAGTAATCTCTTGGTTGAATCTTTGGGGTTTTCTATGTATAATATCATATCATCTGTGAATAGTGAAAGTTTGACCTCCTCTGCACCCATCTGGATGCCCCTGATTCCTCTGTCTTGTCTAATTGCTGTGGCCAGGACTTCCAGCACTATGTTGAAAAGAAGTGGAGATAGAGGGCACCCTTGTCTGGTGCCAGTTTTAAGGGGGAATGCTTTCAATTTTTCCCCATTCAGTATGATATTGGCTGTGGGTTTATCGTATATGGCTTTAATAGTTTCTAGGAATGAGCCATCTATGCCTATATTGTTAAGAGTTCTTATCATAAAAGGATGCTGGATTTTGTCAAAAGCCTTTTCTGCATATATTGAAAGGATCATATAATCTTTGTTCTTGCTTTTATTTATATGGTGAGTTACATTTATAGATTTGCATATGTTGAACCATCCCTGCATCTCGGGAATGAAGCCCACCTGATCGTGGTGAATTATTTTTTTGATGTACATTTGAATTCGGTTTGCAAGGATTTTATTGAGAATTTTTGCATCTGTATTCATAAGGGATATTGGTCTGTAAATTTCTTTTCTTGTTGTGTCCTTTCCTGGTTTTGGTATCAAGGTGATATTGGCTTCGTAGAATGAGTTTGGGAGGATTCCGTCCTTCTGGATATTTTCAAATAATTTCTGCAGTATAGGCACCAGTTCTTCTTTGTAAGCTTGGTAGAATTCAGGTGTGAACCCATCTGCTCAAGGACATTTTTTTGTGGGTAGATTTTTTATTACTGCTTCAATTTCGGTGCTTGATATTGGTCTGTTTAGAAATTCTGTTTCTTCCTGGTTGAGCCTAGGGAGGTAATAAGTTTCTAAGTATTTGTCTATTTCCTCCACATTTTCGTGTTTGTGGGCATAGAGATTTTTGTAGTATTCGAAGATGATGTTTTGTATTTCCATGGTATCAGTTGTAACTTCTCCTTTTTCATTTCTAATTGAGCTTATTAGAGTCCTTTCCTTTCTGCTTCTGGTCAACCTGGCAAGTGGCCTGTCTATTTTGTTTATCTTTTCAAAGAACCAACTTTTTGTTTTATTAATCTTCTGTATTGTTCTTTTGTTCTCGGTTTCATTTAATTCTGCTCTGATCTTGGTTATTTCTTTTCTTCTGCTGGCTTTAGGGTTGCTTTGCTCTTCCTTTTCCATTTCCTTAAGATGATTAATTAGTTTACTGATTTGTGACCTTTCTGTCTTTTGGATGTGGGCATTTAGGGCGATAAGTTTTCCTCTCAGGACTGCTTTTGCTGTATCCCACAGATTTTGATAACTTGTGTCCCCATTATCGTTTAGTTCGAAGAATCTTTTGATTTCCATTTGAATCTCCTCCTTGACCCAATAGTCATTCAGCAACAGATTGTTTAGTTTCCAAGTTTTTGGAGGAAGATGTGAGTTTCTGTTGGAATTGATTTCTAATTTTATTCCGCTGTGGTCTGAAAAGATACATGGTATGATTTCTATTTTTTTGAATTTGTTTAGATCTGTTTTGTGGCCTAGGATGTGGTCAATTTTAGAGAAAGTTCCATGAGCTGATGAGAAGAATGTATATTCAGTGTTATTTGGGTGGAGTGTTCTGTAGATATCTGTTAGGCCCAAATGTTCTAGAGTCCTGTTTAGGTCTTTTATTTCTCTATTTGTTTTTGTTTGGAGGATCTGTCCAGTTCCGTCAGTGGGGTGTTGAAGTCCCCTGCAATTATGGCATTCCTGCTTATTATGTTGTCTAGATCTAGCAGCATTTGCTTTATGTACCTGGGTGCTCCTGTGTTGGGTGCATAAATGTTTAGGATTGTTAAATCCTCTTGTGAAATTTTTCCCTTCACCACTATATAGTGTCCATTTTGTCCTTCTTTACTTTTATTGCTTTAAAGTTTATGTCATCTGAAATGAGGATGGCTACTCTGGATTTCTTTTGGTTTCCATTAGCCTGAAAAATTGTATTCCATCCTTTCACCTTGAGTCTGAATGCGTCTTTGTGTGTAAGGTGTGTTTCCTGAAGACAACAGATACTTGGTTTGTGTTTTTTAATCCATTCAGCCAGCCTATGTCTCTTCAATGGGCAGTTCAAGCCATTTACATTTATTGAGAGAATTGATATTTGGGGTAAATTTCTGATTATTCTGTTGGGTGGTATCTTTTGTTTTACCTCTTGCGTCATTGTGGAATCTGGTTTCTGGGGTTTTAGCCTTTGCATAGTTTTACATAGGTGGGTGTCTGTTGCTCTGTTTAGTGTATAATGAAGGTCTAAGCATATCTTGCAAGGCCGATCTGGATTTCGCAATTCTATCAGTGATTGCTTATCTGGAAACGTCTTTATTTCTCCCTCATATAAGAAGCTTAGTTTGGCAGGATACAGAATTCTGGGTTGACCTTTGTTTTGTTTTAGGAGATTGATGATGTCTCCCCATTCCCTTCTGGCTTGTAAGGTTTCATCTGAGAAATCTGCAGTTAATCTGATCGGTTTCCCTTTGTAGGTTACTTCATTTTTTTGTCTTACAGCTCTGAGGAGTGCCTCTTTTGTGTTTACTTTGGTCAGTCTAATAATTATGTGGCGTGGTGAATGCCTTTTCACGTTGAGTCTCCCAGGAGTCCTGTGTGCTTCTTGTACTTGGATGTCGAGATTTCTGGCTAAGCCATGGAAATTTTCCTCTATTATTCCTTCAAATAAATTTTCCAGCCCATGCGAATTTTCTTCCTCTCCCTCAGGGATACCTATTATCCTTATGTTTGGCCTCTTTACATAATCCCACATTTCTTGTTGCTTTTTTCCTGCCTCTTGTTTTTGTGTTCTTTCTCTTCGGTTGATTTATTTAGCGCATAGGAGCTGTCTTCTAGCTCTGAAATTCTTTCCTCTGCATGGTCCAGCCTATTCTTAAGGCTTTCCACTGTGTTTTGTAGATCCTCGAATGCTTCTTTCATTTCTAGGATTTCTATTTGATTTTTCTGTAATATTTCTATTTCTTTGAATTATTTTTCGTTCATTTCTTGCATTTTTCTTGTGGTTTCCTTGTGCTGGGATTCAATTTTCTTTTGAATTTTATTGAGCTTTCTTGTAATCCATAAACGAAATTCCTCTTCTGTCATTCTACCCATTTCATTTGGGTTGGTATCCATTGCTGAGGAACTGATGGTTTCTTTTGGGGGTGACTTTTCACTCTGATTTTTCTTGTTCCCTAAGTTCTTTCACTGGTTTTTTCTCATCTGGCCTCTTGGTCGAGAGCTGGGGGTGTTAGAGCTAGTTTATGGCCCTGTCATCAGGCCCACAATTTTCGTTCCTTGGCAAAGCCAGGGATAGAAGTAGTGGCCTGTATTGCCTTAGGTGTATTTTAGCAAGTTTGTTGGATCTTGAGTTAACTCTGACCTGTTGTCTCCTCCTTTTCCCGGTGGAGTGTGGTGAGAATGACCTCCCAGCTTGGGCTCTAAGCTAGTGAATTGTACTTGAGGATATGAGTCCACAGCTCCCTATTAGCTAGGTATTCTGTTATGTCCATGGCAGACTCTGATCCCCCAGTTGGGGTATGTGAAAGCCCCGTGCTTTGGGAGGGGCCTTGTAGCTCCTAGGGGTTACTTTGACCCTGCTCCTCCTGAGGTGCACGTAGAAACACAATTTCTTTTGGCTGCAGTGTGAGAGCTGAATTGGGAAAATTCTACACAGCTCAGAGGTTGCTTATCTAGCCATGTGTGTCTGCCCTTCTGATGTGCATCTCCGCGTGATACTGGTTGATAGGGGGGTCTCCAATTGTGCACCCCTTTTCACCACTAGACCCCAAGGCGAGGTGGGTGGCCGTCTCTATCCCCAGCAGTCTCCACCGGGGGGATGTTCCCACAGGGAGGGGGGAGTAGTGGCCACTGGAAACGCTCTTGGATGGCGTGAAATTCCCTATTGAAGTGGGCAGGATTATGGGGAGCTGCTCTGGTTCAGCCTGTGACTCTTGAGGTATTTGGTTGTCATGGGAACCAGCAGTTATACCAAATGAGTCACTATAGCCAGCAACCTTCAAAATGACCGATCTCTGGAGTACAGGAGGGCTGGGACCTGAAGGGCGGGCACTAGGACCAGCACGGAGCGGACTTGTCGGAGGCCAAAGCCGGGATAGCAGGACCAGATGGACGAGCTGCAAGCTGTTTCCAATACACAAAGGTCCTGCCACTACAGTTCCGGGATCTCGTCCCACCTGGAACCCACGGATACAGCTGTCCCTGGCCACCAAGGGCAAAGCCTGTCTCGCCCCAGCAGAAGAGCCCCGGGCCGGGGCGGGGCGGAGCTAGAGACGCGGCTCACAGCTCCGTGCGCGCGGGCGGCTGTAAAGATGGCGGCCGCCGCCAGCCTGGCGCACAGCCAAGATCCCATCGTGCCAGAAGCGCAGCTTTTCTCCACTGGCCGCTGCGGCGGCAGTTGCTAGCACCCTTTAAGGGTGTGTCCCGCTCTCGGTTAAACTCCTGGGCCCAGTCCCGCTGACTTCTAGTGGCGCAGTGCCAGCCTGCGGGTTCCCAGGCACTGTCCCAGGAAGCTGTATCTCCGCCCAGTGTGATCGCCAGTCCTGCGCAGTCTCTGTATATTGCAGCTGAGAGTTGTGTCTATGTCTCACAATTACTTTATCTCCACAGGATCTATTGCCTTGTGCAACAGCTTTGCCCCAACTCTGGGCTTGTCCCTGACTGAGTGGATGGGGAGGTGCGTAACCGCTTGGGGGGCAGGTCACGCTGCGCGGACCTGGTGAGCGCGTCCTTCCCGCGCTCTGGGCTCTATTGTGCTCTGTGCACTCTCCGATCTTTGTGAAAATTTTGTACCTGTTTTCTTGGGCTGGGCGTTCAGTGTTGTTTCTCTGTAATTCACAATGCTGTTTTCGGAGTGAGTGGTCCGTACTTGCATGTAACCTCTGGCATTTTTCACCTCTTTCCCTGGGAGCGGTGCGGTGGGAGGACTCTATCAAACCGCCATTTTTCCTTTGGAAAATTTTCATCCTAGCTATGTGGTAGAGAATTAAAGAGCTTTTTCTTATTTTTCTTTTTATTTTTTTTTAAAGACAAGATATTTTGTAAAAAGACAGTGTCCATACCTAGTGGAGCCATGGGGCCTGAGCTGTCACCAGGACCCCAGAATGGTAGAGCCACTGATAGCATGTAAAGTCTTCCTGGGAGAGCTTCAGGCACTGGACTCCTATGAGCAAGCCATGTCGGATGCACCAAGCACAGCCCTAGGGGCAGGGCTATCCTGAGGCCTTGGGGGCCCAACACTCACCCCAGTGTGTGCGGGAGGCAATACATGAAGTCAAAAGGGATTATCCTCCAGCTTTAAGATTCAATGGCTTGCCCTGGTGAGTTTTGGACTTGCTTAGGGCCTGTTACTCTTTTATTTTTGCTTATTTCTCCCTTTTGGAATGGGACCATTTGCCTTATGCCTGTACCACCATTGCATCTTGAAAGTAGATAACTTGTTTTGATTTCAAATGCTCACAGGTGAGACTCTGGACTTTGTACTTTTGAATAGGTGCAGAAACAAATTAAGTCTTTGTGGCTATGAGGATGGAGTAAATATATTTTTATTTGATATGGACATGAGTTGGAGGGGCAGGGGCAGAATGCAATGGTTTGAATGTTTGTCCCCTCAGAAACTCATGTTGAAATTTAATCCCCAATGTGTCAGTATTGAGAGGTGGGGCCTTTAAGAGGTGACTGGATGATGAGGATTCTACCCTTATAAATGGATTGATCCATTCATGGATTAATGGATTCATGGGTAGATTAATGGGTTATCATGGGAGAGGGACTGGTGGCTCTATAAAAAGAAGAAGAGAGACCTGAGCTAGCAGGTTCAGCCCCCTTGACATGTGATGTACTTCAACACCTTGGGACTCTGTAAAGAGTCCTCACCAGCAGGAAGGCCCTCACCATATGCGGCCCCTTGACCTTGGACCTCTCAGCCTCCATAAATGTAAGAAGTAAATTCTTTTTAAAGTAAATTTTCCAGGTTCAGGTATTCTGTTATAAACAACAGAAAACTGACAAAGACATCATTCAACTGTATTTAATTAACATTTATAGAATACTTCATTAAACAAAGCAGAAAACATACTCTTCTCAAACTCACATGGAATATTCACTCAGACAGACCAAATTCTGGACCATAAAATGCACCTTACCAAATTTAAAATAATAGAAATCTTACAAAGTATTCCCTCACAGCACAATGAAACCAAATTAGAAATCATTAACAGAAAGATAGCTGGAAAATCCCAAACTTGTACATTAAACAACACAATTTCAAATAACACATGAATTAAAGGATAACTCTCAAATGAAATTTAAAAGTATTTTGAACTAAATAAAATGAAAAATTCAACTTATCAAAATTTGTAAGATGTGGGGATATCTATAGCATTGAATGCATACGTTAGCAAACAAGGAAGATATAAAAAACAATAATTTAGGCTTCTACCTGAAGGAACTAGAAGAAGAAGAAGAGAAACATAATCCTAAAGCAAGCAAAAAAAAATAACAAAAGTTAAAGCTGTAATCAATAAAATTGAAAACAGAAAAACAATAGAGAAAATCAACAAAACCTAAATCTGGTTCTTGGAAAAGATCAATAAAACTGATAAGTCCTAAGCAAGGTCATTCAGCAAAAAAGAGAGAAGACACAAATTGCTAATACTAGAATTGAAAGGGGAGACATTACTACCAATTCTATAGACATTAAAAAGTTAATGAAAGAATATTATGAAAAAAATCTATGCTCACAAATTTGATAACTTAGGTGAAATGGACTAACTCATTGAAAAACACAATCTACCAAAACTCACACAAGGGTGAATTGATAATCTAAATAGTTCTACATCTATTAAATAAATTGAATAAAGAATTTATAAACTTCTAAAACAGAAAGCACTGGGCTAAGCAGGTTTCACTACCAAATTATACCACACATTTAAGGAAGAACTAATATCAATTTTCTACAATTTCTCCCAGAAAATAGAAGTAGAGGGGAAACTTTCTAACTCATTCTATGAGGCCAACATTATTCTAATACCAAAAGAAAAATCACATAATTATGTTAGTAAATACAGAAAAGACATTTGACAAAATTCAAAACTCATACATGATAAAAACTAGAAACAAACTAGAAGTAAGAGGGGAATTTCCTCAACTTGATAAAGAATATCTATAAAATCCTGCAGTTAACATCATACTTAATGGTGTGATAGAGGATCATCAACAAGATAAGGCTATTCCCTCTCACCACTCTTATTCAGCAAGATACTGAAAGTTCTAGCAGATTCAGCAATACAAGAAAAGTAAATAAAAAGTACACAGATTGGAAAGTATGAAAAAACTCTTTGTTCATGTATGAATCATTATTTATGTCAAAAGTGCCAATTAACCAAAAATAATTGCTAGAATTAATAAGTAATTATAGCAAGTTGGTGGGATGTGAGATTAATATACAAAAGTCAATTCCTTTTTTCTAGATCACTAGTGAAAAATTAGAATTTAAAATTAAAAACACACCATTTACATTAGCACTGTAAAAATGAAATATTTCATTATAAATCTAATAAAAATATATAAAAGATCTATATAAGGAAAACTACAAAACTGGTGAAAGATATCAAGGAAAATATAAATGAATGTAAAGATATACCATGTTCAAGGATAGAAAGACTCGGTATTTTTAAGATGTCAGTTCTTACCAACTTGATCTATAGATTCAATAAAATCCCAAACACCAAGAAAATTATTTTATGCATATTGATGAAGTAATTCTAAAGCTTATATGGAAAATCAAAATGCTCAGAACAGCCAGTACAATACTGCAAGAGAAGGCCACAATTGGAGGACTTACACTATTCAACTTCCTGACTTAACTAAAAATTATAGAAATCAAAAGAACTTGGTGTTGGAAAATAATAGACAAACAAATTGATTGGACAAAATCCCAAAAATAACCCATGAAAATTTAGTCAACTCATCTTTGACCAAGAAGTATAAACAATGCAATGGAGAAAGAATAGTCTTTCCAAACCAATGGGCCTAGAACACCTGGACGGCCATAAGAAAAAAAAACTGAACCTAGATATAGATCTTAACACTTTTCTCAAAAATTAACTCAAAATGGAATATAGATCTAAGCGTAAAATACAAAAGGATAAGAATTCTAAACAATGACATAGAAGAAAATCGAGATGACTTTGGGTTTGGTGATGAGTTTTTAGATACAACACCATGAGCGTGATGTATGAAAGAAAAATTTAATAATTTGGACTTCATTAAAATTAAAAACATTTATTCTGTGAAAGATACTGTTAAGAGAATGAAAACACAAACCACATACTGGGGGAAAATAGTTGCAAAACACACATCTTATACAGGACTTGTTTAAAAATATATATAAAGAACTCTTTTAAAAACTCAATTTTAAAAAACCCAAAAACAATTAAAAAGTAGGCAAAAGATTTGGATAGGTAATTTGCAAATGTCTTCCAAAAGGTTAATAAATAAACTATATTATATCCATATAATGGAATATTATTCAGCTATAAAAAGAAATGAACTATCAGACCACAACAAGGCATGGAGGTACTTCAAATGCATAGTTTCAAATGAAAGAAGCCAGTCTGAAAAGGCCACATGGTGTATGATTCCAACTATCTGACATTCTGGAGCAGGCAAAACTATAGAAACAATAAAAAACATCAGTGATTTCCAGGGGTTTGGGGTGGAGAGGGTGATCAGTGGTGTAAGGGTTTGAAGGAGGTATGAATAGGTGGAACACAAAGGATTTTTAGGGGAGTGAAGTGATTATTCACTATATTGTAATGGTGGATACATGACATGCATTTGTCAAAATCCATAAAACTGTACAACACAATGAGTGAATCCTTATGTAAACTATGAACTTTAGTTAATAAAAAGAAAAAAAACTTTTTATTTGATGTGCATCAATAGAACTTGTTGAATGTCAAATAAAGTGCATCTTCACTTTCAAGATGCCTAATGTAGATTATTAATTGCACATTACATCAGCTGAAATATTTAGAACTTTAAAACAAACTTAAAAAATAGACATTTTGAATAATCAATCAATTTTAATTTTTATAAAATATAATCTACTTTTTAATATTTTTATTTAATTGATTAAAATTATATCTATCTATAATATTGATTTGATTATCTTGGAAACTGATGTGCATGGGCTGAATTATAAGCTCCCCCCCTTCATATGTTGAAATCCTAACCCCCATTACCTAAGACTGTGGCTGTATTTAGAGATAGGGTATTTAAAGGTGCAATTAAACTAAAATGGGGTGATTAGGGAGGGCCCCAATCCAATATGACTTACAAGAAGTGGAGATTAGGACACAGACTGTTTAAACATTTTATCATAAATAGATCTGTGCAAATTCCTTAAATTTTTACAAATACTCAAATTTGCTTAACCACTAATGTAGACAAATAGTATAAATATCACCAATTTGATTTTTCTGCTCCATGAAATACAAAAAAAAAGACATCTCTTTTGTCTTTATGATTTTAAAATATTCTAGTATTTATTCAAACATGCTAATACCAATACTAGCCTATATTATGAACAATGCTTATAGAATATATAATTCAGTTTTTTGTTTCCTTCATTGATAGTACTTAATCCAAATTGTGATTTCATGTGTGCACTGTGTTTGTATTTGTTTGTGTAGGTGAGTGTATGTATGAGTGTACGTGTGTAGGTAAATATATGAATGTGTGTGTATGTGTCCATATGCATGGCCGTGTGTGTATGCCAACATATGGCTGTATACATTTATGTCTACATGTGGGCAAATGTGTGCACACATGTTTGCATGCATGTACTTTTATGTGCATGTGTATATTTTGTGTGAAAATATATGAATATATATGTGTGTGCACAGATGTGTGCATGTTAGGTGGCATCCTCCATGCTTAGCACAGTGCCTGACACATACTGACCATAAAAAAAATTTCTTGAGTGAATGAAACAATGAGTATATGATTTTCAGTTTATTTTAGTTTGGTTTCAAATTGATATATGTTCTATGTAATTTTGAAATATATTTAAATTGCTTTCATCAAATTAACAATTATATTTATAAATGAAACCAAGAAATATGATTTATGTGGAAGAATTGAACAGTGTTTAAAGTCATATTTTTTCTTGTGCATTATTTTGTTTGATTTTTAATCATAGTATGTTAGAGTTAGCCTAAGATAATACCGTATATTTCAAATTTAATCTATTTTATGACCTCCCAACTTGTATTCAAGGTTTAAAATAAAAACTATGACCCAGACCTAATAGCAGTACTGGCAAAAATATCATAATTTTTAGAAGTTTTAATATTTGTGTATAACTAATTATAACAAAGCTTATAATCATTGTTCCTTCATTAAAATATGTAAAGTAAGTATTTTAATATGTACTTTAAAAGCATGTTTACTTCATTTCTTCACATGAATTAAAAACCTGGATTGCTATTCTTACAATTTCTTCATGACAATATAAGGCAAAAATTTTTAAAAGATAGTTATGTTCCCCATTCTTTTGTTTTCCTTTTCCAGTTTTTCGACATTTTGTAAAAGAATGCTGTGATGTTTTGCAAATCTTTCATTTACTTTCCATTGTACAATATTCTAGAGAAAACTAAAAATATTTTCTCTCACTGTTTTTTCTTTCTCATTCAGCCCTTTTTTTCTGACACTTCATTGAGTTTCCCACGTTGTATTTTGAATAATTCTAAAATTATCAGGGCTGTTTATGTTAATTATCCTTTTCACTTGCTTGTAACAAAATATTCAATCATAATCAAAATGCTATCAATAGACGGCTCTAGGTAACTAACAAAAAATAACAATTTTTAATAACTTGAAGTTAATTTTTACTCAAAAGAGAATACAAATAGAAAAATCTCATATTTCACTTTTTGGCAAATTGTAATCCATTAAAATTTGTAAATTTTCACAGACTATTAAATTATGACCTTTTAAAGATTATTATGTTTTTTAAAAGTTTCTTAAGGAAGAATTACCCAAAGCTGTTATCAAATGCATTACCTTAAGCAACATGAAAAATTAACAGATATACAGAACCACCAGTCATGTATGTTTTTCTTATGCTTTTTCATTTTTATCTTGTCCTGCGGCTTGGGGTTTTCAATTATTTTAATCATAGGTTATCTATGCTTTATTAATTTTCTCAAGACTCATGCTATTTAGAACAGAACTAACTTTATTAAGAACTTTGTCTTGCATATCTCAATACACACTGTTTGTTTAAATAGGTGTTAGGTTCCTAGAGAGAGATTTCTTCTCTTAAAACAATATCATTTATTAACTAATTAGGTTCCACAATGACTATAATAGATTTCTCAAAGTTGAGCCTACAAAGTTAGATAAGAGAGAGGCTTTTGTTTGTTTGTTTGTTTTTGAAGCTGTGGTATGGGGAATGCGTTCCACTCCAGAAGCATTCAATTATCCAAGAATAGGACCTAGAGTGAGTAGAGGTGGGGGGGGAAAGGCTAGAGATGTGGAAAAGTATCAGGTCTTAGAGAGACTTCAATGGTGTATGAAAGTATTTTATTCTGTGGATAATAAGTAGGCTCACTGGGTTTTGGAGCAGAAGAGTCACATGATCAGATCTAAATCTGTTAGCAGGTTTACAATGTGCTGAGTGGGGATATAAACGATAATTCTGTGAAAGTTCAGGAGACACACAACAAAGTCAGAGCCAGACAAAGTTAGTAGTGATGAAATTGTGAGAAGGGTGTGAAGGTGAAATGGATGGAAATCTGAGGCACTTAAGAATTAAAGACTAATGGACATTGCCAGGATAAGTTTAGGGTCAAAATGTCAAAAAATGAATTACTCCCAAAGACTATGGCGACTTGCCTGAATGAAACATGGAAACATTAAACGACATGTGGAATTCTGTAGAAGGAACAGGTGTTAGGGGAAGATATCTAATTTGTTCATTCAGCAAGGTAAATGTAATGTAATGCTTATGGCATCTATTATCATCTCTTTAATTTGGAGTCTAGTGCTTGTGTAGTGGCTTAATCTAATGAATAGGTATGCAACATCCCCACAAATTTAGACATAGGTTAAGGATTTTGGGTCCATATAAATGCATCTTACAACTTCTAGATTTCAGGGCTTAGGGATATTTGCCTCAACTTTAATACTGTAAAACACAAATATTCCACAAACATGATGACAGACAAGTTTGTTGGTCCTGAAAACATTTTGTTGTTAGCAAATATATAGACAACAAACATTTAATCTTTCCCTTTAGTTAAAACTCATTCCATTTTTTCCTTCTTTCCTTCCTTCCTTCCTTTCTTCCTTCCTTCCATCCTTCCTTTCTTCCTTCCTTTCTGTCAATTCTGTCTATTCTTTCTTTCTGTCCTCCTTTCTTTTCTTTCTTTCTGTCTATTCTTCCTTTCTGTCTATGAATAGATGGAAAAGGTGTTATATATAACACTAAAGGATCTGGAAAAATGTCTCCAAATTACAACAAATGCACCAGAGAAAATACAAAACACCCTTTTTTTTAAATGGGAGACTAAAATAGTTTTCATAATCCATAATTTGCAAATGAAGTAGTAGATATTTATGTTAATATTTTATGCAATAGAATTCAAATAATTTATTCCAAACATATATTTATTATGTAGATATAATGCAGAAATTTTATAATATTTCTTAAACCCTATGTATATATTTCAAAAATTATTTTTAAAAATGTATAGTAATATCTCAAGTGTCCTGAGGAGTCTGAATAAAATATTTATTCATAATTCTTTCCCCAAATTTAATTTTCTAAACCTAACAATTCATAGTTCAAATTATAGTTATGATTCATATATGTAGGGAAAGGCAATACATTTATATGAGACACTGATTAACTCAAAATTCCAAAAGAATTTTATTTAACACCTAAACCTCTGCAAAAATACCCAAATGAATATTGATGTACTGCACTTGGGGACTGCAGTCCTCATACACTCTCTTTTCATACTCTGAATTCAATGTCTTCTATTTATGTATCCATCAATTCTATAGGAAAATGCTTTTATATAGAAAAGGGAACTGGGAAATCACATAAACAGAAGTTTTTCAGAAGTAGATAGGCAAATAGCCAACAAACATATGAAAAAAATGCTCGGCATCACTAATCATCAGGGAAATGCAAATTAAAACCACAATGAGCTACCACCATACCCCTGTCAGAATAGCCATTATTAAAAAGGCAAAAAGCAATAGATGCTGGTGTGATGCAGAGGGAAAGGAATGCTTATACACTGTTGGTGGGATTGCAAATTAGTACAATTTCTATGGAAAACAGCAGAGAGATCCCTCAATGAAATAAAAGTAGACTTACCATTAGATCCAGCAATCCTACTACTGGGTGTTTACCCAAAGGAAAAGAAGTCATTTTATCAAAAAGAAACCTGCACTCAAATGTTTATTGCAGCACAATTCACAATTGCAAAGATGTGGAATCAATCTAAGTGCCCATCGATACATGAATGGATAAATAAAATACACACATACACATATGTGCACACACACACATACACACCCCCCAAGGAGTACTACTCAGTCATAAAAAGGAATGAAGTAATGTCTTTTGCAGCAACTTGAGTGGAGCTGGAGACCATTATCCTAAGTGAAGTATCTCAGTAATGGAAAAACAAACACCACATATACTCACCAATAATTGGGAGCTAAATGATGGGCACATATGGGCACAAAGAGATGTAAAGGACATTGGAAACCAAGAAGGGGGGAGCGTGGGATGGGTGTGAGAGCTAAAAACTTGTATCGTGTACAGTGAACACTATTATGGTGATGGGCACACTAACAAGCCCTGACTTAAACATTATACAAGGTATACACGTAACACAAACATTTGTATCTCCTTAATATTTTGAAAAAAAATTAAAAATAAATTTAAAAAAAAAAGTCACTGCCCATCTATTAGAATGGCCAAAATCTGAAACACTGACAACAGCAAATGCTGGCGTGCATGTGGAGCAACAGGAACTCTCATTCACTGCTGGTGGGATTACAAAATGGTACATTCATTTTGAAATACAGTTTCTTACAAAACCGAACATACTCTTACCATGTGATCCAGCAATCAAGCTCTTTGGTATTTACCCAAAAGAAGTAAAAAGCTGTATTCATATAAAAATCTGCACATGGATGTTTACAGCAGATTTCTTAATAATTGCCAAAACTTGGAAACAACCAAGATGCCTTTCAGTAAGTGTATGGAGAAATAAACTGTGGTGCATCCAGACAATAGAATATTATTCAGTGATAAAAAGAAATGAACTTCCAAGCTATAGAAAGACATGGAGGAACCCTAAATGCATATTACTACGTGAAAGAAGCCAATCTGAAAAGGCTACATACTTTATGATTCTAACTATATGGCATTCTGGAAAAGGCAAAACTGTGGAGACAATAAAAAGGTCAGTGGTTATCAGGGGTTAGAGGGGAGGAAGGGATGGACAGGAAAAGCACAGAGGACTTTTTATGGCAGTCTATTCTGTATGATACTACAATGGTAGATACATGTCATTATTACATTTGTCAAGACTTAGAGAACATACAACACCAAGAATGACCCTTAATGTAAACTCTGGATTTTGGAAGATAATGACGTGTCAATGCAGGTTCATTTATTGTAACAAATGTACGATTGTGGTAAGGGATGTCAACAGTGAGAGAAGCTGTGCATGGGTGAGGGGGCACAGGGTGGAAATCAGTACTTTCCACTCAATTTTGCTGTGAACTTAAAACTGCCCTAAAAATAAAGTTTATTAATTAAAAAATATGAATGTGTAAAATAACTTTTTTATTCTTTTCTTTGTCTCTTCACAAGTGCGTTTGATGCTTTATTGTGAATACTAAGTGTTCCTGGTGAGCAACGTGTAAGTTGTTCCTAACATTTTACAAATAAGAGAAACATGACATTATCTTCATGTCATGAGAAAAAGTCACTAATTCTATTCTCATATGTAAAAGACACCGTATTCTAGAATTTATTTACCTGTATTAAGGAAGGATTTACTTTTCACAAATTATGTCTACTATATTCACTCAGCAACTCTTAATTATTTAATTAATCTGCATTAATAGTATTTAACTCTCCCTCTCTACCATGTACTATATAAGACACTCAGCGAATAATGATTATCATTGACCATTTTTATAGAATGTAGTACCTTGTATCTCTTTGAGAAAATTTTGTTCAAACATATGACACCCTTGCAGGATTTTTCTCTTTAAAAATATAGTGCTACAATTTTCCATAGATAGACTTACACAATAATAAATATTCTAAAAGTTAGAATGCCCATCCTATAGAAAGTGCCAATCACAAAGCATTGTCTTTGTTTATTTTTAAAAAATTATTCAAACAGATAGATTTTCAGATAAAATTTCAAATCCCTACCTGCCTGTATCCACTAGAATAATATACACTTGGACATCTCCTTAGGTAGCTGCTGGATGTCAAATGTGTGTTTTGTAGATATTCACTTCTGTGGCCAATTTGCAGTTCCTAGAATACACCCAAAATTAACTTTTCCAAATGCATAATAAAAGAACTCTCATGGAACCTACAATGAGAAAAATGTTATTTAGTCTTCAAAGTATTTAGTAACCCCCAGAATAGAATTCAAAGGCAGAAGTACAGACAACTGTCTGATTAAGCCTTGATGAAGAAGCCTTCATTTTGCCCACACTTCCTCTTCTTTTCCCCTTGCTCTCTTCTCCCTGTTCTTTTGCTTTCTTTAATTAAGAAGCGGAAGTTCAATGTAAAATTGCTTGAATTTTGCGGGGAAAAAAGCTCAGTGACAGATTGTGACTGCATTTGACTTTAATGGATCTGAAACTCAGAGAAAGGAAAGTGGCAGATGAGCAAAAATTGATGATTTCTGACCAGGCAGATCATTGTTAGTGTAATACAAACCATGAACTCGAAGGGGTTTCTTTAAGTAAAGTGTTTAGACAATAAAACAATTGCTGACTGTGACAAACTTTTGCTTTCCTTGTTCTAACATATATATTTATATTATAGTTATGTCTTTAAGATATGTAAGAAGTTGTATTTGATTACTACAATGGTTCTTACATTATCATTCTAAAAGGAGTCCCATTTGCTTGTTTGGTTTTCTTTTTAATTTATTTTTGAAAGGCATTGTCCAAGTTCTTTGATTTATTTCATCTATTCATTCAATAAATATTTATTAACTCACACACAAAGAGCAAATCACAATTCTGTGCATTGGGAATATAAACAGTGAACAAAATAGACAAGGTTGTCAGGAAGAAATGTTAGAAAAGGACTAAAGATATTACTGGTTTTCTTTTCAATTAAATGTTCACATTATCTAATGTTCTCTCTGGGGATTATCTAATTCTATAGAGATGTGCATTTTTAATTGTATTTGACATATGGTATAAAAATTAAATTGTAGAAAACTGGTAATATAAATGATTTCTGTTCATGACAATGCAAATGAACATTGTTCAGTAGAGAATATAAATCTCTCTAAGTCAAATTCTCAGTCCAATAGATTGTAGCCTGTTACTTATTCCCTCCTTAATTAATGAGTTAAATAAAATCTTTAAAACATGTACATTTAATATTTGATGAGTCATGATTTTACAGTTTTAGCAATTGTATTTTAACAAAAAGCTTTTCTTTTCGGAACTTATATTCTAGTGGATCTTATGTAAATGTATGCATAAGTTAAAAAGAAAAGATTCTTCCATCTCAATTTATTATAATAAGATGACTTCTCTGGAAAGATAGAAAGTCCTCATTTATATTGGCAGAAAAATATAAATGGAGAATAATATATTTCAAGGGTCTGGACTTTCAAAACAAATCTTTTTTTAATACTCAAAAGTAAGGATACACTGTTTCTTTGATTTCCTGTGCCTCTTTAGACTTTGGTTTGGAGCAATAACATTGTAACATTTTTAGATATTGATTTTGCTGGTTAACCTGAAATGAAAGTACACATATTGTTTACAGAGTTGATGGTAAATATAGTCGAACACCCACCATGCAGTTTACAGGATCCAGCTGCTTCTTATAAGCTTTTATGAATAGTCAATAAAACTTAATAGATACCCATTTCTAGTACCTTACTCTCAGAGCCATAATCAGGTAGAAAATCCGTCCACTTGGAAGAGAATGTGATATTATTTAATCATGATCCCTGACAATATAAAGAACCGGTATTCAGCAGTGATATCTGTGAATGATAAAACGGTAACCAAAGATATGTGTAAGCTTGAATAGTGTGATAATTGAACATATTAATGGAATTTTTTTCTAAAAATATCTGAAATTTTACCAGTCCTTGTGAATAATTTTTGTGTGTAAGTTCCTTAGTCTATTTTTTAAATCATTTAATTACTTAGATGTTTAGGAATCCATGTAAACTAACTTTCAAAATAATATCATTATGTACTGATTGGAGACGAGCTTAAGAAGATTACTCATTTGAGGGAAATTCTACATATAAACTATGTTGAGATAATGAAAATATTGACTATAATAAACAAATGTATATTAATACATTTTTATAAAATTTTATTAGTGATTTCTGAAAATAGTATACTTGTACTTTTCCAAAAGCCTATGGATCTTGACAAAATTTTTCTACTCAAAAATTCAAATTCATCAAAATTTGCTAATAGTTTGGTAAAATAATTTAATCCTTTCTCTAAGTCTCTTACTCTTAAAAACAGATAAGTAGCATTTTATTCTCAAAGCACATTACAAATTGGATTATAACATTTCACTAAGGCTAAATGAGGCACTATTATTTATTATTATTTAGTGACTGACACCAGGACACTTCATTGTTGAATTGTAATTTGAAAAGGGAAAATTGGTCTCAATCATATTAGCAGAAAGCATTAAGAGGTTTTTTAGGCACCATTCCCTCACTCTTTCAAATTTAACTTTATAGAGAGAAATTTACATTTAAAATAATCATAATCATAATCATAATACCAATAGCAAGGATAATTGGTTGGTTTTCTAGTCAGAGGAAAACAAAAATGAAGGTAATTATATCCTTTTAATTTTTAATCTTACTACCATAATATTTCCTTTGAAATTGAATAGAGATAGAAATCAAGTACAAAACAAATAATTTGTCTTTGATCTATAGTGGATGTATGTTTGTTTTCCATGCCCATCAACTATTTCACCTTCATCTAGAGACAATCTCACCAGGATTTCAGTTTTCTCTTTCATTTTAAAGTTTTTAAGTTTATTTGAAATGATTATAGTTGTACAGGAAGTTTCAACTAGTACAGAGAAGTCCTGTGTACCCTTCGTCTAGTTTCCTCCAATGAGTATATTTTATATAATTATAGTACAATATCCAAACCAGGAATTTGACCTTAATACAACATATCTATACAGTTCCATGTCATTTTATCATATATTTAGGTTTTTATAACCAATTCTGCAATCAAGAAACAAAAATATTTCATAGCTGCAATCATCTCTCTTTTGCTATCCCTTTACACTCACACCCGTTGCCCTCTGCCTTAGTGATCTCTAACCCCTAAAACCACTTATCCTTTTTCCATCTCTATAATTTTGTCATTTAGGGAATGCTATTTAAATTAAATCATAAAGGATGTGTCCTGTTGAGACTGGATATTTCACTCAGCATAATACCTTTGAGATCCCTCCAGTTATTGCATGTATTAATAATTCATTTATTTTTATTGGTGAGTAGTAGCTCATGGTATGGATGCACCACAGTTTGTTTAGCCATTTGCCTATTGAAGGAAATTTATTTTGTTCCAGTTTTGAGCTATTAAATACATGTACAGGTTTTTTGTGAAGATAAATTTTCATTCCCTTGAGTTAAATGAGCAGGAGTATAATTGCCTGCTCATATGGTAAATGCATTTTCAGTTTTTAAAAAACTTTCAAACTATTTTCCAGATTGTCTATACCGTTTTACATTCTCATTAGCAATATATGAGCCATCCAGTTTCTCTGTAGCATTACTAGCATTGAGTAGTAATACTAGTAATGCTATTACTATTTTTAAAATTTTACTTGTTCTAAAGGTGTGTAGCAGTGTTCCATCATGATCTTCATTTGCATTTTTCTAATGGCTAGTAATGTTCAACATTTTTCTGTGTGCTTATTTCTCACCTGTATATTCTTTTTTGTAAAATATTTCTTCATATCTTTTACCAATTTTATGAATATTAATAGATGATTTGTTTGTTATTGTTGAGTTATAAGAGTTCTTTAAATATTCCAGGTATACATGTTTTGTCAAATTGTTTTACAGATATTTTCTCCCAGTCTGTAATTTGTCTGGTCATTCTATCTTTTTTTCTTTTTTTCAGAATATTATGGGGGTACAAATGCTTTGGTTACATAAATTGCCTTTGCACCTCCCAAGTCAGAGCTACAAGTGTGCCCACCCCCAGATAGCATGCACCACACCCGTTAGGTGTGAATTTACCCGTCCCCTCTCCCCCCTCCCACGTGCCTGACACCCGATGAATGTTACTTCCCATATGTGCTCATAAGTGTTGATCAATTAGTACCAATTTAATGGTGAGTACATGTGGCGTTTGCTTTCCATTCTTGTGATACTTCACTTAGAAGAATGGGCTCCAGCGCCATCCAGGATAATACAAGAGGTAGTTCACCACTTTTTTTTACGGCTGAGTAGTACTCCATGAGATACATATACTACATTTTAATAATCCACTCATGTATTGATGAGCACATGGATTGTTTCCACATCTTTGCAATTGTGAATTGTGCTGCTATAAACATTTGAGTGCAGATGACTTTTTTATAGAATGTCTTTTTTTCCTTTGGGTAAATACCCAATAGTGGGATTGCTGGATCAAACGGTAGGTGCTGGCACAAGAGCAGAGACATAGACCAATGGAACAGGATTGAGAACCCAGATATAAAACCATCCTCATATTGCCATCTGATCTTTGACAAAACACACAAACACATACACTGTGGAAAAGAATCCCTGTTCAATAAACGGTGCTGGGAAAATTGGGTAGCCGCGTGTAGAAGACTGAAACAGGATCCACACCTCTCACCTCTCACCTCTCACAGAAATCAACTCACGATGCGTAACAGACTTAAACCTAAGGCATGAAACCATAAGAATTCTAGAAGAAAATGTTGGAAAAACTCTTATAGACATCAACCTAGGCAACGAATTTATGAAGAAGACCCCAAAAGCAATCACAGCAACAGCAAAAATAAATAAATGGGACCTGATCAAATTAAAAAGCTTCTGCACAACCGAGGAAACTATCATTAGAGTGAATAGACAACCTACAGAATGAGAGAAACTACTTGCATGTACACATCCAGTAAAGGGCTGATAACTAGAATCTATATAGAACTCAGGAAAATCAGCAAGAAAACGTCAAACAACCTCATTAAAGAGTGGGCAAAGGACGTGAACAGAAACATTTCAAAAGAAGATAGACTAATGGCCAAGAAACATGAAAAAATGCTCAGCATCTCTAATCATCAGGGAAATGCAAATGAAAACCACAATGAGATATCACTTTACTCCAGTGAGATTGGCTTTTATCAAAAAGTCCCCAAACAATAAATGTTGGTGCAGATGTGGACAGATAGGAACACTCATACACTGCTGGTGGGACTGCAGACTAGTGCAACCTCTTTGGAAAATAGTATGGAGATGCTCCAAAGAACTAAAAATAGAACTACCATTTGATCCAGCAATCCCACTACTGGTCATTCTCTTATCATGGTCTTTTTCAGAACAAAACATTTTCATTTTGATGAAGCCAAATTTATCAATTTTTCCTTATATAGAGCATTCTTTTGATACCGTGTCAAAAATTCTTCACCAAGCCCATAGATACAAAAAAATTTCTCTTACATGATCTTCCAAAATTTATGTAGTTTTATATGTTGTATTTAAATCTATGATCCACTTTGAGTGAATTTTTGTATTAAGATGTAAGGTTTAGGTCAAGGCTTATTTTTTTTTTCTTTGCCTATGGATACCCAATTGTTCTATCACTGTTTTTTGAAAGACTATCTTTTCTTTATAGAATTGCTTTGGCAAAAATAAGTTGGCTGTACTTATTCAAGATAATTTCTAGATTTTATATTTTGTTCCATTGATTTTTACTTGTCTTTCCTCTGCCAATAAAACAGTTTTGATTACTATAGCTATAAGTCTTGAAATGGGATACAGTAATTCTTTCTACTTTATTTTTCTTTGAAAATTGTTTTAGTTATTCCAATTGCTTTGCCTTTTCTTATACATTTGATAACAATCATCTTAATATCTAAACAATAACTTCCTGGAATTTTGATATTAATTTTGTTAACTTTATATCAATTTAGAATGGCAACTATCTATGATTCCATCCAGCTGTATGCTCCATTCATTTAGATTTCTATTTTCTCATATAGTGTTGGCATACATCAATTTGTAAATAACAGATTTTGACCACTGAATGATTAATTTTGTCTCCACATATTTATTGCTAGTATATAGAAATATTAATATAATTTTTATTTGTTGATATTGTATACTGTGACCTTGCTGAACTCACTTCTTAGTTCTAAGAGCTTTTTTATGTAGATTACTCAGGCTTTTCTGTGCAGATCATATGCAATTTGAAAATAAGAACAGATTTTTTTCACCGTTTTCTGATCTGTATGATTTTGTTCCTCCCCCCTTTTTTTTGGCTTATTGTATGGGCAACTATTTCCAGTACTACATTGAATAGTAGTGGTGACAGTAGACATCTTACCTTCTTCCCGATCTTAGGGGAAATGCATTCACTCTCTCACTGCTAGATGTAATGTTAGCTGTAGGTTTTTTCATAGATGTGCTTTATCAAGCTGAGGAAGTTTCCCTCTGGTTAAGATTTCTCAGAGTTTTTATTGAATGAATGTTGAATTATGTCAAATACTTTTTAAAATCAACTAATATGTTTACATATTTTTCTTCTTTAGGCTGTTAGTAGGGTGGACTACAACATTTATTGATTTGCCTTCAATATTAAATCAATCTTGCATGTCTATATAAACCTGGCTTGGTTATATTATATAATTATTCTTATATATTACTTAATTTTGTTTGATAATAAGTGAAGACTTTTTCTTCTATATTCATGAGGAATATTGGTTTTTAGTCTTCTTTTTCAAATTTATGAAGGATATTGTCTTTATCTGGCTTTGACATCATGGTAATAGTGACTTCTTAAAATGAATAGAGAAGTGTTTCCCTTTCTTAATTTTCTGGAAGAAATTGGATAGAATTGATGTTAGCTTTTAAAAGTTTTTGGTAAAATTCTCCACTTAAATCATCTGGACCTGGAAATTTCATTTTTAGGAGGGTTATAATTACAAATTAAATTTCCTTCATAGTTACAGGGCTATTCATATTACCTCTTTCATATTGGGCAAATTGTGGTAATCTGTACTTTTTGAAGAATTGATCTATTTTACCTAAATTTTCATATATATGTCTTTAACAGTTGTTCATAGTATTCCATATTATCATTTGGATGTCTGCAGTATCAGCAGTAATAGCCATTTCTGCTTTATTTTGATTAATGTATGTATGCCATACCTTTTTCCATTGTTTTACTTTCAACCTACATATATTACTATATTTAAAGTGAGTTTCTTGCTTGAGTTATGGTCCTTATCTATTCCCCAAATCTCTGTTTTTCTTTTTCTTGTCTCTTAATTGGTGTATAGACTATCTACATTTAATGTAATCACTAGCATGTTCAGACTTAAGTGTGCCATTTTATTTATTGTTTTTATTACCTGTTCTTTCTGTATATTGTGTCTGTGCTTCTCTTTGTCTTTCTATGGATTACTTGGATACTTTTTAGAAATTTTTTAATTTATATATAGTGTTATTGAATATATCTTTTTGTATAGCTTTTTCAGTGGTTGCTATAGATATTAAATTTTACATTATATATACATAGTTATAATGGTTGACTGTTGCAAACATTTCACCAGTTTTTTTAATGTGTAGAAACCTTGTCTCCTTTTACTTTCCTTTGGCCTCTTCCTTTTTGTTTCATTTATTATATAATTTTTCTGAAATATTTCCTTCTATATACATTGAGAACCACACACGGTAATGCAATTTTTTTTCAACCACCAAACATAAGTGAGAAAACTCAAGATAAAAGGAAAAATCTGTTATATTTACCCATGTGTTAATGCTTATTTCTTCCCGATGTCCTATGATTTCTTCCTTTATCTTTCTTTTCTGTGTAGAGAACTTCCTTTAACCACATTTTTAGGGTAGCTCTGATAGCAACAAAGTCTTATAGTTTTCCTAAATCTCCAAATGTCTTGTGTTT
The DNA here is from genome assembly GCA_023783475.1 of Daubentonia madagascariensis. NCBI lineage: Eukaryota > Metazoa > Chordata > Mammalia > Primates > Daubentoniidae > Daubentonia > Daubentonia madagascariensis. The sequence goes on from JAKFHU010001798.1 coordinate 63,308,852, forward strand.
CTCTTTATTCCAGAATTATATTTTGGTGGATATAGAATTTGAGTTGCCACTTCTTTTTATCAGCATGTTGAGAAGTGTTGTGCCACTTCTTTCTGGCCTCCATAATTTCTGATAAGAAGTCTATCATTGGAATTTTTTCACCTACAGGTAATGCATCATTTCTCTCTGACTGCTTGTTTTTGTCTTCAGTTTTCAGAAGTTTAACTATGATGTGTCTCAGTGTGGATTGGCAGGGGAAGGTGGTTTCCTTTTTAGGGTTTGCTTAATTTATTGAATCTGTGGATTAATGGTAAGTTTTTTGTGCTTTTTTTGGCCAAAATTGGGAAAATTTTAGCCATTGTTTGTTTTAAAGCCTTTTCAGCTCTATCTACTTTGTCCTGTACTGGGATTCTGATGACAAGAAAGTTGGTTTTTTTCTTATAATCCCACATATACCTGAGTTTATGTTCAGTCCATTTTTTCTCTATTGTTCAGAGTAGGTAATTTCTGTAGTCCACTTTCAAGTTCACTGATTCATTTCTATCCTTTCCATTCTTCTTTGGGTCCATTCATTGAGTATTTTATTTCAGTTATTCTACTTTTTAGTCCTAAAATTTCCATTTGGTTATTTTTATATTTTGTAGTTCTCTGTTGAGAAGTTCTGTTTCTTTGTGGAGACATTATATTCTTTAGTTTTTTCAAATATATTTGTAATTGTTCATTGAAGCATTTTATGATAGCTGCATAAAATCATTGTCAAATCATTCAAATAATTACATCATCTCAGTGTCAAAATCTATTGATTGTCTTTTCTCAGTTTGGAAACTTCCTAATTCTTGGTATAACAAGTAATTTTTTGTTATTATTTTAATTGACATGATGATTGTACATATTTAGGGGGTACAGTGTGATATTTCAATATGTGTATACAATGAGTAATGATCAAATCAGGGTAATTATCATATCTATCACCTCAAATGTTTATCATTTCTTTGTATAAGAGACATTCAAAATCCCTTTTTCTAGCTATTTGAAAATAAGTTTTCAAATACATAATAAATTATTGTTAAATATGGTCACCCTACAGTGCTATAGAACACTAGAACTTATTCCACCTATGTAGCTGTAATTTTGAATCTGCTAACCATCCTCTCCCAATATATCTCCCTTTCTCTCTACCACTCCCAGTCTCTAGTAACTGCTACTCTACTCTCTACTTCCACGAGATCAACTTTTGTAGCTCCCACGTATGAGTGAGAACATGTGGTATGTATCTTTCTGTGCCTGGCTGATTTCACTTATAATGTCTCCAGGCTCATTCATTTTGGTGCACATGACAGGATTTCAGTTTTTAATAGCTGAATAGTATTCCATTGTGTATACATACCACATTTTCTTAATCCAGTCACCATGTGATGGCCACTGAGGTTGGTTACAATCTTGGCTATTGTGAATAGTGTGTTGCAGTGAAAATGGAAGTGCAGATATCTCTTTGACACACTGATTTTCTTTGCTTGGGATATTATATATCCAGTAGTCGATTTCTTGGTCATATGGTAGCTCTATTTTTAGTTTTTTAAGGAAATCCCATACCGTTTTCCATAATGACTGTACTAACTTATATTTCCACTGAGAGTTACCTTTTCTATGCATCCTTACCAGCATTTGTTATTTTTTGTCTTTAAGATACTAACCATTCTAACTGGGGTGAGAATATATCTCAATGTGGTTTTAATCTGCATTTTCCTGATGGTTATTGATGTTGTGCATTTTTTCATATATCTGTTGGACATTTGTTTGTGTTCTTTTGAGAAACGTCTATGATCATTTTCTCATTTTAGAATCAGATTTTTTTTTATTGAGCTGTTTGAATTCCTCATATATTCTGGATATTAATCTCTTGTCAGATGAAGAGTTCACAGCTATTTTCTACCATTCTGCAGGTTGTTTCACTCTTTTGATTCTTTTCCTTGCAGTACAGAAGACTTTCACTTTGCTATAATCCCACTTTTCTATTTTTGCTTTTATCACCTGTGCTTTTGAGGCTTTATCCATAAAATGTTTGACCAGAACAATTACCTGAAGCTTTTCTCTTATGTTTTCTTGTAGTAACTTCATAGTTTTGGATCTTGCTTTTATGTTTTTAATCCATTTTTGATTGATTTTTTGTTGTTGTTATTGTTTGTTTATGATGAGAGATAGGCATCTAGATTTATTCTTCTGCATATAGATATCCAGATTTCCCAGCACTGTCCAGTGAACAGACTGAATTTTCCTAATTTATGTGCTGGCTGTCTTTGTCCAAAATCAGTAGGCTGTAAATAAATGGATTTATTTCTGGGTTCTATATTCTGCTCCACTGGTCTATGTGTCCATTTTTATGACAATACCATGCTGTTTTGGTTACTGTAGCTCTTATGGATGGATTCTCTCAATCCATAAATATGAATTTCTTTCTATTTTTTGTCTCCTCTTCAATTTTTTTCATCAGTGTTTTGTGGTTTTCATTGTAGAGACCTTTCACCTCCATGGTTAAATTTATTCTTAGGGGGGTTTTTGTGGCTATTGTAAATTGGATAGTTTTTCTAATTTCGTTTTCAAATAGTTTACTATTGGTGTACAGAAATGCTATTGATTGTTGTATATTGATTTTGTATCCTGAAATTTTACTGAATTCATTTATCAGTTCTAAGAATTTTTTGTGGCATCTTTAGATTTTTCTATATAGAAGATCATGTTGCCTATAAGCAGGAACAATATAACTTTCTCTTTCCAATTTGTATTCCCTTTATTTCTTTCCCTTGCCTAATGGCTCTAGCTAAGACTTCCAGGACTATATTGAATACGAGTAGTAAATATGGGCATCCTTGTCTTCTTCCAGTTCTTAGATGAAATATTTTCAACTTTTTTCCCCATTCAGTATGGTGTTACTTGTGGGTTTATATGGCCATTACTGTGTTAAGGTGTATTCCTGCAGTACCTAATTTCTTGAGAGTTTTTATCATGAAGGAATGTTGAGTTTTATCAGTGCTTTTTCTGTATCTATTGAAATAGTCATCTAGTTTTTGTCCTTCATTCTGTTGATGTGATGTATCACAGTTATTGATTAAAATGTATGGAATCATCCATGCATCCCTGGGATAAATTGCACTTGATCATGGTATATAATCTTTTTGATGTGCTGTTGGATTCAGTTTGCTAGTATTTTGTTGAGGACTTTTGCATCTATGTTCATCAGGAATATTGTCCTATAGTGTCCTTTTTTTGTCCTTGGCTGGTTTGGTATCAGGGTACTGCTGGCTACGTAGAATGAGTTTGAAAGAATTCCCTTCCCTTTAATTTTTTGGAATAGTTTGAGAAGAATTTGTGTTAGTTCTTCTTTCAAAGTTAAGTATAATTCAGCATTTAAGCCATCTAATCCTGGGCTTTTCCTTACATTACTAATTCAATCTTATTACTCATTATTTATCTGTTCAGGTTTTCTATTTCTTCCTGATTCAATCTTCGTAGGCTGTATGTGTCCAGGAATTTATTCATTTCCATTAAGTTTTCCAATTTATTACTATACAGTTGTTCATAATAGTCTCTGATGGGTCTTTGCATTTCTTTGGTGTCAGTTGTAATGTGTCCTTTTTTTGTTTCTGATTTTATTTACTTAGGTATTCTCTCTTTTTTTTCTTACTTAGTCCAGCTAATGGTTTATCAATTTTGTTTATCTTTTCAAAAAGCCAAGTTTTTGTTCCACTGATCTTTTATATTGTTTTTTCATGTCTATTTCATTTGTTTCTGCTCTGATAGTTATTATTTCTTTCCTTTTCCTAATTTTGGGTTTGGTTTGTTCTCACTTTTCTAGTTTTGTGAGGTACAACATTAGGTTATTTGAAATTTTCCTACTTTTTAACATGGATATTTATTGCTATAAGCTTCCCTCTTAGTATGATTTTTTCTGGACACCATAGGTTTTTGTATGTTGTGTTTCTATTTTCATTTATTTCAAGAAATTTTCTAATTTCTTTCTTAATGTATTCATTCACACATTGGCTATTCAGGAGCAAGTTATTTAATTTCCATGTATTTGAACAGTTTCAAAGTTTCTCTTGTTATTGATTTCTAGTTTTATTCCATTGTGGTCAGAAAAGATACTTGATATGATTTTGATGTTTCAAAATTTATTAAGACTTGTTTTGTGTCCAAACATATGGTCTATCCCGGAAATGTTCCATGTGTTAATGAAAAGAATGTGTATTTTGGAGCTGTTGGATAAAATATTCTGTAAATGTCTGTTAGATCCATTTACTCTATAGTACAGTTTAAATCCAAAGTTTCTTTGTGGACTTTCTGTCTAGATAATCTGTAGAATGCTTGTAGAGGGGGTTTGAAATCCTTGGAATTATTGTCCTGAGATCTATTTCACCTTTCATATTTGATAATATTTGCTTTATATATATGGGTGCTCCTGTGTTGGGTGTATATATATTATTTACAATTGTTATATCCCCTTGCTGAATTGATGTTTTTCACTATATAATGACAATGACCTTCTTTGTCTCTTTTTACTGTTTTTGACTTCTACTTTACCTGATACAATACAGCTACTCCTGCTTGTTTCAGTTACTGTTTTCATGGAATATCTTTTTCTATCCCTTCATTTTCAGTTTAAGTGGGTTTTCATAGGTAAAGTGAGTTTCTTGTAGGAAGTATACAGTCAGGTCTTGTTTTTTTATCTATTCTATAGATAAAAATTATCTATATAGTCTATATAGTCTATAGACTGTTTCTCTTGCTGCTTTTAGAATTCTCTCTTAGTCTTTGACTTTTGACAGTTTGACTACGATGTGCCTCGGAGAGGACCTTTTTGGGTTGAATCTATTTCAGAACTCTTGAACTTACTTGATCTAGATGTTCATATCTCTCCTAAGACATGGGATATTTTCAGCTATTATCTTATTAAATAGATGGTCTATGTTGTTTTCCACATCATTTTCTTCTAAAATTCCCTGTAATGCAAATATTTGTTTGCTGGTCATGAGGGTGACATTCCTGGCAGTGGTCAGTGGGCAGGCCAGTTCACAGGGCCTAAGTGGTATACTGGATGCACAATAGCTTCACCTGGTAAAAGTTGCCAGTGGCAGTGGGTCCTTAATGGGCCAGTCCTCTGTCCAACAAGTAATGATTTCAGTTGAAATATGGACATTTTACATATTATATCACAAGATTATGCATATTATTTGGATATTGTGTTTTACCAGATCTCTTTGACACTGATTTGGAGGATGAAGGGAGACACTGTAACCATGGGGCCAGCTCAAACCAATTAACTATTGCTTAATTTGTTATAGATGGCACAGAGTCAAAATTGCAAGTCATGTGGCCTATGCATGCAGAATGGAAAAAAGATTCAACCTCCTAATTGTTAACACCACCATACTGGCAGACAGGCTGCATTGGTATTACCTTGAAACTAGTTACTACTTTTATGGGCCATAAAAGATTGACCCACCCTCAGATCGGGGAGACAGATTTGGACATATTTAAGCATTGTCTCCTGTCCTCTTGCCAGTTAACTCTCAATAAAGTTTTTTCTTTTCTCAAAAGCTGGTACCATAGTACTGGCTTCTATGTGTGTCAGGAAGTGAGCCCATTGCTTCATAACACCACCACCTCAATACTGTTAGGTGGGGTGAAAGTCAGGTTCTTCATTCAGCCTCCATTGACACCTGGGAGAAGAAGGAACTTCTTGTTAATGTTGGATGAGATTATAAATTTAAGATCTCTGTTAAGTCTGTGCTAAAACTACCTTGGCTGGAAGTGGGAGGTGTGTCTCATTACCACTGGATGGAGGTAGAAGCCCAGGATCTCCATGTGGTAAAAAAGAATACCCTGAAAACAGAACAGAGGTGGTCTCAATACTGCTGAGTGAATAGGGCTTGTTACAACTTTATAGGACATCTGGGCTCCCTACTTTGCCTCAGGCTTTTTTTTCTGTGCCATTTAGCTTACATAGAGCAGTTATGTGAAAGTTTTCTGTCTTACTAGGTTGCAGCTTTAATGATTTTTTGGCTAAAGTAGGCATTCTTTGGTACATTTTTGCATATATTCACTGGTATTTCTGTATTTCCACATCTTCATTATTAAATCTATATGAGGTTACAAGGAAACCAAGGGAACTCACCATTTTGCTTTCCCTTGAGATCTAAAGATCCTTAGCTAGTCTATCTTCTTATCTCCATCTTTTACAGTCTTCTTATGTTTGTCTTATATATCATGTCCAAGATTTTTAGATATATTTAGTAGGAGGAATGAGAAAAAATACATTTATTTCATCTTCCCAGAAGTGGAAATCTTAGTGTTCTTTTAAAGATATGGGCTCCTTTTCATGTCATTCCATGTCTGTGGCTGTCATATGTAGTCATTGCATCCTCTTAGACATGGTAATTAGCTCAGGTTAGCAAATGTAACCCAAATAAGACCAATCAGAGCCAATAAAATTCACTAGATTTTGATGAAGTTATTGGGAATGAGAAACTCTCTTTTGGGGGATTTTTGATCTGAAAACACGTCAGTCTGCAGCTGTGGGTTCATTCTGTTATGTGATGAGAGGCCATACATGAAAGTGAAATCAACGTAGAAGAAAACAGAGGCAATATGTAGGGAATGAGTTGCTGTCCATTGATGACACTATTTGAACCCTTGGACATAGTAGGGTCCTGAATCTTGTTCCACATTGTGCTATTCAATGAGGTAAACCAGTATGTGCCATTTTTAATTTAACTTAGATTTTCAGTTTTTATAATCAAAGGAGACTTAAAATATATCCACCTTACTAACATTTCTGTAGAAATCAATCATCCTAGTTGCCTGTAAAACATCACATGGTCCTCGCTATATCAGTGTTTATGTCATGGCTTATGCAAAGTTAAATCCAAAACCCTAGGAATATAGAAGAATGAGTCAACTTTGTTAGACATTTTAAATATTCTTCCTCATTCAAAATACTCAGAAATATGCTCATTTTTATCTACTTGAGATAAAGAATGTCTCATATAAATTACTGGGCTATTCCTAATGCAGGCTGTGAGATCAGGACCTTATATACTATGGGCAAAAATATTCAGTGCCTTCTTAATATTTGCTAAAAAAAAAAAAAAGCATCATGCTCTCCAATAGTCTACTAATAATATAAATTTTTAGTAGGTGGTAATAACATTCTTGAAATAATTAGAAATAAAGCTGTGTGTATATATATATATATATATATATGCCTATATATATACATATACACACACACACAAACACATATACTACTAAAAATATACTCTATTCTCTACTTTATTCCCTTCCATTCAATTCCTCTTTTACTGCTTGTCTTTAATGTCAATTCTGTCTCTATAAATTGTTTGGTTACCCTTTAATGACTGGAGTTTGTCCTAGGAGAACATATGTTTTTGTATACTCATTGACATGAAATATTTATGGAGCTAGAAGTTGAATATCTGAAGAGTAAGGGGGAATTTTTAGAGGTAAGAGTGGAGAGCTAAGGAGGAAAGATAATCCTAGAACAGCTTTCAACTTTGACTCATCCTATAACAAACTAGTTTCTAGCATGAACATGTGATTAAACTGTATTTTAAATGATCATAAATATGAAAATCACATCATGGTTGATTTATTTTTGTAACCCCAGGCCCATTAAAAAAAAAAACACAGAGTTGATTCTCAATACATAGTCATTGACTAACTGAATGAATGAGAAGTCAGGGGCTTCAAGAAGTCTGAGTTTTTTAGGTAGTACTTTGAGTTTTCTGCATTCATTTTTACCTCTCTTTTGACCGTGGCTTGTTTGAGGTTCTCAAATTTGTGTTCTCTGGCTAAACTCTTGACTCTTATATCTAAATTAGAAAATAAATGGTAACTTCCCTATTAGAAAGCTTTTGTGGAGTAATAGCTCCTCAATTAAGGCCAATTTGGCTTGGATCTCTTTCGAAGACCACCTGCCTTTCACAGGCTCTGAAAGATGCTACTTAGGTTAGGATTCCTAAGAGTTTGTTAATTGAATAACTATCTGGCAAATGCAGCAGACCCAAGCACAGCTTGGGAAATATGTGAGGGGAAATGGTGGATTAGAAGAGGGTAGAACCACAAGATGCATACTTTATCTCCTATAACTTTTCCCCTCTTAATGGCAATAAACCACCCACCTGGCAGAAAGCTTACTGGCATGATCTAAGTAAGTTGGAAATATTTTTAAATTACCTTGTGGAAATTTTTTACTATATCAGTGACCTTTTTTATTCTGTGTAAAAGGTTTTCATCTCCATATTGAGTTAATATATATTAAGAAAGCATTTGAACTATACATACAGGTGCACATAAAAAGAGACAAATGAAATTATTCTCATGTGTAAACATGACTTTATATCTACTATTCATTTTTTAATTGGCATATTTGCTAGAATAAATTTTTTTTATTATGTTTCTTAATTTGGGCTGGTTGTTTTATTTATTTTTTATTTTTATTTTATTTCAAAGTATTATAGGGGTACAAATGTTTTTGGTTGCATGAATCGCTTTTGTAATGCTCAAGTCAGGGTTAAAAGTGTGCCTGTCACCCAGACAGTGTTCATTGTACCCATTAGGTAGGTTTTCACCCATCTGCTCCTCCAACCTCCTCCAGCTTGATTTCTACTGAGTTTTACTTCTCTCTGTACACATGTGTTCTCATCAGTTAGTTTGAATTTAATAGTGAGTACATGTGGTATTTATCTTTCCATTCTTTAGATATTACACTTAGGATAATAGTCTCCTGTTCCATCCAAATTGTTGCAAAAGGCATTAAGTCATCCTTTTTCATGGCTGCATAGTATTCCATGGCATACATAAACCACATTTTGTTAATCCACTCATGAACTGATAGGCATTTGGGTTGATTCCACATCTTTGCAATTGTGAATTGTGTTGCAATAAATATTTGAGTGAAGGGGTCTTTTTGATAAAATGACTTTTTTCCTTTGGGTAAACACCCAGTAGTGGGATTACTCAATCAAATGTTGTATCAACTTTTAGTTCTTTGAGGAATCCCCATACTATTTTCCCTAGAGGCTGTACTAATTTGCAATCCCACCAACAGTGTATAGGGATTCCTTTCTCTCTGCATCCACTCCAGCATCTATTGTTTTTGGACTTTTTAATAAAAAACATTCTGAGTAGGGTAAGGTGTTATCTCATTCAGGTTTTGATTTGCCTTTCCCTGATGATTAGTGACATTGAGAATTTTTTCATATGTTTATTGGCCATTTGTGTATCTTCTTTTGAAAAGCTTCTGTTCATGTCTTTCGTCCACTTTTTAATGGGTGGTTTGATGTTTTCTTGCTGATTTGATTGAGTTCTTTGTTCATTCTTCTTATTAGTCCTTTATTGGGTGAATAGCTTGTGAATATTTTCTCCCATTCTTTAGGTTGTCTATTTGCTCTGTTAATTATTTCTTTGGCTATGTAGAAGCTTTTCAGTTTAATCAAAACCCATTTATTTAATTTTGTTGTTGTGATTACCATTGGGTCTTCTTCATAAATTCTTTGCCTAGGCCAATATCTACAAGAGTTTTTCCAACATTTTCTTCCAGAATTCCTATGGTTTCATGTCTTACATTTAAGTCCTTTATCCATCTTGAATTAATTTATCTGAGTGGGGAGGGGTAGGGATCCTGTTTCATTCTTCTGCATGAGGCTATCCAATGTTCCCAGCACCACTTACTCCCTATTGTATATTGTTGTCTGCTTTGTCAAAAATCAATTGGTTGTATGTGGATGGTTTTATATCTGGGTTTTCTGTTTTGTCCCATTGGTCTACATCTCTATTTTTGTGCCAATACCATGCTGTTTCAGTTACTATAGCCTTGTAGTATAGTTTGAAGTCTGGTAATGTGATGCCTCCAGATTTGTTCCTTTTGCTTAAGATTTCTTTGGCTATTTGGTCTCATTTCTTGTTTCATACAAAGCATAGAATTATTTTTTCTAGATCTGTGAAATATGATGTTGGCATTCTGATAGAGATTACATTGAATCTGTAAATCACTTTGGGTATTATGGACATTTTAAGAATTTTGATTCTACTGATCCATGAGCATGATACTTTTTCCACTTGTTTGTATCATCTACAATTACTTTTCTCAGTGTTTCATAGTTCTCTATGTAGAGATCTTTCACCTCCTTGGTTAAGTATGTTCTTAGTTATTTTGTTTTCTTTGTAGCAGTTGTGAATGGTATTGAGTCTTTGATTTGACCTTGATTACAAAGCCAGGAAAGGACACAACAGAAAAAGAACACTACAGACCAATATCCATTATGAATATAAATGCAAATGTTCTCAATAAAATACAACCAAACTGAATTCAACAGCATATCAAAAAAATTGTCCACCACGACCAAGTGGGTTTCAACCCAGGGATGCAAGGATGGTTCAACATACATAAATCAGTAAATGTGATTCACTACATAAACAGAAGGAAAAACAAAGATCATATGATCATCTCAATAGATGCAGAAAAAGCATTTGACAATTTGGTACCTTTTCATGATAAAAACCCTCAACAAACTAAGCATAGAAGGAACATATCTCAAAATTATTAAAGTCATATATGACAAACCCACAGCCAAAATCATTCTGAATGGGGAAAAGTTGAAAGCATTCCCACTAAGAACTGGTGCAAGACAAGGATGCCCACTGTTACCACATTTATTCAACATAGTTTTGGAAGTCCTTGCCAGAACAATCAGGCAAAAGAAAGAAATTAAGGGTATCCAAATCAGGAAAGAGGAGGTCAAACTACCCCTGTTTGCTGACAATATGCTCTCATGTCTAGAAAACCCCAAAGATTCCACCCAGAGACTCCTGGAATTGATAAATAAATTCAGCAAAGTCTTAGGTTATGAAATCAGTGTACACAAACCAGTAGCATACCTATACACCAATAACAGTGAATCTGAGAGTCAAATCAAATCTTTTTATTTTTATTGCTTAAATTCATTTACACATACAATAATACAAAAATGTACATATTCTATAAAAATGTAAAATAAAACAGTTAAATTTAAGGTCCTCTACATTATCATCCTTAATGTTGATTTTTTTCTACTTGTCTCCTGTCACTATGTTTCTCAGCTTGGTAAGTATCCTTCTAGATATTTGTTTTAATATCTAGATATTAAATTTAGATAATGTTTTAATATCTAAATATTATCTAATAATATTTAATTTAATTTATATTAAATATTCAATTTATTTTCCTTGATATGAAAGTTATGTTAAATGGCTGTTCAATCCAGATTCTATTACTTGGTTTTATAATCTTGATTACAACAATGATATAAGATACATGAGAAAGAGCAAACCGAAAGTTAACAAAGTAGTGTTACTATACTTGGAAAATTAAAAATACCAGGACAACTCCCCCAGCTCCTTATGCAAAAAGAAAGGTCAAGCCTGGAGATTGAGTCATGCAACATCCCCTTCCAAATGAATAGCTGTTACTAACATTATATGTTCGCCAGATTACCATGGAAAGGTAAATGGCCTCAGGCATCTACAAGGAATATACTCACAGATCATTCATAAGGAAATTTTTTGCTAGCCTCCCATAAACAAGGACACTCAAATTTTAACTTTTGGCGTGCACACTAAATCTAGCTTCTAAAACTAAAGCCTGTTCAATTCCATACTAATAATGTTGATTATAAGCTTTTCTTCCCAAATGCAGAACAGAGACAAGATCAATCTTTCTTCTACCTACCCAGGGACATCTACCTAATTGATTCTTCCTTTACTCCTATTTTCTCTTTTAAAAATTCACCTTATATTATGTAAAATGTAAATTTCCTGGACACTAGTAATGTCTCACAAGAATGTAACCATTTGCTTTACTGCTCACACCTCTCCCCCTTTTTCTTTCTGTGTGCTCTTCTCCTTAAATACTAAGTTCCCAAATCCCTCTTCAGAGAGCACAGGTCACGAATACTTTTGAAGTTTGTGCTTTTTCTGAGTGTGTCCTCAAACTTTGGCTTAATATGCCTCCATTGATTTAGATCTTTGTCTCAGTCATTTATTTTGGATTATCATACTCTAAATACAAAGAGCTTTGATAGATTTTGTATTTCTACCATACAAAATAAAAATAAAGTAATAATAATTACAAAGTAATATAAATTAAAGCAACAAAAATTATAAAGTCAATTATATTTAAAAGTAAATATAACAAGTAAAAATAAAAATAATTCAAAACATAATAATCATATACTTGAAAATGAGCCCCTAGATATGTGTCTGGTGCACAGTAGGTCCTTAATGTCTTATTGTTTTACTTCGTGAGTTATTAGCTTCACCTCAAAGTGCAATGATGGAATATGTATAAAATAAAGATTTACATATTATAGTAAATTATTATACTATTATTAACAAACATACAGAAAGTGATGTTTGATAAAAAGTGCTAACATTCATAGAAATGAGGAAATTTAGATTAATGTTATCTATCAAAGGAGTCTGAAAGAAAAAAAGTGATATAACATCCTTCATAACTAACCCCACTGTGCTAGTGTATGTTTTGCAGCTTCATTGAAGTCATCTAAATTTCTTGGGCAAATAAATATTTAAGAACACTAAATATGTTTTTAGCAACATCTAAATACTCTCTGTAAAACAGGCACACTCACAGAATTAAAAACTCATCCTTCAGTTCAACTTGGCTTATTGTTTTTGTCTTGTTTTTTCCAATCTTTATAACTTAAATGCTGTCTTTCACCCTGGCTATGGCACCCAGGGATTTGTTTTGCATACTAATTTTGAGAAAATGTATCATTTATTATTTCCACAATAGATCTTAATGGCTATATTTTGTGTTTGACAGTTTACTAAATAAATTTTTTAAAAATCTCCCTTCTTTGCCCCCTCCCCAGTTAAGCTCCCTAGCCCCCATAACAACTTTCAGGCCCAATTGAATCTTTACAGGTGAGTTTTAATCCATGAACAACCTTAGTTTGTGATGGAAGTGATCATATGGTTTTAATTATAATTGTGTTCACTGCTCCATTATAATTAGAGCTCAGCTGACCCTCTTGGCCAGTTTTGCTTTCAGATTAGCAAGAGACAGTCTCCTTTTGCCAGCATTCATCAGCTTCTTGTAAATTCAGTAACAATATAGTGGTAACTGTTCCTTACTATGGTTTTTTAGGCTGCTAAGAAGTTGAATGTCCCTCTCAGATCTTGAATTCTGGCTCCAATGGCTTAAAGAAAACTGAGTAGATAATTTAGGCCACATAGATTTCTTTAGTCAGAAATGTACCTCGTTCATTCCTCCCCATCTGCTTTCTTATTTAAGCTTTTTTTTGATCCCCCCCCATTTTTTTTTAAAATTTTGCCCAAACCAAAAAAATTTTTTTTAATTTTTTAAATTTGGAATGGGCTTGGGCAGTTTCCCCCCCCTTTAAAGTTGTCGGGTCCCTTTTACCCTTTTTTACCTCCCCCTTCAGTTCCACTTTTTTCGCCCCCAAAATTTTTTAAAAATTTTTTTTTTTCCAAAAAGTAGGGAAACAAATTTTTTTCCACTTCAAAAAAAAAATTTTTAGAGGTTTAAAAAAAAGGTTTTTTTTCCCCCCCAAATTGAAAATTTTCAAAAAAAAAGCCTTTTTTAAACAATAAAAAATATATTCCTTTATTAGGTAAAGACCCCTTGCCTCCGGTTTTAAAAATTTTTTTATAAACCTTTTAGGGGCTTTTAAAAACACCCCCTCTTGCCCCCTTTTAACCTTTTCACAAAAAACATTTCACCTTTGAATTAAAAAAAAAAAAATTTTTCCCTTTTTTTGTGGGGGGGTTTTTTTTAAAACCCAAAAAGAATTTTTTAAACTCAAATTTTGCGGTTTTTTTGTGAAAAGTTCGGGCCCTCAGAAACCCTCTTTTAATTTTCAAAAAACCTTTGGGGGAAAAAATTTTTTTAGAAAAGTCAAGAAAACCCCGGGGAACCGGTTTTTGGAAAAAACAGAAAAAAAAAAACCCCTTTCCCAAAAAAACGTTTTTTTAAATCCAACGTTTAAACCCCTGCGCCCCTTTTCCCCTCCCATACCCCCTGACGGGGGCCCGGGCCTTTATCACCCCTTAAAAAAAAAAAGGCAAAAAACCAGTTATACTGGGAATAGGATCCCAAATTTAAATTTTTAAATCCAACTTTAAAAAAAAGGGAAAAAACCCCCAACCCCCGCCCAAAAGGGGGAACATGAAAAGGGAAAAAAAAAAGCGTCATGATCAACTTTTCCAAAAAAGGCTTGGTTTAAAACACCCCAGTTCCATAAAAACCCCCCTTTTTTCCCCAAAAAAAAACAATTTTTTAAAAAAAAATTAATTTTTTCTCCTAAAAATTTTTATAATTTAAATTAAAATCATTAATCAAGTGTACTAATTAATTAAATTTAAAACCAAATTTTTTTTGCTTTTTATCAAAATTTTTTCAGGTTGTACCGGGGGTTTCAAAACCATTTTTCCCCCAAAATTTTACGGGGGAAAAAACCCTTAAAAATGTTAAAAATTTTAACACTAAAAAATAAGAAAAAAATGAAAAATTTAGATTTTTATTAACAAGTTGGTAAATTTAACAGGGTTAATACAAAGGTAAAACCCGTTATTCCCCAATTTTTGGGTAATTAAAAAGGTGGCGAACCTCATGGAGTCAGGGAATCAAAAAACAAAAACAGAAAAGAGAAGGTAATGGTAAAAAATTAGAATTGATTTTAAAACAAATCAAAAAAACCCTTTCAAGGTGCCTTCTCAACACTAAAAAGGGGTTTATGGTTTTAACAAATAAAAAAACAAAAAAGTTCCCCTTATTTAATATAATCCCTGCGGGATTCCCAATCTTTAATTGGGCATACCAAGGAAGCAAAAGGAAGAGAGGTAGTGGAAGGGGGGGGAGGAAGGGGGGGGAAGGAAAAAGGGGAAAAAGAGAAAGGAGGAAAAGACTTGGAGAATGAGAACAACACCCTTTTTTTGTTTACACCCTTTAAAATGGTGATTTAATTTCTGGGAGAAAGACCCTAAACCAATTTTAACAGCCCACACAGCCCACACAGCCCACTAAAGCAGCAAACTATGAATACATAGCATGTAAAAAATAATTGCTGTACATAGAATCACAACAGTTTTCAGCTGGAAAATTGAAGTCCAGTGGTTTAAAAGACATCTCCCAGTGTCACTTGATAAAAGGCTCAGTGCTTTTTTCCTTCTCACTAGACAGCACAAAACTATATTTTTGTAATAAATAATCAAAAATTAAATTAAATTTTCATCCATGAAAAAATATTTATAATAATATTTTTATAGAATTACTTCAAATATGAATTCGGTGGTATCTATAACTTAGATTAATTATATAAAACAAAAGTTTATTTTTTGCTGTATATATTTATCAAAAGTTATTCTATACCATTTTATGTATCATCTATAGTTTTCAAAATCAACTAGTTTTAATTTCAACTACCCAAATGTGGCTACTGAGCAGTTGAAATGCAGGTGATCCAAACTAGGATAAACTCAGATAAGTTTAAAATACACACTGGATTGACTTAATATGAAGACTTAATAGGAAAAAAATAAGAAAAAATTTATGTATTTTTTATATTGATTACATGTTGCAGTGATAACATTTTAGATACATTGGGTTAAATAAAATTTATTATTAAAATCCATTTTAACTGTCTCTTAATTTTGGGAGTAAATGTCTTGGATTTGTGGCTGTTGACCTTCATGGAAAGTTCAGGAACTTTTCAAAAAATAACTTATATAAGCCAAGATCAAATATGAGAGGGTATTGGGTCATAAAACTTAGCAAATTGATTTATAAAAACAAAAGTCTAAAAGAATAACCTGTTATACACAGGATGTATTATTCTCAAATGCCACTGAAAATATGTGGCATGGGTGTAAGCTATAGGATATTATAGTACACAAGATAATAAAAGATACAATATCAAACTGCATAGATGGTATGTTTTTCTCCATATTGAATTTTTATAAATTAGGTGGCAGGTATTTCTGCTCTATTTCCCTCCATAAG
Source organism: Daubentonia madagascariensis (assembly GCA_023783475.1). NCBI lineage: Eukaryota > Metazoa > Chordata > Mammalia > Primates > Daubentoniidae > Daubentonia > Daubentonia madagascariensis. The sequence goes on from JAKFHU010001798.1 coordinate 63,324,927, forward strand.
GCTTTGGCAACATCTACTGAATCATAGCAGGAGCAGAACGTGTGCAAAGAGAAGGGAGGTGGTGAGAGGCTGTGGAGGGGAAGGAGAAGGGAAATGGAGGGAGAGCAAAAGAGAGCAGGAAAATAGAAGAGGAAGAGGAGAGGAAAGAGGAGAAAGAAGAAAAAGGCAGAGGAATGGAGAACAACACCTTTCCTTTGTTCTCTACAGTCCAGCTTCCATCGGAGCGCAATTGTCCATGGCTCTTCTCCCTATTGTCTGAGAGGATAAGACCATAACTAAGATTCTCAAGGAATGTGGCTTTCCCTACTTTGGGGCTGTTTTTGGTAAAGGTGGTTTAGAGAAGTTGGATATACTAAACCACCAACTGACTCAAACTTGCTTTTCTTCCTTTCTTTTTTGCTATAATTAAGGTCAACCTAAGGGTAACAAAAAATTGACTCATATTAAGAAAATTAAATATTTTTTTAAAAGCTTATCTTTTTCATCTCCAAGACATTTCTAATTTTCTCCCACTCATTGAGATTTCTTATGAATCTTTATATATATTGAATAATTGAAAAAATAATAATAACTATTAAGTTTTATATAACCCCTGTTTTCCAGACAATATTCTCCTCACCTTAACCTTTGCTATACAGTCTTGTTTACCTTTCCAGATAGATTTGGATACTTCCCCCTGTGCTTTTGATACTATTAGAAATTAGATGATATTTCAAGAACATCTCTCTTTCATGATAGTAAAAGAAATACTTAGGAGGATGGGCACTGGGTTATGAAAAGAGGTGTATCACTCAAAGAAAAGAAGGGGATTAGGAGAAAACATTGCCTTCTTAAAACATTTGCTTTGAATATTTTCAGGTAATATGCAGGTAATTTGTTAAAACTATTGAAAAATTTTAATCATGTAAATCTTCTACTTATAAGTGATTTGAGATACCCAAATTTGTAATCTTTAATTTTATAAGATATTTTTCTATTGTACATATGCTTGTTTTAATAGAGGCCTCTTGATGCCTTAATTTTAATCTTGATAGACATTTTCAGCTAGCAATTTTGCTGTTAGAATATTTTTCTAAATTGGTTATAACTGATATATATACAAAAATGCTCCTAGCAGTCCTATTTATAATACTGAAAAGTTGGCAATAAACTGAATAGTCAGTAATAGGAATGATAAATATTTGAAAAAGATAATAACTGGAATTTTCTTAATTATTAAAACTTATGGGAAATAATTAAATAACATAACATGCATGAAAGAACAAATTATAAAATTATGTGTTAAACATTATCAAGATTATGTTAATACACATGTAAATGTTTTGTATATATTATAAACATATACATTATATATTATATTTATAGTAATAGAAATTTCTACCAGAAAGTATTAACAATTGTTTACTATAGCTAATGGAGTCAAAAGTGCTTTGATTTGGTGTTATTTTCTATATATTCTAGTGTTAAAAAATACATTGCTTTAATAATAAGAATAAAAATAAAGTTTGTTTTATAAGAAAAACTAAATATAGTAAACACAATAGAGCATATTTTAATATTTGCCTAAAGATAACAGAATTGAGTTTTTCATAACATTAATGTCAAAACATCAATCAGAAGGCTAGCTAACAGCATTGGTTTTACATAAAGTATTAAGGGCCTACTATAAACACTTTTGCACAACTCTTACCAAGTAATTAATCATTTCTTTCCTTATATCATTACCGAACTTAATATGTACCACTTTTATTGTATTTATCATTTTGTTGAAATAATTTTTGCATGGGTATCTTTCTTACTTGATCATAAATGTGTTGCAGGGGAATGTGTGCCTTATTTTTCTTCCTAAATTCAGTGTTTAGCATAGTTTCTGATATAAGTGGTGAATAAATATTTGTTGAATGAATGAATAATTAAACAAGTGAAAAACTAAGCAAGATAAAAATCCTATGAGAAATAAGACAGAAGTTCTATACGGCAATGGTAATATCCAATGTGGGACAAAGATAGGACTCCTACAATTAACAGATATCACGTTTGCTTTTGGTTTTAGATGGTTGCTTGCTTTTAAGTCTTTAATGTAAAATGATAAGGAAGAACCAATGAAACAGTTTTAGAATACTACTAGTTCATTTGTGCCACAGCTAGGCTGTAACTCATTTAACTTCACTAGGATGGACCAGGATTTTTTGACTTTGGAACTATTGACATTTTAGGACAGATAATTCTTTGTTGTGGGTAGCTGTTCTGAACATTGTAAGATGTTCAGCAGCATCTTTGGCTCTACCCCATTGATATTAGTAGTACCTTTCCACCCCAGTTCTGACAAACAAAAATGTCTGAATACATTGCCAAAAGTCCATTGAGGGTCAAAATTGCCTGAGGTTGAAAAATATCGGCGTTCTGCTAAACTGTTATCCAAATGGTCAGGAGTCATTGAGGTTTCTTGGCAAGGGCATTGAGAACTTAGTATCCACTTTAACAAACAGCAAAATGCAAGTATTATAGAAATATAAGAAGTTACTTCAGGAACAAGGTCACATAAAATCAAAAGGATACAAAAGTGAACATCTGAGCAATTTATTTTTTCTCTTTCCCCATCTTAGGTTGTCAGTTCAGATTCAGTGGTTGTTTGGTTACAATCTGAGAATATTTTTTTCATATTGGGTATAATGAGGATGATATATCCACAGAATTCTTGTATATCAATATTTCTTTCTTCCTGCAGGTAAATGAAAACTAAGTTGATTGTGGGATTTTTGGCTTACAGTCCTTTTTGCTCAGTAATCAATAAATGTTACAATTTTTCTTTTCACATGAAGGCCCCAGGAAGTTTGACTGTGGTCCAATACTTTTTCATTTATAATTTTTTTTTTTTTACTCCTAACCTAAATTTACAAGAACACGCCTAGGTGTGGAAGTTTTCTTATTAATCCATCAGTGATTCCTTTGTACGAGATTATTTTTCCTAAAAAAATGTTTTTGACTATTTGATTATGTTCTTCCTTCAATTTCTTCCTTTTTTCCTTCTGGGACTTAAATTATTCACATTTATTTCTCTGAACCTATTCTCCAATTCTCCTCTGTGCTCCCTCATGCATTCCATCTCTTGGTATTTTTGCTCTTTGGTTAGAAATATTTCTTCTTCTGCATCACCCTGGTCTCAATTATATACCAGTAGCCACACTTTCCTTAAATATGCCTAGTTAGGTTTATTTTTATAATTTGAAAATTGCATTTTTAGTTTTAGGAAATATATTTCTCCTATTTTTTTTTTTTCTTATTAGTGTTTAATTCTTGCTTAAGTGCTCCTTCCTCCAAGTATTCTTCTATTACACCTTTCTTTTATTCTGGAAAGGTGTTCTCACCTCCATATTTTGCAACTTTCAAACTTCAATATCTGCATATCTAAAACCTGCCATATATAAGCGGTCAGTTCAAAACTTATATTTCTACTTAGATGAGAAAACAAAATGAAAAAATTCTTTTCATCTGTCCACATCCCATTAAGAAATGAGAATAAGAGAACAACATGGGGTTGAAATAAATTTGACTATTATCTATCTCAGCATTCTTCAGTTCAAACAGTCTATTTCAGCTTAAAATAGTCTGTATGGAAAATAATTATTCAACTCTAATTTGTGTTTTTTCCTACCATCACTCAGATTTCCTCCCTGCCCCCGTCTGGAGTCTGACTTCTAAGTTGACAATAGCATGATTGTCCCAAGCATTCGGACTCAGTAGCCTTTTGTTTCTGGGATATAGGGCAAGTGACTCCTCTGGATTGGGTACAGTTTCTTGAATCCCAAATCTATCTCTTTCTTGATATTCTCATCTTTTGGTGATAATTCTAAGAGCATCTTCCTCTCCTAGTATAAATACTGTAACAGGTTTCACTGATCTAATAACTTCCCAGTAGAAAAATAAGATTTGGCCCACATGTGCTAAATATTTCTTCCCCTTTTCTCCTCTTAAATTCAATTATACTGGATATCTTAGTGACTTGAAATAATTTCCATTTCTTACTCTATTAAATTTTGAAGTATTGCATAATACCCAGTTTTTAAAGATGAGTATCAGTACCAATACCCTTCCCTCAACCACATCTCCTCTTTTATCCTCTCATCTGCTGTCAGCTTCACTTTTAATTTTATATTTTCCAGGTGTTCAAATTTACATTTTTACTTTTAGCTCCAACCACAAAACGTCTTCCATGCATTGTCCACAGATTGGATCCAATGTATAAAACCAATAAATTAAATTTATATTATTAAGATAATGATTTGCCTAGGATAGATTGTAGGATCAGCAACTGTGCCAGGTTTACATTTCCCTCCCTATAAGTGCAATGGCATGTCATTAGAGCCATTCAGAAATGAAGGTTTCCTTTATAAATATCAAATGAATTATCTTTTCTTATACAGTATTGATTTCATAAAACCATGAGATATTTTAGTGTGCGTCATAATTGCACTAACACTTTCTTTGATATTTTTTGTCTGTTTTGTGCGTGAGGTTTAAATTTCTCCTCATCTTAAATCATTTGCCTTCATCAAATCCTCCAGATGTTTTATCAATCTCAGAATTATTGTGTGTGTGTGTGTGTGTGTGTGTGTGTGAGAGAGAGAGAGAGAGAGAGAGAGAGACACTCCTCAACCTCTTTCTCAAAGTTCTCTGGCTCCTGTCCTCCTGCTCCCTTCTTTAGACCCTCTGTCCAGGTGGAATTCTGGGGCTTGCCCTCAGGACACTTCTCTACTGATAAAATATTTCCTGAATTCTATCTTTGACTTTTAATCTTTCTTGACTTTGTCCATCCTTTTAAATAATTTTAAGAAAGTATGTGTACAAACTTTTAAGTCCTATGCATGAGTGAAGTATTCCTTGTTCTCTCTCTCTCTCTCTCTCTCTCTCTCTCTTTTCATGACATACTGGACTTTTACATGGATGAAATAGACCCTTCAATTTTTCTAAGCAAATTAACTTCAGACTGTTTTAGTTTTGTCTGGGTCATTGAATATCTCTGTTTCCTTTTGGATCAGTTTCCCTGTTTGTGTCTTGATCACATGGTGTTGGTTTTCTCCATACTGGTGATTCGTGATGCTTGGTTGTCATCCAGTAGTATTAAGAAAGTAGCCTGTATAGCTGGTGAGACAGAGGGTTATCTTTGCCAACTTGAAAGTAAGATGATGCCTCTGCCATATTATTGTTTTGAGAGGAAATTCTGACTAAGAGGTTATTATTGAACAAGATGAATTTTATAAAGTGGCAGACTTTGATTAAGGTACAGGAGCTGGGAGCTGTTTGAAGATGAAGGTATTCAAATGAAGGACAATTTTCTATAGTATGTGAAAGTCCACAATAGAAGTCTTAGATTTATCCAAGTATAGTATTTAATTTCTCTAAAAAAGAAATTTGGTTAATGCCAACTACCTGTGCCCTGTGCACTGGAATGGGAAAAGTATATTACAAGCTGAGTGCTCTAGCTGTTCCAAGAACATATCTTAAATTAATCTTTCCGTTTTTAAGTTTAGTTTCTACATATGCTCTGTGTTGGGCCCACTGACTTCAATGAGGAATTCATACAGAATTGTATAGATAGGATTGATTTCCAGCTCTCTATAGCCTACTCATGATGTGGTTCAAGTCTCTCTCTGCCTGTCTCATTCATTAACACACTCTCAGCCACTTTGGTCTTCCAGAAATTTATCAAAACCTTTGCTTCTATATGGGTTTATTATGTTTTGTATTAATACTTATGAAATTTATTTTGATATGAAGGATGAGAGGCAAATGTGTTAACTCAATCGTCCAGTTCAGCTGGAAATGCTATTTAATGTCGAATTTAAAAATTCCAAAATCTGTTTTTCTTTAATTATTTATATTTCATATAATTATTTTTTGTTTTATATATGATATTTCTCAAATTTATCTGTAAATTCTAATTTCAGATTTTTAAATTATTCAATATTGATTTTGGGCCCTGAATTATGAAATTCAACTCAGCCTCTTTTTGCTATTTTTTTATTGTGAAATAATTTAAAATTTTAAAAAATATTGAAAAAATAGTTCCAGAAAAGTCCACATATCTTTAGAGAGACTTGCCAAATATTTACATAAATATTTACAATTTAGTCTTTTTACTTTATAATTCTCTCTCCTCTTTCTGTGTATATGTATATGTGCATGTGCATGTATAATTTTTTAAATTATTTCAGAGTCTATGAAGACATTATGCTTCTTTACACCTGATTCCTACTATAACTAATATATAATCATTTGCCAAAGGATAGGATATATAGTAGGTGGTTTCAGAATTGCCAACATATACCACTGATAAAAGATAAAAGTAAACCAATTTATTATTTACCAGAGTTAATTATTTTTTTAAGGTTCTTTTGTCTTTTAAGTAAAATTTACAAATAGCAAAATACACAAATCTTAAGTATACAACTCAATGACTTTGAATAATGTATACATTTTTATAACCCAACTATATCAAGATAGAGAGCATTTCCAGTATGCAAAGATGTTCTCTCATGCCCCCATTCCCAATCAATCCTCTTTCCCAGAGGCAACAACTTTTATAATTTTTTACCTTTACATATTGGTTTTACTTGTTCTAGAACTTTACGTAAATTGGATTGTGCTTTTTGTATCCAGTTGCTTTCACCCAGCATGATGTTTGTCAGATCCATCCATGTTGTAGTATGTAACAGTAGTATGTCCCATTTTTATTGTTCAGTAGTATTTCATTGTGTGAATATATCACCATTTGTTTATGCTCTCTCCTGATTGATGTTCATGTTTTTTGTTTTTTGGATTTTTTTTTTACCTTTTGGGTGTTTATCAATAAAGATGTTAAGATACTTCTTTTGTGCACATATGTTTGTATTTCATTGGAGAAAAAACTAGAATTGGTGCAACAGGTTCTACCCTGAGAGGCCTTGGGTGACCAAATCAGCAGGTCCTGGGTGGGGCATGGAAAGCTAGAACCTCTGTACGTCTGACCTGTCATCCACAAGATCCTTGTGCTTAAGAATCAGCCTGCACCTTGCTCACACAAATCCACTCTCCAGGCCCCAGCCACCTCCTGCCTGCCTGGCCCAGACCCTGCCCTCCAGGTTCGGTTGGCCTGCCATCTACATGGCCCCCGCTCCTGGTCCAAAGCCCCTGCTCAGAGACTTTGCTTCTGGCTCCACCCCAGTCCCAGCTGGGAAGCCCTCACACAGGAGCACAGTGGGCTCTGAACTAAAAGGCTAGGGTTGGCCATTTCAGCAGGCTCTGAGAGGAGCGTGGAAAGCAGCCCACTGGACTTGGCATTAGTGGGACCCCGGCACCTGCGGATCAGCCAGCTGCTTGCCTCACCCCAACTCTGCTTTCTGGCCCCAATTGCCTCCTGCCTACTTGGACCCCTGACCCCACCCTCCAAGTCAGATCATCCTGCCATCTGCACAACCCCACTTTTGGCTCAGAGGTCTTGCTCAGAATTTCTGCTCCCAGCTCCTTTCTAGTCGCAGCTCTGAGGCTCTCATGTCAGAGCCCAAGGCTCTGCCCCTGTGCTACCAGATATCCCACCAGGCCCAAGATACCATCCCCAAGTCTCCAGTGCTGCACCTGGACCCCAAGACCCCACCCAGAACCTCCAACACCAAACCAGGACTGGAAGAGCTGCTCCAAAATCCAACACTCTACCAGGGACCCCCCCAGCCTCAAGGCACCAGCACACTGTGACCTTCTTTGAGCAATTGCTGACAACCCAGGAACCCATGACAACTTTATCCAGCCGCTGTGGTTGCCTCTATGGGGAGACCCTGGGTAGAGCAATATCCACAACACCAGCCTCAATGAAGAGAGTCTCATCCAGCTCCCAACTTGAACATCCTACAACTATCTGGAGAGTTTCCAGCAAGGAACTGAAGTCCTGCAAACCTATTAACACAGAACTCAGAAAAGAGGGGTCAGATGGAAGAAACCAGCAAAAGAACCCTGGCAACATGAAAAATCAAAACAGATCAACACCACCAAGGGATCACAATGGAGCTACAGCAGTGAACTCCAACTACAAGGAAATTGTTGAAATGACAGAAATGGAATTCAGAATATGGATGGCAAATAAGATGAATGGAATTGAAGAGAAAGTTGAAAACCAACAAAAAGAAGGCAAAAAAATATTTCATGAAATTAATGAAAAAGTCACTAAAGGGATTGACAAAATTAGGAAGGATATAATAGAACTCAAAGAAATAAAAGAGTCTTTCAGGGATTTTCAAACTGCATCAGAAAGTTTCAGCAACAGATTAAACCAAGGATAAGAAAGAATCTCAGAGCTCGAAGACAAGGCTTCCAAGCTAACCCAATCATTTAAAGAGGCAGAGAAGAGAACAGGGGCAGAACAATCACTTAGAGGACTGTGTGACTATGCAAAGTGAACAAACATATGAATTATAGGTATCACTGAGGGAGGAGAAGAAAGTGCTAAAAGCATGGAAAATCTATTTGAGGGAATTATTGTGGAAAAATTTCCCAGAATTGCCAGAGATCCAGACATCCAGATAAAAGATGGTCATCGACCCCTGGGAAGATTCATAGCAAATAGAACATCTCCGAGACATAGTATTCAACCTAGCCAAAGTCAAAGTGAAAGAGAAAATTCTACAAGCAGCTAGACATAAGCAACAACTCACATACAAGGGAAAACCCATCAGTATAACGGCAGACTTCTCAGATGAAACTTTTCAAGCCAGGAGGGAGTGGGCCCCCATCTTCAATCTTCTTAAATAGAACAACTGCCAGCCTAAAATTTTGTATCCTGAAAAACTAAGTTTCACCTTTGATGGAGAAATAAAATCTTTGCCAGACAAGCAAACACTGAGGGAATTTGCCAAGTCCAGGGCTGCCTTGCAGGAAGTACTCAGACCTACAGTATACATGGATAAGCACAATAGATGCCTGCCAGTGTAAAAACACCCAAAGGCTAAAGGTCAGATCCAAGTCACCGTAATGGCTTAAGAGGTAAAACAGAGCAATAAAGTTCTACTCAACAGGAAGAACAGAAACCCACCCCACTTATCAATTCTTTCAATAAATGTGAGTGGCTTGAACTCCCCACTCAGGAGACATAGGGTGGCTGAATAGATAAAATAATAAAAGCCAGGTGTCTGCTGTCTCCAATAAACACATCTAGCCCAGAAGGACTTGTCAGACTCAAGGTGAAGAAATGGAAAACAATATTCCATGCTAATGGAAACCGAAAGCAAGCTGGTGCAGCAGTTCTCATATCAGATAACATAGGCTTCAAATCAGCAAAAGTAAAGAGAGACAAATGTGGTCATTACATATTGGTAAAGCAAACAATTCAACAAAAAGACATAACAATTCTAAATATTTATGCACCTAACACAGGTGCACCAAGATTCATAAAGCAAATCCTACTTGACCTAAACCAAATGATAAACAGCAGCACCATAATAGCCAGGGACTTCAAAAACTCTCTGGCAGAACAAGACAGATCTTCCAAGCAGAAAATAAACAAAGAAACAATGGACTTAAACAGAACCCTAGAATAAATGGGCCTAATAGACATTCATAGAACATTCTACCACATAACCACTGAATATACATTCCTTTCAACAGCTCATGGGACATTCTCTAAGATTGATCACATCCTAGGCCACAAACATATCTCAACAAATTTAAAAAAATAGAAATTATACCACGCAGCTTCTCAGACCACAGTGGAATAAAATAAGAAATCAACTCCAACAGAAACACACATCTCTACACAAAGTCATGGAAACTAAACAACCTTCTGCTGAATGATAGTCAGGTCAAGGAGGAAATTAAGATAGAAATCAAGATATTCATTGAACTAAAAGAAAAAGGGGGCACAAGTTATCAAAATCTGTGGGATACAGCTAAAGCAGTCCTGTGAGGAAAATTCATAGCCATAAATGCCTACATCCAAAGACAGAAAGGTCAAAAATCAACAATCTAATGAATCATCTAAAGGAACTGGAAAAAGATGAGCAAACTAATCCAAAATCCAGCAGAAGAAAAGAAATAAGCAACATCAGAGCAGAACTAAATGAAATTGGTAGCAAAACAACTATACAGAAGATTAATGAAACAAAAAGTTGGTTCTTTGAATAGATAAACAAAATTAACATGCCTTGCACTAGATTAACCAAAAACAGGAAAAAAGCACTCTAATAAGCTCAATCAAGAATGAAAAAGAAGAAATTACAAATGATACCATGGAAATACAAAATACCATCTCTGAATACTGTAAAAATCTATATGCACAAAAACTTAAAAACATGGAGGAAATGGACAAATTCTTAGAAACACACAGCCTCTCTAGGCTCAATCATGAAGAAATAGAACTACTGAACAGACCAATATCAAGTACCAAAATTGAAGCAGCAATAAAAATTCTCCCAACAAAAAAAGTTCTGCATCAGATGGTTTCACACCCAAATTTTACCATACCTACAAAGAAGAACTGGTACCTATCCTGCAGAAATTATTCCATAACATCGAGAAGGAAGGAATCCTCCCCAACACATTTTACGAAGCCTACATCACCTTGATACCAAAGCCAAAAAAGGACTCAACAAAATAAATAAAACTACAGACCAATATCCCTTATGAATATAGAGGCAATTATTACCAATAAAACACTAGCAAACTAAATTCAGCTGCTCATAAAAAAAAAGTCATCACAATCAAGTGGGCTTCATCCCAGAGACGCAGTGATGGTTCAACGTACACAAATCTATAAATGTAATTCACCACATAAATAGAAGCAAAAACTAAGACCATATGATCCTCTCAAATGATGCAGAAAAAAGCATTTGACAAAATTCAGCAGCCTTTTATGATAAGAACTCGTAACAAAATAGGCATAGATGAAACATCTCTCAAAATTATAAAAGCCATATATAACAAAGCCACAGCTAACATCATACTGAATGGGGAAAAATTGAAAGCATTCTCGTTTAGAACTGCAACAGACAAGGTTGCCTGCTATTACCACTTCTATTCAACATAGTGCTGGAAATCCTACCCTGAGCAATCAGATAAGAGAATGAAATCAAGGGTAATCAAATGGGAAGATTAGGTCAAACTATCGCTCTTTGCTGATGATATGATCATATTTAGAAAAACCCAAAGTTTCTGCCAAGAGAGTACTGGAATTGATAAATAAATTCAGCAGTGTCTCAGGTTACAAAATCAAGGTACACAAATCAGTAGCATTCATATATGCCAACAGCTGTCAATCTGAGAACCAAATCAAAGACTCAATACCTTCCACAACAGCAACAAATAAAATAAAATACCTAGGAATATAGTTAACTAAGCTGATGAGAGAGCTCTACAGGAAGAAGTATGAAAGACTGAGGAAGGAAATAGCAGAGTATGTAAACAGATAGAAAAACACCATGCTCATGGATTGGTAGACTCAACATTATTAAAATGTCTACACTACCCAAGTGATGTACAGATTCAATGCAATCTCTATTAAAATTTTATCATCATTTTTCACAGATCCAGAAAAAATAATTCTACTCTTTGTATGGACCTAGAGAAGGACCCATAGCCAAAGCAACCATAAGCAAAAAGAACAAATTGGGAGGCATCACTTTACCAGACTTCAAGCCATACTACAAGGCTATAGGAACCAGAACAGCATGGTACTGGCACAAGAACAGAGACATAGACCAAGGGATTAGAACAGAAAATCCAGATGTAAAACCATCCTCATATTGCTATCTGATCTTTGACAAAGCAGACAAACATGGAGGAAAAGAATCCCTATTCAATAAATGGTGCTGGGAAAATTGGATAGCTACATGTAGAAGACTAAACAGGATCTGCATCTCTACCTCTCACAAAAATAAACTCACGATGGATAACAGACTTAAACCTAAGCCATGAAACCATAAGAATTCTAGGAGAAAATGTTGGAAAAACTCTCACAGATATTGGTCTAGGCAAAGAATTTATGAAGAAGACCCCAAAAGCAATCATAGCAACAACAAAAATAAGTAAACAGGACCTGATCAAATTAAAAACTTCTGCACAGTCAAGGAGACAATCAATAGAGCAAATATAAAACCTACAGAATAGGAGTAAGTATTTTCATGCTATAAATCCGATAAAAGGTTAACACCCAGAATCTACAAGGAACTCAAGCAAATAAGCAAGAAAACATCAAACAACCTCATTAAAAAGTGGACAAAAGACACGAACAGAAACTTTTCAAAAGAAGATAGAATCATGTCCAATAAACCTATGATAAAATGCTCAATGTCTCTAATCATCAAGGAAATGTAAATCAACACCACAATGAGATATCACTTAACTCCAGTGAGAATGGCTTTTATCAAAAAGTCCCAAAACAACAAATGCTGGCATGGATGCAGAGAGATAGGAACACTCATACACTGTTGGTGGGACTGCAAACTAGTACGACCTCTATGGAAAATAGTATGGAAATACCTCAAAGAACTAAAAGTAGAAATATCATTTGACCCAGCAATCCCACCACTGGATATTTACACAAAGGAAAAGACATTCTATAAAAAAGACACCTCAAATGTTTATAGCAGCACAAGTCACACTTGCAAAGATGTGGAAACAACCCAAGTGCCCATCAATACATGAGTGGATTAATAAAATGTGGTATTTGTGTCCCATGGAGTCCTACTCAGCCATAAAAAAATGGTGAACTAATACCTCTTGTATTAACCTGGATGGAACTGGAGACCATTTTTCTAAGTGCAGTATCGCAAAAATGGAAAAACAAATACCATATGTACCTACCATTAAATTGGAACTAATTGATCAACAGTTATGTGCACATATGGAAATAACATTCATTGGAAATCAAGCAGATGGGGGGATGGGTAAATTTACACCTAATGGGTACAATGTACACTATCTGGGAGATGGGCACACTTATAACTTTGACGTAAACAGCACAACAGCAATTTATGTAACCAAATTTTTGGTACCCCTGTAATATTCTGAAATTTAACAAAACAAATTAAAAAAATAAAAATAAATAAACTAGAATTGAGTTGCTGGGTCATAGGAGACCTGCATTTTAAACTTTATAAGTAATACCCAAACCATTGGAAAAATATTTTCATCCATTTTCTGTTGTTTAAAATAGAATACCTGAAACTGGATAATTTACAAAGAAAAGAAATTTATTTCTTACAGTTATGGAGCCTGAAAATTCCAAGGTTGAGTGACCAAATCTGGTGAAGGCCTTCATGCCTGTGGGGACTCTATAGAGTCCCAAGGCAGCACAGGGCATCCTGTGACATGGGGGCTGGGCATGTAGTTCAGGTCACTTCTTATAAAGCCACCAGTTCTACTCCCATTATAAACCATTAACCCATTAATACATTAATACATGAATGTATTAATCTATTCAAGGGGTCAAGCCCTCATAACCCAATCCCTTCTTAAAAATCCCACCTCTCAATTCTGCCACATTGGGGATTAAATTTCAACATGAGTTTTGGAGGGGACCAATATTTTAACCATAGCAAGTATAAATTTTTTTAAATCACACTCATGATGAATGAGATTTCTGGTTGCTTACTGTCTCTTCTAACATTTATAGTGGTAAATCATTTTAATTTTCACATTATGGTGGTGGTGTAGTGGCAATTAAATATGGTTTTAATTTGCATTTCCCTGATGACTACTGTGGTTGAGCATTTTTTTTTATATGCTCATTAGGCAACATACATATTTGGTGAAGTGTGTTTTCAAACCATTTGTTTACTTTTTATTGGGTTGTTTGTCTTTTATTGTTGAGTCTAGGAGGTCTTTGTGTGTTATGGGTATGAGTTCTTTGTTAAATTTACATTTTGACAATATTTTCTCCCAGTTTGTTTCTTGTCTTTTCATTTTGTTAATAGTATCTTTTGATCAGCAGAAGATTTTAATTTTAATAAATTTTAACTTATTATCATTTTTCCTTAATAGTTAGTTCTTTCATTGACTGGTCTCAGAAATCTTTGTTTACTTATATTTTCTTCTGAAATCTATATGGAAATAGTATTTATATTTAGGTCTGTGATTCATTTCAAATTAAATTTTGTGAATAGTATACTATGGGAATCAAGGTTGAGTTTTTCTTTCCAAATGGATGTCCAGTTGTTCCAGCATGACTTATTGAAAATATTGTGTTTTCCATTGAATTATTTTGGCATCAATGTTGAAATGAATTAACCATATATATGTTGGCCTGTTTTTGAAATCCCTATTGTGTTTTTGTTATCCACTTTATTTTTCTTAACCAGTGCACATCATCTAAATTATTTCAACTTTTCAGCAGTCTTATATTCACGTAATGGAATTCCTCCTTTCTCCTCTTTTTTCTCCTCCTCCTTCACCATTTTCTTCATTTTTGTTTTGGCTACACAATGTTCTTTGAAGTTCTGTATAAATTGTAGAACAACTTGCCAATTTTTATTTTTAAAAGCTAGCTGGGTTTATGATTGGGAATATATTATGTTCATGGATCAATTTGGGAAGAATTGATATCTTAATACTATTTTGTCTATGATACTGTGAACATAGTTAATCTATCTTTCCATTTGTTTAAGTCTTCCTTAATTTATTTCCTTAGAAATGTTTTTAAGAACTTTTTGTATTTGATGATTTTTGTTAACCAATTCATTTTTCTGTTTAATTTCCTCCTTATTTTCTTATAATAGGTAATTGTTGTATGTATATTGATCCTTAGGCCTTGCTTTATTCACTTATTAGTCTAATAGTAGTTTTTAATAGTCTTTAGGAATGTCTATGTTAATAATCATATCATCTGCAAGTAAGAACAATTATACTCCCTCAATTACAATCTGTAATTGAGGAAAAATTACACTTCATCAGTTACAATCTGCTTATTAATTCCAACATCTGGGTAGGCTCAGGGTAAAATTTTGTTTTATGAAAGGTCTATATATGCAAAGCAGCCCCCAAAGGCAGAAGGAACTGAGAAACCAAAGAATGAGTGAGACAAATCCAGTTTGTCAGTAAAATACAATTTATTGGGGATCTTATGAATAGGAATGTGGTCTAGGAAGGTAGCAAGACAGGTAGATCTCTGCACTGCTACCCCAACCCAAGACCCAGGGCTTACATACTATAGGAAAAGGGTATGCATGCTACAGAAGGACAATTAAAGAAAAAGGCAAGAATGCTATGTGTGTTATAGCCTGTAATTTGTGTGATAACTTCAAAGTTGTTTTGACCTACAGGCAGTATTTATGGTAAGTATGTGTTCTTATACAAGGAACAGTAGGTTAAGTAGAAATCTCACATGCATTCCCAGAACTGGGGTTAATTGGAAGTCAACATGGTGGATTAGCATTCAAGATGGAGTTACTTTAGCCTCCACAAGCTTCTACTAATTGTTTTTTCTCCTGACTACACATAACATTTTCTTGTTTCTTCATAAGTCTAGGAGTTTCTATTTATATACCGAACATTTTGGATGATGTGTTGTAGAGACTCTGGATTATGTTATGTACCCCTGAAGAATGCTGGGTTTTTGTTTGTTCATTTGTTCAGTTGTTTTGTTGTTTTGTTCTACTAGGCAATTAAATTGGTTAAACTCAAACTCAAAACTTTGTTACCTTGCTATGGAAAGCAGCTGAAGTCCTTTCTAGTTCTTTTAGTTCTCTAGATGTTTCTTTCCACCAGATTATTGGACTTTTCTGACACACACCATTTAGGTGTTAGCCATGGATTAGGGCATACTTAAATATAAATTTCAAGCTCTTGATTTTCTTCCTCACTTTCCAGCTATTCTGGCAAAACCAAATTCTACCTGCAAATTCCTTAGGCAAGTACGAGTGAGCTTTAGTGAGCTTTCTGATTGAATTCAATTTACCTTACATAAACTAAACTGGGTAATACCCTTGGTGGGGGCACACACACACACACAGAAAAAGTTAAATTTTATCCAGTGTTGTTTTATTCTAAGAAAAGAGTCATTCCATTTCTGCTTATTTTCAGTCCCTTTCAATGCCTTCAAATAATTGTTTATTAATGTTTTATTTAATTTATAATTGTCATGTATAGGTGGGCTGATCTAATTAATATAAGCTACTTTGATATTACTGGAATCAGAATTCCCCTTTCTTTTTTTTTTATTTGTCTTTTCCTTTAATTAACAATGCTTTTCTCAGGTGTTTTATACTCTTTAGTTACCATCTTATATTTGTAATGGGTTGAAAGATGGACCCCCAAAAGATATGTCCACCCAGAACCTGTGAATACAGCCTCATTTAGAGAAACAATATTTGCATTAAGAATTTCAAGATGATCATCCTAGATTATCCAGGTGGGTCCTAAGCCTAATGACTTGCGTTCTTACAAGAGAAATGAGAAGATTTGAGACACACAGAAGAGAAGTGGAACATGCAAAGATGGAGGCAGATATTCAAGTTATACAGCCACAAGTCCAGGAACACCTAGAGCCACCAGAAACTGTAAGAGGTAAGGAAGAACTCCCCCCTGGAGGCTTTGGTGAGAGAACATTCTTGCTGATGGCTTAATTTTGCACTTTTTGCCTCCAGAACTGTGACAAAATGAATTTCTACTGTTTTCAGACACCCAGTTTGTAATGATCTATTGTAGCAGCCCTAGAAAACTAATGCAATATTTAAGAATAAACACTAGAAGGCTGCCTACTAGCTACATATGAATAGTTATAAATTTTGATTGGGGTATGTTTTTGTAAGTTGAGTCATTATTCTATGACATTCAATTGCCAGAAAAAGAGAAGCCTTTTACTCTAAAGCAGCAAGACCTGGACCAACTATTTTAGTTTTTCCAAGATTCTTTATTCTAAATTATGTAGAAAAGAATGCTCAAATATTTGTCCTCAAGGTATATGGCTCCTTCTAAGAGATTTAGCCTACAAGAGTGGAAAATGTGTATGGTTAACTTGTTGTTATTATTTTTTCCAGCCTTTGTTTTGTTTTTTATTGGTGCATTTCTAAGTAATTTTAACATATCAGTTCACTTCCTTCTAAATAACTAAGGATGCACATGATTACCCAGAATTCAAAATTTGTTAATGTTTCCTTTTCCTTTTCATTTTGTTGTTCTTCTTCTCATTTTAACGTGTCTCAGGAGGGAACAGATTCAAATAAGGCCATTTTACCATCTTAGGAGAAAATACTATAAGATATTTAAGTATATTCTCTCATTACATATTCAAAAATCTCATCCCATTTTATAAACAAGAAGACTGAGATCTAGGTATTTTAAGTACAGTAGTTTCCCCTTACTCACAGGGGATACGTTCCAAGACCCCCTGAAACTGCATATAATACTGAACCCTACATATACTATGTTTTTTCAATTTGAAAACCAAGGCAGCTACTAAGTGACTGACAGAAGAATAGCATGTACAGAGTGGATATGCCAGACAAAGGGATGATTCATGTCCTACTCTGGACAAAGAGGGATGATGCAAACGCAATTTAAAATTTATGAATTGTTTATTTCTAAAAATGTCCATTTAATATTTTTGAACTGTGGGTAACTGAAACCATGGAAATCCAAACCACAGATAAAAGGAGACTACTGTAACTTTCTCAAACATGCACATACAGTAAATAGCAATTCCAGAATTCTTGTTCAAGTCTGACTCTACTACTCTTAGCAGTTCTCTGTTTCATATTCTTTCAGCAAGCATTTACTGAGTACCAAATATATACCAGTCAACAAATATGAATACTTGACATTTTTCTTGGTACCACAAAAAATAAGAAAATGCATAATATGTTTTTCCCTTCAAAGTGTTTATAGTTAAATAGTGGCATATAAACGTATTAAAAATGTTCCATTTCTATGAAATTAAGAGTAATTTATGTCCATATTATGTCATAATTGAACATACTGGAAAATGTCTTTTAAATGAATGGTAATGATATCACATAGAAAAGAACTGTAAAGTAATATCCTAAAATATTTTTCATTTTTTGGCAGAAACAAAAAAATTTTCTCCATGCATTCTACCTACTGGCTTTGTGCTGTAATAACCAGAGAAAGCCACCCAGTAGTTCTGACAGCTTGAGTCTGTCTGCATTATATCTGAATTTATTACTTGCCATTTGTTATACTGCTAATAAAAACAGTATAAAATACTATCTTGTCACCTTAAATCTGCATGGAAATCTTGTTATATTTCAAGAAATGATTTAACATTTTATTATCTAAAATATTGATATAGAAGGAAGTTTACCTTTATTTCTGTGAATTGCTAACTAAATATTGATTGGGCTAAAAGTTACAACATTAACTGCATGAGAAAAGCTTTTCAACTTTTTATTGTACAACAAGGCACTGTATACTTATGTGTCTTTTGACAAAATCAACACAGCCCAGCCATGGTTCAGTATCCCACATAATATTTTTTTAATCACACAGGGTGCTTCTAGCTATCTATAGTACTTTAATGCTAAAAAAAAGTTGTACATGTAAAATCTTAAAAAATAAAAAAATGTTGAATGAAAATGAAGAAATCACACCCTTGATCACTTCTTTAAATTAGTTACATAAAACTGTCAATACTATAGTGACCTAGTTTTAAGAGAAAAGTAAACTGAAGAAAGCTGTTATATATTTGTATTAAGCCATCAAGTGATTGGTTTTGTTACTCAGAATTTCTGTAGTTAAGATGGAATGTTTGCAGGATTTTATCTAGAGCTACCCTAGGGTATCAAAATAAAATAAAATAAAACCAAAACCCTTTAACTAAAAATCCTCAATTATCACTGAAAAACTGTTCTTCCTTTCCCCATAATACAGTTATCAATATATCAAAATATATTAAGGCTTAACACCAGATTTTGTAGTTCTATTTAAAATATGTGGAACCAAGTTTTAAAGTGAATGGCATTCACCACTTAACTGCTTTTTGTTTTTCTTGTTTGCCCTTCTCTATTCTAGAACTTTTTTGATGGCAAGAAAGAAACTTTTGTTGTATAAAATATATGCAGTCTATGATACATTATATGAGGAAAATAACTTTTCCATACATTTTTCACCCTAATTTAAATATATATGTGTGTATATTTTAAGTTATAATTATTACCAACCATGTGGAAAACCTCCAGAAATAAAAAATTCTCATGATTTTCAGAAAACATCATTAAATGCTCATATTATAAGGAAATGAGAGAAAAAACAATTAAAAGAAAGCTATTCAATATTCAGTTCCATAGAAAACTCACCCTGAGACCTTGTCTATGTACTTAATTTTCCAAATATTTCATCTTCAGTGTATTAATATCCTGCTCAATATTTTAAGGTTCTTATTTTTAAGAAATTAGGAATTTGCAAAGAAATGTACTTTGAAAAGTATTATCACTTGAAGTTTTAATTCTAGTGCAGAGGCTCCTATTTTTGATAATCTTATTAAGGAAAAAAAGGAGAGGAAGGAAGGAGAAAGGGAAGGAAGGAACTAATGATACCTAGAATTTCCAATGGGAGATCAAAGACATCATTGATAAAAA
This sequence comes from Daubentonia madagascariensis, assembly GCA_023783475.1. Lineage (NCBI taxonomy): Eukaryota > Metazoa > Chordata > Mammalia > Primates > Daubentoniidae > Daubentonia > Daubentonia madagascariensis. The sequence continues at coordinate 63,344,480 of JAKFHU010001798.1, forward strand.
ACTTAAACTTATACGGGGGAATATCACATATCTATCCCCCTGCTAAAACCGAAAAAAAAAATTACCAACATTATTTTCCTGAAGACTTAGTTTACATCACCTAAAAGGCTTTAAGAGATTATTCTTGACATTGGATTGTCTGAGCAGAGGAGAGAATGGCATGAGTCAGTAAATCAGCATTATGGGACAGAGTGGCCTTTCAGATTCTGCTATAGTGTTGTTACAAAGAATCTGCTTTTAAATCCTTGAGATTGTGTGTGTGTGTGTGTATACACACATATATATAGTTTATGTACTTTTGGTTCAAATGGCCTACTCTGTCTACAACGGAATATGAGAGTAAAATTTGATACATCTGAGTCACTATAGAATTAAAATATGATATGTTCAGCCAATATCATACTGAATGGGGAAAAATTGAAAGCATTTCCCCTTAAAACAGGAACTAGACAAGGGTGCCCACTATCTCCACTTCTTTTCAATATAGTGCTGGAAGTCCTGGCCAGAGCAATCAGACAAGAGAGAGGAATCAGGGGTGTCCAGATGGGGGCAGAAGAGGTCAAGCTTTCACTATTCGCAGACGATATGATATTATACATAGAAAACCCCAAAGATTCAACCAAGAGATTAGTGGAATTGATAAATGAATTCAGCAAAATCTCAGGATACAAAATTAATACACACAAATCCATAGCCTTCATATATGCTAATAACAATCAAGCCGAGAAACAAATTAAAGATGCAATACCTTTGACAATAGCACCAAAGAAAATTAAATATTTAGGAACACAAGTTATCAAAATCTGTGGGATACAGCAAAAGCAGTCCTGAGAGGAAAACTTATCACCTTAAACACCAACATCCAAAAGACAGAAAGTTCACAAATCGGTAAACTAATGAATCAGCTTAAGGAAGTGCAAAAGGAAGAGCAAAGCAATCCTAAAGCCAGCAGAAGAAAAGAAATAACCAAGATCAGAGCAGAATTAAATGAACTTGAGAACAAAACAACAATACAGAAGATTAACAAAACAAAAAGTTGGTTCTTTGAAAAGATAAACAAAATAGGCCACTTGCCAGGTTGACCAGAAGCAGAAAGGAAAGGACTCTAATAAGCTCAATTAGAAATGAAAAAGGAGAGGTCACAAATGATACCATGGAAATACAAAACATCATCATCTACAAAAATCTCTGTGCCCAAAAACACGAAAACGTGGAGGAAATGGACAAATTCTTAGAAACATACTACATCCCTAGGCTCAAACAGGAAGATATAGAATTCCTAAACAGACCAATATCAAGCACCAAAATTGAAGCAGCAATAAAAAATCTTTCCACCAAAAAAAGTCCTGGACCAGACGGGTTCACACCTGAATTCTACCAAACCTACAAAGAAGAACTGGTGCCTACACTGCAGAAATTATTCCAAAACATCCAGAAGGATGGAATCCTCCCAAACTCATTCCACGAAGCCAATATCACCTTGATACCAAAGCCAGTAAAGGACACAGCAAGAAAAGAAAACTACAGACCAATATCCCTTATGAATATAGATGCAAAAATTCTCAATAAAATCCTATCAAACCGAATTCAAATGTACATGAAAAAAATAATTCATCATGATCAGGTGGGTTTCATCCCCGAGATGCAAGGATGGTTCAACATATGCAAATCTATAAATGTAATTCATCACATAAATAAAAGCTAAAAACTAAGGAGGTCAAAGACCTATATAGAGAGAATTATGAAACACTGAGAAAAGAAATTGCAGAGGATGTAAATAGATGGAAAGCCCTACCATGCTCTTGGATAGGCAGAGTCAACATAGTAAAAATGGCTTTGCTACCTAAAGTGATTTACAGAATCAATGCAGTCCCTATCAAAATATCAACATCATTTTTTGCTGATCTAGAAAAAATAATTCTACGCTTCATGTGGAACCAGAAAGACCCTGTCTAGCCAAAGCAATCTTAAGCAAAAAGAACAAATTGGGAGGCATCTGTCTACCAGACTTCAAACTATACTACAAGGCTATAGTAACCAAAACAGCATGGTACTGGCACAAGAACAGAGACATAGACCAATGGAACAGGACTGAGAACCCAGATATAAAACCATCCTCATACTGTCGTCTGATCTTTGACAAAGCAGACAAAAACACACACTGGGGAAAAGAATCCTTATTCAATAAATAGTCCTGGGAAAGTTGGATAGCCACATGTGGAAGACTGAAACTAGATCCACACCTCTCACCTCTCACAAAAATCAACTCACAATGGATAACAGACTTAAACCAAGACATGAAACCATAAGAATTCTAGAAGAAAATGTTGGAAAAACTCTTCTGGACATTGGCCTAGGCAACGAATTTATGAAGAAGACCCCCAAAGCAATCACAGCAGCAACAAAAATAAATACATGGGACCTGATCAAATTAAAAAGTTTCTGCACAGCCAAGGAAACTATCACTAGAGTGAACAGACAACCTACGGAATAGGAGAAAATATCTACATGCTGCACCTCTGATAAAGGGCTGATAACCAGAATCTATACAGAACTTAGGAAAATCAACAAGAAAAAATCAAACAACCCTATTAAAAAATGGACAAAGGACATGAACAGAACCTTTTCAAAAGAAGACAGAAGAATGGCCAGCAAACATATGAAAAATTGCTCAACTTCTCTAATCATCAGGGAAATGCAAATCAAAACCACAATGAGATATCACTTAACTCCAGTGAAATTGGTGCATATCAAAAAATCCCCAAACAACAAATGTTGGCAGGGATGTGGACAGATAGGAACACTCATACACTGCTGGTGGGACTGCAAATTAGTACAACCTCTATGGAAAGTAATATGGAGATACCTCAAAGAATTAAAAGTAGAATTACCATTTGACCCAGCAATCCCACTACTGGATATTTACCCAAAGGAAAAAAAAACATTTTATAATAAAGACATCTGCTCGCGAATGTTTATAGCAGCACAATTCACAATCACAAAGATGTGGAAACAACTCAGGTGCCCGTCAATACACGAGGGATTAATAAAATGTGGTATATGTATACCATGGAGTATTACTCAGCAATAAAAAACAATAATGAATTAACACATCTGGTATTATCCTGGTTGGAGCTATAACCCATTCTTCGAAGCGAAGTGTCACAGGAATGGAAAAACAAGCATCACTGTTACTCACCATCAAATTGGTACTAACTCATCAACACTTACACCACACAGGGCAATAATATTCATCAGGGGGTGGGCAGGCGGGAGCGGGGTGAAGGGGATGGGAAAAACTCTCACTGAGTGGATGCGGGGATCACAGTTTGGGGGATGACCACAATTGTAGCTCTGACACGGGCTGTGCATGGGCAATATACATAGCCAAAGTGTTGTACCCCCATAATATTCTGAAATAAAAAAAAATATATGATACGTTCACAAAGGTACATTAATAAGTTCACACTGTTAAAGTTTACAATCAGTTTTCCCAAAGATAATAATTTTGTCAATGTCAGCTGCTATAGGGCTCTTATAGAGCTCAGAGAGACTTTGCCTTTAAATGGAGCGAAGTCATCATCATTGTTCCCCTGTTACCACACTTACCCACACTTTCTAAGAGAAATGATCATCTTTTATTCTAATCTTCACTTTTTGTTTTTTACTAACAAAACCAAAGCACCTTTCCTCACAAAAGTTTATGGGAAGTAAACAGATCAGACAAGGATTAGATTTAACCTACACAGTCCACTAGCTAATCAATGAAATTGCCACCTTCCAATCACTGTTGAACTGCAATCTTATATTTTCATGGCATTTCAATGGTTGGATTTGCCTTTGACTCAAAGTACCAAAAACCTTTCTTCCAGAGTGCAGATGATGTATCAATTAGCTAACCAAGTTTGTCACTGACATTGATTTATGTATATTCGAGTTTTTCACATTGTATAATTGATGCTCAAAATGGAGTAGTAAAATTCTGACCTTGTTTTTGATCTTGATATCTTGCATACATCAAACAGGCTTCTGCATAACAACTCTTCCTTGTGAAACTCCTGTGATAAATCTCATACATGGGCTTGCATTGTAGACACCAAACTTTACGAAGAATAAGACTTCCCCATTCCCACCTCAGTAGATTCTTGAAATTGAGCAATCATTTGATCCAAAATATATTTGCAAATGACCTGGGAGAAAACATGAGCTTTGAAGTCAGATAGCTGTAGGAACAATTTCAAGTCCTACCACTTATCAGGTCAGGTATTTTGAGGAAGACATTTGACCCATGTGGGTCAAATTCCTTTTGATGTAAAATATTGATGAAATAATAATAATAGCTTATTTTCCAGATTGTTGTGAGGACTATACTGCAGGGGAATAGGTCAAATACTGTGTCACATCACCCTCTGACATTTCTAGTGTCCATAAAAGACCAAATAACCCCTATTTTAACAGAGAACTAAGAGTCTATCACCTTTTATTATAGAATGTCTTTTTTTCCTTTGGGTAATTCCCAGTAGTGGGATTGCTGGATCAAATGGTAGTTCTACTTTTAGCTCTTTGAGGTATCTCTATATTACTTTCCATAGAGGTTGTATTAATTTGCAGTCCCACCAGCAAATCTGGGGACCCCTACATAGAAGAAAGGACAGCTACCTTCTGGCCCTAGGGTCTGAGAATCCTCCTTACCTAACGTGAACCACCCTTACCTCCTCATAAAGAACCAAAGGTAATTCATCCACCTAGTGACTCCGAGACAACAATCCTGTTAACTCTAGCCCCATGCCCTGCTTTTTATATATATATCTGTTGCCATAAGACTTATTAGTACTTGGCATTATATTTCAGACTTACTCATTAGTTGTTTACTCTGTCTCTCCTACAGAATGTGAGCTTTGTGCATACAGCAGTACTTAGAAATAGATAACCAATAAAATCTGCTGAATGAACTAAAAAAAAAAGTCTACCACCTATTCCATATATAGTCATTTGTTGTGTAATGGTGGGGATACATTCTGAGAAATGTGTCTTTAGGCAATTTCGTCATTGTGCAAATATCATAGAGTTTACACAAACCTAGATGGTATAGCGTACTATGCACCCAGGCTGTATGGTACAGCTTATTGCTCCTAGACCACAAACCTTTACAGCATGGTAACTTTACTGAATATTGTAGGCAACTGTAACACAATGGTAAATATTTGTGTGTCTAAATATATCTAAACATAGAAAAGGTGTTACAATGTTATGGGACCACCATTGCATATGCAGTCCATCATTAGCCGAAACATTGACCCTTAAACTCCAAAACCTCTCAATTAAGCCTAAAATTCAATTAGAGGCCAAATCACAAAATGTTATCCATCCCACACCCAAGGTGTATTAGTCAGTGTTCTCCAGAGAGACAGCAGCACTAGGGCAGAAGAGAGAGAGAAAGGGAGAGAGAGAGAGAGGAAGAGAGAGAGAGAGAGAGAGAGAAGAGGAGATCTAATAGGGGAATTAGCTCATATGATTATGGAGGCTGAGAAGTCACATGGCAGGCCATCTGCAAGCCGGATACCCTAGAATGCTATACAGTGGCTCAGACCAAGTCTGAAAGCCTCAGAACCAGGGAACCCAATGACGTAACTCTTAGTTCTAGGCCAAGCATCTGAGAACCTGGGGTCCATTGGTGTAAGTCCTGGAGTCCAAAGGCTGGACAGCCTGAAGTTCTGATATCCAATGGCAAGAGAAGTAGACTATCCCAGCTCCAGGAAAGACAAAGGAGAATTTACATTTCCTCTGACTTTTTATTCTATTTGAGCCCTCTACATTAAGGGCAGATCTTCTCCACTCAGTCTAGGGACTCACATGTCAATCTCCTCTGGAAACACCCAGAAACAATGCTTTACCATCTATCTAGGTATTCCTTAATTCAATCAAGTTGATGCCGAAAATTAACTATCACACAAAATTATAGTTAAGTTTACATCTACAAAGGCAAATCCCTGAGGGGAAATCTACTTTCACATTTTTAGTGTAAGTAATGTTTATTTAAAAACAAACAAACAAAAAAAACAAACCACATTTCTAGAAAGATTAAAATTGCCCAAAGCTTTAGCAGCAAATCTTAATGGGCTTTGTCATAAATTTTATGAGTCAAAAATTTTATCCTCCACCTTTGTTCCTCTATTTGTTTATGCATAGCTGATTCATTGTTCCATTCAGATTTCAACCCAAATGTTACCTTTTACTGATCGCCCACTGTAAGATGGCCACATAATTGATTTGCATAGAATCTACAATTAGTTGATATTATTTGTTCTTTTTTATTGTCTTAGTTCTAGACTTAGCATGGATAACTGCTATATATCTACTGCTTAATCTACTTTTTAATCTCAATTTTCATGACATACTATTGTTTGGTTTTATCATCCCATAGAGGTGTAAAAATCCTGAGTAATAATTCACAGAATGACCTCATTTCCCACCTCTTGGCGGTTTAAAAACCTAATTATATAAGGTAACTTCTAGAGAAGACAGCCCTTCTATTTTTGAGCAAAGTCAATTTACTTACCAGTAATATGGTTTCCCCAAAGATCTATTATCCCTGGGAGGTAAAAGGATAATATGATTTTTCTAGTCCATAATATAATGATTATCATAAATTGTCTACTTTGGGCAGTATATTATGTCAGCTTTTCCCAAAGAACTTTTACATTTTAATGTTAATATTCCATCTTCATATATATATATATGAATGATGCTCTTTGACTTACTATGGGGTTATGTCCCAATAAACCTACTATAGGTTGAAAATATGGTAAGTCAAAATGCAGTTAATATACCTAACCTACCAAACATCCTAGCCTAGCCTAGCTTGCCTTAAATGTGCTTAGAACACTTATGTTAGTCTATGGTTGGGCAAAATTATCTGGCAACACAGTACACTGTAGAGTATAGGTTGTTTACTCTCATGATCACATGGCGGACAGGGACCTGTGGCTTGCTGCCACTGCCCAGCATCATAAGAGAATATCATACTGCACATCACTAGCCAGGGAAAAGATCAAAATTTAAAATTCAGAGTAGGTTTCTACTGAATATTTATCACTTTTGCACCATTGTAAAGTTGAAAAGTCATAAGTTAAACCACAGTAAATAGAGTAACCTCTGTATATACATAATGTTTTACAGATATGCAATATTTTGCACAAATATATTGATCATCATCATCTTGTAAGATTGGTGTTCTAAGGAATACACTTTGGGAGACAGTGGGTTGCATATTTCTATTTTGAATTTTGATCTATTAAAGATAGATTCTGCTATTTTTATTCTTGCTGTACAATTTGATAACTAGAACTTCCCAATATGGACATGGAATAAGTATATGGAGACTTTTAAATCCAGAGAATCATACTGCTTTATACTGTGGTTTTTGTTTATTTGTTTGTGGCTTCATTACCACCGTCTGACTTCTTAAAGCCAGGTCTGGGTCTTCTCATTAATTTTTTTTGCTCTATTCTTCATCAGGTATTGGAAAAAGTGGAAGAATTTAGGTCACATTTCTCAAAACATAATGATATCTACCAAAATAAGGCTAAAACAACTTAGAGAAATAATTGAATCAATCAGAATGTGCTTAGACTCTTCTTCTGACTTTGTGCTATTATCCATTTATTTTAATTTTATGCTATTTTCCCATACAATAGCCAACCCAGCAGCCCATCACTATGGACTCTATTTCCAGAACATATCCCGAAACAATCCACTTCACTCAACTCCAGTGCCATAAGGCTAATGAATTCCATCTCTTCTCTACCTATTGCAATATCTTCCTAATTCCTTGCTGTCAGTTGCACACATACATCAAATTTTGCACAGATCATTACTCAGTGCTTAAAACAATTCAATGGTTTACAAATTCCTAAATCTGATTTAAAGTTACCTACCTGCTGTTTATTTTTTTCTCAACTTCTATGTTTTTTCTTTCCATTTCTCCAGCCACATTGGACTTTCTATTCTTCCAAGCTGTTACCTTTTACTGATCACCCAGTATAAGGTAGGCCACATAATCTATTTCTATACACTTTACAATTAACTGATATTATTTGTTCTTTTTTATTGTCCATATCTTCCCAATGAAATATTAACTCAATACAAGCTATTTTGTTCTTTGTCATCTAGAGTAGTGCCTAACATAGTAGACAATAAATATTACAATTAGTGTTGAATGGATGACTAAAAAACCAAATTACTAAAGAGGAGAAAGAAAAGGTGTTTTCTACTGTACAGCAATTTTAACTGGATTACAATTCTTAAAAATCTCATAGAGCTTCATACAACTGAGCAATGCTTTAGCTCACAGCCACAGAAAATGCTCCCTATATTCCCCAGTTCAGTACTAGAGGAAAATCATCCTCTTGTTATCAACAAAAACTATTTTTAAATGAATCATCATGTTTAAATTGTACTAAATAAAGTATTATTTCAAGAATAGCTTTGTCAAAATGAACACACTAGTGAACAATCTTTTACATATCACTATGTCAATGGTACGGATAGATACTAATATATAATTATTTGAATCAAACTTTTGAAACAAGCATCCTTTAGCAATTTTTCAATATTGCTATTTCATGTTGAGTACCAGATGTCAGAAGAGTTGAAAACATGTTTATTTTGGTCCTTTGGTCCTTCAAGATTTTTCTGACTCAATATCTCCCTCATCTTGCCTGGATGTGTATTTAGCATCATTGAGTGAAAAGGCTTTGAGGAGCAGCAATCTGCATACTTCGAAAAGAAATGATTTGGCCACCTGCACTTTTGGAAAATTGTAAAAAAGCTATAGAAAACTTTCTGAGGCAGGAAATATCAATAAATAATATTTTAAAGATTTTTAGATCTCTGAGGAATATGGAGCCTCATTAAGGTGCAAGTTCTTACATTTAGAGAGAAACAGACATGCAGTGAGCTTGGTGATTTATAAATCTGGCAGAAAAGAAGTTAGTAAAGTATTAGTATAATTCATATTTCAAAAGAAATGGTATAATATACTTTTGAAATTCCCAAACAGCATATTCCCACTAGTTTGGACTCTAAATATTTCTTGGAATTTCAATATTTCTCTCTCTCTTTTTCTCTGTCTCTCCTTTCTCTCTCTTTCTCTCCCTCTCTCCCCCTCACCCCTTCCTTCACTCCCTCACCCTACTCTTCCCCTCCCTGGCTTGGACAGTCTCAATGCACAATAGCTATTAGAGGCTCTGGAAGTTTTATGTTAAGAAACTTAACTTTGTTCCACTCATGATTACTTCACCATGAATCTTACTAAAACATTTATGCATAACACACTCTGGGAAACAATGTTCTATGTATTAGTATTTGGTTAATCCGAATACATTAGACTATAAGAAGACTATGCCTAAATTCAGAAGCTATGTCTTCAAAGCCATCCAATAAAATTGAACAAAGTTTATAGGTTTTAAAGAGCAAATTAGAAGTAATATTTGGAATTTACTCTGAAGTCTTCACTATCTTGAGCTACAGATTAAGTTATAAATTAATTGTCATTTTACCAGAAATGCTAAGGCTTTCCATTTTGCATTTCTCACTTTAAACGTGAAAAAAATCTGGGGTATTGGTCTTAGTCAGAAAAAATAAGTTGATGAAGCCTGGATTCAGCCTAGGTTTACTCTTCTGGGAAAGAAACCTCAAAATACCCCTAAATTTACGTTTTTTTATTACTGTTAATTTTAACAAGTGCTTTCCAACTGCTCCAATGCTTTTCGGAAATATTTCTACTTCCATAAATACTAATAAAATTTTATTTATTTTTAATATGCTTGTTATTTGACAAGGGTTTCCTAAGATTTATTTTTCTAGCATTATAGTTTGGGGAAGATTTTTATTCTTAATCTGCATCAATTCTGTATAACTAAAGTTATTATCAATTTTATCTTTCTAAAAGTATGGAGCTTCTTTCAAATTATGCTGACAATGCCATTTAAAGTCTAATTAACTAATTAGATTAAAAGATTTCCAATTGGTAAGCCGCTGTATTTCAAGAAAATGCTAATATATTGATTGCCTATTCTATACAATTAGGCGTAATTGTGTATAGTTGAAAAAATTAGTCTCCAAGGCATATCAATTTTAATGTGATTTTTCTACCCTGAATTAACGTTGCCTATCTGGGTTAACCCTTTTGGCCTAATGCAGGAGTTCAAAGATCTGAGTACAGAGGATGAGAATGATTGTATCATGGAACAATTTTGAACTTCCCTAATTAATATTCATATATGACTATATCATGACGTATGTAAGTCATTTTCTAAAGGTTTTACCTGAGTTAAGCAGGCAGAAAAACTTCACTTCCCAATGGGGGTGACAAAAGCACTTGCAATGATAAAGATCAGAAATTTGAGGCAGTGGATAATGCACATACCATTATTTGATTTAGGAATAGGTTTATGATGATTCTCATTTGAACTACGTAGGCACCATACTTTTTATCACCATTTCTCAAAGTATTATCCTTAGACTACATAAAACAGAATCATGGGAAATTCTTAGGTTACATATAGGTTAAGAATCCAAGATCTAAACATACTGAATGACTTAGGATGAACATTTTTGAAATAATTTTTTAGTTCAATTAATAAATAAAATTTGAAGACAGAGCTCCAGCTATAGGAATTTTACATAAGAAAATTACCACATATTATTGGTTCCCAAAGGCAGTGTTCATCTGAACAACAATCCAACACACTAATTGGATGATGAATATAAATCCACAATAATTTGTAATTTTTTGCAATTGTTGAAAACCACAACACACTCAAAGTAATTCTGGTGATGTATTGATAACAAAATGTTCAGAAAAGTAGCAAAAATTCCAATATCCATAAATACGTATGTGCAGTGACAGCTATAGTATGTTGCCAAGCATTGTATGGTGGTGAGACTTCTTGCCCAAATTCTAAATTAGGATTATGAACATGTTTACCAAATTAAAAGGGATTTGCATTTTGTTAGCATAAGTCCTCCAGTTGCTAATTTGATAGTGGTTCTTGAGAAATCATCCCAGTTACTTAGCTCTCATTTTCTCAACTGTCTAGTAATGATAATATTGGCAGCTTAAATGACCTTCCAAGAATTGTATACAACAAAAACACAGAGTTAATATTAAAATAAAAGTTGATGAGTAGTTATCCTGATAAGTGATGAGCATACTTAATTCTTTTAGTTGGTTCAACATATATTTATTGGTGGCTTTTTACTTTTATTGGAATCAAACTATCTTTTATTGTACATTTCATTCATTCATCCATTCAACAAATTTGTATTGGGTACTTACTGTATGCCAGGCACTCTGCTTGTTACAGGAAATGAGGCCAATGATATGAACGCTTGGAATTGTCAGTCTGGTGGGGAGACAGATAATGAAATAAATACAAAAATAGTCATAAATTATAATCATGATAAGTACTATACAATAACGTCACACAGAGCTATAAGCACATTTCCATGAAAGTCAAACGTAGTAAAACTTGGGCTGAAATGTGAAAAGTAAATAAAAGTTAACTCAGAAAATGGAGGTGGTAAGGTGCAGGATTAGATAGAGCATTTCTTGGTGAGTGAACAATGACATGAGTATTCTAGAAAAGTCCAGATTGAGTAAATCATGATAAAATTTCTATCATGATTCAGATTCTATCAAACGATGGAATTAATTATCTGTGGGAATATTGGGTAGTTTTAAAAAATATAATAAGGTTCAATTTGTTTAATATCTCCATTTATTTATTTTCTTTGTGTCCAAGCTGAAAATAAAATTGTGTATTTAATATATAAGGAGCACCATCAAGTTGAATAATGCTAATTTAGAAGGTGCTATGCCATAAAAAATTAACTAATTAAGTCATGATAGATAGTGGCAAAATTTCTGTGCTACTTTGTCTCTTTAAATTGATGGCTCAGGAAATAAAATGCAAGAATTTCTGTAGCTACAGTGTAAAGAGTAAATATTAAAGGACTTGTGTGGTTACTCAGATGGGTAATGTTTTCTTACTTTAACTAATGTCATGCATTTATTTTAATTCAACTATTTTGGTTTGATAAAACAGAAATGACTTTAAACCTAATGAAATTTATATTTGTCATCCTTTAGGTCTCTCCAGCATCTGTAACCTCTTTTCTTTGGGGAATTTCCTCACCAAATGAGACAGATCATGCCTCTCACCACAGAAGCTGAAAATGTCAGATACTCATTTTCCTGGCTTTCTTGTCAGCTAAGATGGGGCGTGTGACTTAAATTACTTTAATCCAATACCTCAGGTCAGCCCCAGCTTAAGAAGGATAAATATAAATCCTGATTTGTCTTCAAAAACCCTGGTTCATGCCTGTTGTCTTAGTGTAGTTAGTAATGCTATTAACTTCTTTCACTCTCCAGAGACCCAGTTTGGATGTTAGATTATTTGGTCTTCTTAATCATAAGGAATCTTCTCTGGTGGTAGTAGGTATAGCAGGACTAAATTCAGAGCTCAGCATTGGCAATTGGTCTAGTCGTAGTTTCTGGTGTCCTATGCTAGAGGTACAGGCTACACCTTTTAGCTTTTAAGCTGTAGCTGTTGGTGGCAACAGGTCTTCTTTTAGTGAGCCAATTTTTGGAATTGCTTGTCTATCCATCCATCTTTGGCCACCCAATCCTATGCTCTAGGCCTTCCACCTTTTTTCTTTTTCTTTTTCCTTTTTTTTTCCATTTCAGGTTTAATTTGGACTCTTTAAGAATCAAATTCAGCTGCTGCTAAAAAGTCCTGATTGGGCTACCCACACACAAATTATTTTCTTCTCATTTAAAATGTAGACTATTTGCCTTTTATTTTAACCATTGGGTGTTAGTCTCTGATCCTGGAGCCACAGGAATAAGATTTCTCAATATTCTGTAACACAGTAAATAAATTTTGTGGTCTTTTTGAATGTTATACATTCCTCCTTTTAAAAAAGAACTTATTTGTTTACTTTCACAGCATTCTTTCTGTTATAATTTAATTATAAATACTCTTTAATTAAAAATCTTTTTGACATACATCTATAATTATTATTATTTATAATAGTTCAAGTGAAAAATATCTGAGACATAAAAATATTTTCATGTATACAAACATCCTTTAGTCTTTATTGATATAACCATCTTACTTATGGACAGTCAATAAATTATTTAGATAATTATGATAATGGTGAGAAGTAATACTTATAAAAGAGTATATACTGACAAGCAACAGAATACTAACTGTTTTTCAATGTTTAATTTAGTTCATGTAAGGCTAAACCTTGAGTTCTTTTGAAACAAAACCTTCCATCAACAACATTAAACTACAAAATAATATGAGGGCAAATTATAGTTTCAACCTTTAGTTGTTACAGAAAATCATTTTAATGTTTTGCAATCCTAGACCTTGAGTTTAAGCATGACTATGCATCTCTTCCCAACTCTGCATTTGGTGAAGTCACATGAATAGCCTGAAACTGGCCGTGGTGGGAGGATTTGCACCATGAAAATGAGCAATCCTATAAATCAGGGCTTCCCTCCCACCTTTGGAGATTTGTTAAATATTTGCCGGCATACCCTTGGTTTAAAGTTCCTCAGAAGTACACCTCTTTATGTGAGTAGGACAAAAACACAGCATTTATTTAGACCCCACAAATAAAATTACTTTAATCTCTGCCTTTGGTTGTGATACAGTAGGTCATGACAGGACAATGCTCCCACTGCAAAACTAGGAATATCCAATTAAATTATGAAATAATATTTTAAAGAGATCAGAAGAATGTGATTGCAGCAAGGAATAGAAGAATGAAATACCAGAGAGTAAAGAGCTTTTTAAAGGTGAGCTGTCTTCCAGAATCATTTTTTTTCCTGAAGGCATTTGGTAATTGTAAGCTTGAGTTGAAGACTGTAAATCATACAGCCATGAGCCTCTACTGGGAGAAGGGAAGAAAAACCAACAAAGCCATAGAATCGTGAAGCTGAAGTAGTAACCTGGAATTTTGGAGACAGTACAAAATGCTGGAGAGCAAGGACAAGAAAAATTTCTAAAACGAGCAAATCTCCCACAGTTACAAGCAAGGTTCAAGCATAGTGTTGATTTTACTCTTAAGATATTTGCCAGATTTTGAAGGTTTTGGGGTTGGAGGCTGGAGGATTATGCCAACAAGTCTAAAGAACAGAACTCAATGTCCAATATTCTTTAGGCTTGAGGAGAAGCCACCCATGAGACTTTTTCTTGAAAGCTGCAAAGGCTACATTCTAGAACTCAAGACTTAATAGAGGAAGACCAAGTCTTATTAAAACTGCAAAATATCTTTGACTAACTCAATAACTAATTGGATTGAGGTGATCTGTCCCTTATCCTAACTGCCTAAGATAGAGAAAAAGAAAAAACTCTCTAAAAAAGTCCCAAAACAACAAATGTGGTGTGGATACGGAGAGATAGGAACACTCATACACTGCTGGTGGGACTGAAAATTACTACAACCTCTATGGAAAGTAATATGGAGACACCTCAAAGAACTAATAGCAGAATTACCATTTGATCCAGCAATCCCACTACTGAGTACTTACCCAAAGGAAAAATAGTCATTCTATAATAAAGACATCTGTACTTGAATGTTTATAGCAGCATAATTCACAATTGCAAAGATGTGGAAACAACCCAAGTGCCCATCAATACATAAATCGATTAATAAAATGTGGTATTGTATACCATGGAATATCACTCAGCAATAAAAAACAACGGTGAATTAACACATCTGGTATCATCCTGGATGGAGACAGAGCTCATTCTTTGAAGTGAAGTATCACAAGAATGGGAAAACAAGCACCACTGTTACTCACCATCAAACTGGTACTAACTGATCAATACTTATGTACACCCATGAAAATAATATTCATAAGGAGTCGACCAGGTAGGAGGAGGGTGGAGGGGTTGAGTAAACTCACACCTAATGGGTGCGGAGCCCACTGTCTGGGGGATGGGCACGATTGTAGCTCTGACTTTGGCAGTGCATAGGCAATATATGTAACCAAAATATTTGTACCCCCATAATATTCTGAAATTTAAAAATAAAAGAAAATAGAAAAAAGAAAAAAAAGAAAAAGAAAAAAATCTCAGGTTGAAGATAATATCATCTGAAGCCCATGTTAATTAATTAATTATCTTTTTTTTAAATTGACACATAATCTTATTTTATTTTATTTTATTTTTTTATTAGGTGCAATTTTTATTTTTTTATCTTTATTTCAGAATATTATGGGGGCACAAACATTTTGGTTACATATATTGCCTATGTGCTGCCCAAGTCAGAGCTACAAATGTGAACATCCCCCAGAAAGTGCGCCCGTACACATCAGGTTTGAGTTTTCCCATCCCCTCCACTCCCCTCCCACCTGCCTGACCCCTGATGAATATCATTTCCATATGTGCACATAAGAATTGATCAGTTAGTACCAATCTGATGGTGAGTAACAGTGGTGCTTGTTTTTCCATTCTTGTGATACTTTGAAGAATGGGTTCTATCTCCATCCAGGATAATACCAGATGTGTTAATTCACCATTGTTTTTATGGCTGAGTAATACTCCATGGTATACATATACAACATTTTATTAATCCACTCGTGTATTGGTGAGCACTTGGGTTGTTTCCACATCTTTGCAATTGTGAATTGAGCTGCTATAAACATTCAAGTGCAGATGCCTTTGTTATAAAATGTCTTTTTTTCCTTTGGGTAAATACACAGTAGTGGGATTTCTGGATCAAATGGTAGTTCTACTTTTAGTTCTTTGAGGTATCTCCATTTTACTTTCCATAGAGGTTGTACTAATTTGCAGTCCCACCAGCAGTGTATGAGTGTTCCTATCTCTCTGCATGCATGCCAATATTTATTGTTTTGGGACTTTTTGATATAAGCCAAACTCACTGGAGTTAAGTGATGCCTTGTGGTTTTGATTTGCATTTCCCTGATGATTAGAGAAGTTGAGCAATTTTTCATATGTTTGCTGGCCATTATTCTGTCTTATTTTGAAAAATTTCTGTTCATGTACTTTGCCCACTTTTTAATGGGGTTGTTTGATTTTTTCTTGTTGAATTTCCTAAGTTCTGTATAGATTCTGGTTATCAGCCCTTTATCAGATGTGTAGCATGCAAATATTTTCTCCCATTCTGTAGGTTGTCTGTTCACTTTAGAGATAGTTTCTTTGGCTGTGCAGAAGCTTTTAATTTGATCAGGTCCCATTTATTTATTTTTGTTGCTGCTATGATTGCTGTGTGGGTCTTCTTCCTAAATTCTTTGCCTAGGCCCATGTCTATAAGAGTTTTTCCAACATTTTCTTCTAGGATTCTTATGGTTTCATGTCTTGGTTTAAGTCTGTTATCCATTGTGAGTTGATTTTTGTGAGAGGTGAGAGGTGTGGATCTAGTTTCAGTCTTCCACATGTGGCTATCCAACTTTCCCAGTACTATTTATTGAATAGGGATTCTTTTCCCCAGTGTGTGTTTTTGTCTGCTTTGTCAAAGATCAGATGACACTATGAGGATGGTTTTTATATCTGGGTTCTCAGTCCTGTTCCATTGGTCTATGTCTCTGTTCTTGTGCCAGTACCATGCTGTTTTGGTTACCATAGCCTTGTAGTATAGTTTGAAGTCTGGTAGATTTATGCCTCACAATTTGTTCTTTTTGATTAAGATTGCTTTGGCTAGACAGGGTCTTCTCTGGTTCCACACGAAGCGTGGAATTATTTTTTCTAGATAAATAATATAGCAAAAAATGATGTTGGTATTTTGATAGGGACTACATTGATTATGTAAATCACTTTAGGTAGTAAAGACATTTTAATAATTTTAATAATATTGGTTCTACCGATACAAGAGCATGTTAGGGTTTTCCATCTGTTTACATCTTCTGCAATTTTTTTTCTCAGTTTTTCATAGTTCTCTTTATATAGGTTCCTCATCTCCTCAGTTAAATATTTTCCTAAATATTTAATTTTCTTTTGTGCTATTGTGAAAGTTATTGCGTCTTTGACTTGTTTCTTGGCTTGACTGTTATTGGCATATACGAAGACTACTGATTTGTGTGCATTGGTTTTTATCCTCAGACTTTGCTGAATTCATTTATCAATTCCAATAGTGTCTTGGTTGAATCTTTGGGGTTTTCTAGATATAATATCATATCATCAACAAACAGTGAAAGTTTGATCTCTTCTGCCCCCATTTGGACACCCCTGATTCCTCTCTCTTGTCTGATTGCTCTGGCAAAGACTTCCAGCACTATGGTGAATAGAAGAGGAGATAGTGGGCAACTTTGTCTGGTTCCAGTTTTAAGGGGGAATGCTTTCAATTTTTTCCCGTTCAGCATGATATTGGCTGTGGGTTTATCGTATATGGCTTTAATAATTTTGAGGTATGAGCCATTTATGCTTATATTGTGAAGAGTTCTTGTTATAAAAGGGCGCTGAATTTTGTCAAAAGCTTTTCCTGCATCTATTGAGAGGATCATATAGTCTTTGTTCTTGCTTTTATTTATATGGCAAATTACATTTATAGATGGGCATATGTTGAACCATCCCTGCATTTTGGGGATGAAGCCCACCTAATCATGAGGAATTATTTTTTTGATGTGCATTTGCATTTAGTTTGCTAAGATTTTATTGAGAATTTTTGCATCTATATTCATAAGGTATATTGGTCTGTAGTTTTCTTTTTTTGTTGTTTCCTTTCCTGGTTTTGGTATCAAGGTAATATTGGTTTCATAGAATGAGTTTGGGAGGATTCCATCCTTCTTGATGTTATGGAACAATTTCTGCAGTATAGGCACCTGCTGTTCTTTATAGGTTTTGTAGAATTCAGGCATTAACCCATCTGGTCCTGGACTTTTATTTGTTGGAAGACTTTTTATTACTGCTTCAATTTCAGTGCTTGATATTGATTGGTCTGTTTAGGAATTCTATTTCTTCCTGATTAAGCCTAGGGAGGTTGTGTGTTTCTAAGAATTTGTCCATTTCCTCCACATTTTCATGTTTTTGGGTACAGAGATTTTTACAGTATTCGAAGATGATGTTTTGTATTTCCATGATATCAGTTGTGACCTCTCCTTTTTCATCTATAGTTGAGCTTATTTCAGTCCTTTCCTTTCTGCTTCTAGTCAATCTAGCAAGTTGTCTGTCTATTTTATTTATCTTTTCAAAGACCCAACATTTTGTTTTATTAATCTTGTGTATAGTTCTTTTTT
Source organism: Daubentonia madagascariensis (assembly GCA_023783475.1). NCBI lineage: Eukaryota > Metazoa > Chordata > Mammalia > Primates > Daubentoniidae > Daubentonia > Daubentonia madagascariensis. The sequence goes on from JAKFHU010001798.1 coordinate 63,362,754, forward strand.
CTCAATTTCATTTAGTTCTGCTCTGATTTTGGTTATTTTTTTTTCTTCTGCTGGGTTTAGGGTTGGTTTTCTCTTCCTTTTCCAATTTCTAGAGATGATTCATTAGTTTACTGATTTTGAACTTTCTGTCTTTTGAATGTGGGCATTTAAGGCAATAAGTTTTCCTCTCAGGACTGCTTTTGCTATAGCCCACAGATTTTGATAACTTGTGTCTCCATTATCATTTAGTTCAAAGAATCTTTTGATTTCCATCTGTATCTCCTTTTTGACCCAATAGTCATTCAGCAACAGATTGTTTAATTTCCATGTTTTGGAATAGAGATGTGTGTTTCTAGTGGAGTTGATTTCTAATTTTATTCCACTGTGTTCTGAGAAGATACATGGTATAACTTCTATTTTTTAAAAATTTGTTGAGATCTGTTTTATGGCCTAGGATGTGATCAATTTTAGAGAAAGTTCCATGAGCTGATAAGAAGAAAGTATATTCAGTGTTATTTGGGTGGAGTATTCTGTAGATGTCTGTTAGGCCCAAATGCTCTAGAGTCCTGTTTAGGTCCATTGTTTCTTTGCTTATTTTCTGCTTGGAGGATCTATCCAGTTCTGTCAGTGGGGTGTTGAAGTCCCCGGCTGTTATGGCATTGCCATGTATTATGTTGTCTAGATCAAGCAGTATTTGCTTTACGTATCTGGGTGCTCCTGTGTTGGGTGCATAAATATTTAGGATTGTTAAGTCTTCTTGCTGGATTTTTCCCTTCACCACAATATAGTGACCATCTTTGTCTTTCTTTACTTTTGTTGCTTTAAAGTTTATGATATCTGATATAAGAATGGCTACCCCTACTTTCTTTTGGTTTCATATCCCTGGAAAATTGTACAGCATCCCTTCACCTTGTGTCTGAATGAGTCCTTGTGTGTAAGATGCATTTCCTGTAGACAGCAGATACTTGATTTGTATTTTTTTTATCCATTCAGTCAGCCTATGTCTCTTCAAAGGGCAATCCAAGCCATTCACATTTATTGAGAGAATTGATATTTGGGGTGGATTTCTGTTTATACTGTTGGGTAGACTCTCATTTATATTGTTTTACCTATCAAGCCACTGTGGAATCTGGGTTCTGGACTTTTAGCTTTTGGGTAATTTTACACTGGTGGGTGTCTGTTGTGCTGGTGCGTGTACAATGCAGGTCTGAGTACTTCTTGCAGGCCAGGTCTGGTCTTTGCAAATTCCATCAGTGATTGCTGGTCTGGGAAAGTCTTTATTTCTCCCCCACATAAGAAGCTTAATTTTGCAGGATAAAGAATTCTGGGCTGCCCATTATTCTGTTTTAGAAGACTGAGGATGGGTCCCCAGTCCCTTCTGGCTTGTAAGGTTTCAGTTGAGAAATCTGCAGTTAATCTGGTAGGTTTCCCTTTGTAGGTTACCTGCTGTTTTCACCTTACTGCTGGAAGGAGTGCCTCTTTCGTGTTTACTTTGACCAGCCTAATAGCTATGTGGTGTGGTGATTGCCTTTTCAAATTGAGTCTCCCAGGAGTCCTGTGTGCTTCTTGTACCTGAATATCAAGATTTCTGGCTAGGTCATGGAAATTTTCCTAAATTATTCTTTCAAAAAGATTTTCCAGCCCTTGTGAATTTTCTTCTTTGCCTTCAGGTATGCCTATGATTCTTATGTTTAGGCTCTTTAAATAATCCCACATTTCTTGTATGCTTTGTTCATGTCTCTTGCCACATGTTCTTTCTCTTTGATTGAATTATTTATCGCATGGGAGTTGTCTTCCAGCTCTGATATTCCTTCCTCTGCATGATCTAGCCTATTCTTAAGGCTTTCCACTGTGTTTTGTAGATCCTTGAATGCCTCTTTCATTTCCAGTATTTCTGTTTAGTTTTTCTGTAATACTTCAATTTCTTTAGAGAATTTTTCATTCATTTCTTGCCTTGTTCTTGTGGTTTCTTTGTGCTGGGATTCAATTTTCTCTTGAATTTCATTGAGCCCAAATTCTTCCTCTGTCATTTTACCCATTTCATTTAAGTTGGTATCCATTCCTGAGGAGCTAATGATTTGTTTTCACTCTGATATTTCATCGTTCCTGTGTTCTTTACTGATTCTTTCTCATCTGGCCTCTCGGGCAAGAGCTGGGGGTGCTGGGGCTATTTTTTGGCCCTGTCTCCAAGACCCTGAGAATCGTTCCCTGGCAGAGCTGGGGAGAGGAGTACTGGCCTGTATTGCCTTAGGTGTATTTGGTGGGCCTCTTGGGTTACCTCTGACCTGTTGTCTTCACCTCTTCCTGGTGGAGTGGAGTGAATTCTCCCAGCTTAAGCTCCAAGCTGTTGGATTGTACTTCAGGGTATGAATCCACTGCTTCCTAATATCTTGAGATGGAAGGCAATATTTTTAGCTATGGGGTCGTTCCTGCTGATTGTAGTTTGTGTGAAGGAGCCAGTTAACTAGGTAATCTATTGTGCCCATGGCAGGCTCTGGTCCCCCAGGTGGGGTATACAAAAGCCCCAATCTTTGAGAGGGGACTTGTAGCCCCCAGGGGTTACTTTGACCCTGCTCCCCCTGAGGTGGGGGAAGGAGCATGATAGCTTTCAGTGTGAGATAGCAGTGTGAGAGCTGGATTAGGAAAATTCTACGCAGCTCAGAGGTTGCTTTTCGGCCGCTAGGGGGGGCTGCTGCTATGGAGTTCAGAGTTTTCTCTCCCAGATTGTAGGGCTGCTTCTGATGGGAGAGGCCAGCTGTTGGGATTGGTGAGGCCTCTAGCCAAGGTTTTTTTCTTCCCTGTCCACAAGCTCGGGCATTTTCCCCTCTGATTGGACCACTTGTGGGCTCTCGAGCTTCCCCACAGTTCGTGTGTCTGGCTCTCTAACGTGCATCTCTGTGTGTCACTAGCTGATAGGAGGATCTCCAATTTTGCACCCCTTTTCCACCAGTAGACCCCACAGCAAGGCAGGTGGGCCTTTCTCTCCCTAGAAGTCTCTGCCAAAGGGATGCTCCCACTGGGGTGAATAGTGGCAACTGAAGGCACTATTGGATCAAGCAAAACTCCCTCATAAAATGAGTAGGGTTAGGGGCAGCTGCTCTGGTTCAGCCTGTGGCACCTGAGGTATTCGGTTGCCATGGGAACCAGTACTTACACAAATTGAGTCATTGTGGCACAGCAACCTTCAATATGATCATTCTCTAGGATAAGGGAGGATGGGGACCTGGAGAGTGGGCACTAGGGCCAATCACGTACAGAAGGCCAGAGTTAGGGAGGCAGGACCGGATGGATGGGCTAAAAGCTGTTTCCAATATACAAAAGTCCTACCAATACAGGTCAGGGACTTTGTCCCACCTGGAACCCATGGAGGTAGCTGTCTGCGGCCTCCAAGGGTGTATTCTGTCATGCCCAGGCGGAAGAGCTCCCAGGCTGGGGTGGGGTGAAGTAGAGACCTAGGTAACAGTCAGTTCTAGGCAGGAGACCTTAAGGATGGCTTCCGACTCCCAATCTGGTGTACGGCAGGGTTCAGATTACACTATGAATGCAGCTCTCCTTGACCTGCCTGGTTCCGCGGAGGCAATTGCTAGCAGCCACCAAGGGCATAGCATGTTCCTCTCCGTTCAACTCCTGTGCCCTGGTCCTGTTGCCTTCCAGGGGTGAGGTGCTCAACTCCAAATTCCAGAGTACTGTCCCAGGAAGCTGTTCCTCAGCCCAGACCCTACCCAGCCCTGTGCAGTCCCTGTACAGTGCACTTGAGAGTTCCATATGATGCCCACAATTGCTTCCTCTCCATATAGCCTGCTGTCTTGTGCAACAACTTTGCACCAACTCTGGGCTTGTCCCTGACTGAGTGGATGGGAAGTCTGTGGAGATGGTGTGTGACCACCTGTAGGTCAGGTCACACTGTGCTGATCTGACCAGTGGGTCCTTCCTGTGCTCTGATCTCTATTGTATTCCCTGCACTCTCTGATCTTTGTGAATGTGTTTCCCTGTCACCTTTTTTCTTGAGCTGAGTGTCGCTTCTCTGCAATTTCACAATGCTATTTTCAGAGTGAGTGATCTGCACGCAGGCAGCCGTCCACGCTCTTCACCTCCTTCCCTGGGAGTGGTGAGGTAGGAGGCCTCTACCAGACCACCCTTTTTCTTTCTTTCATCCCACGTTAATTTATATACAAGTTCTAGCATACATCTGAAAATTACTATGAATGTGATAAGTAAAGAAAATTTGACTGTTATTTAAATGAAAAAGAAAAAAACCCAGAAAATAGAAATAGACCCACTAGATGATTGATATATTGAAGATAGCAGAAAAAGACTTTGATCTATCAATTACATGTTAAATAAAATTTTTAAAAAGATGGACAAGAAAGAAAAAAATTATAGAATCAATGGAAAATAGGAATCTATTAAGAAGGATAAAATGATCACTGTAGCATTGAAAAAAACAATATCTGTATTAAGAACGCAATTGTTAAAAATCAAACTGCATACCAATGAACAAAAGATTAGTGAACTTGAAAAGATCAAAAGAAATGATACAAGCAGAGCATAAAAGAGGGAAAGGAGAGAAAATGGGCAGGAGCAACATTGAGGAAATAACAGCAGAGTGATTTTCACTAACTGATATTAGGTATCCACATACATATTCACAAAACTCAACAGCCACAACCAGAATAAATATAAAGAAAACCACTATTATAGACATTATAGTTTAACTGCTAGAAACTGAAGACATAAGGTAGAATCTCAACAAACATCTGGAGTATAGACATATTACCTTCAAAGGGGGAAAGGGGGGGAACCGAAATCTGACTTCTTAGAAATCATGGTGTTCAGAAGTCAATGGGGCATTTAGAGTGAATATTTTGAAATAAAAAGTAATCGCTAACTTGGAATTCAATACCTGAAAAAATCCTTGAAAAATGATGATGAAATAAAGTCATAAACTCATTTTTAAACAAACTGAGGAAAGTCTTTCCCAGTAGTTCTGTGAACTTAATAAAATTGAAATACATTTGGAAAAACTGATCAAGAATAAAGAGAAAAAGCACAAATTATCTATATCAGGAATGAAAAAAATCAGTAGGATTCTACATATTATTAAATTGGCAGGTAGGTATTATCCACTAGTTCATGTGAATAAATTCCGTAATTTGTATGGAATGGAAAAAAATTCTGAAAAAACTGTCTCATAATAATTGAAAGGAGAAAAAGTAGTAAATATGAATAGTTATAGATCTGCTAAAATATTTAATCTGTGATTAAAAATGGTTTCTCTCTCTGTCTCTCTCATACACACACACACACACACACACACACAGAAATGAGGAACCAATGGCTATAAGTGAATTCTTCCAAATATTTGAAGTAGTAATAAGACCAGATTTGCCTAAATTCTTTAACAGAATAGAAAAAGAGAGACCATTCTAATATTCATTCTGAGATATTGCAAGGACATTATACTGAAAAATATTACAGAACTTCTCTGACATTAATTTGGATTCAATAATCCTAAATAATATAAATCAAATCAAAGGACATATGTCTGCGTGTGTATTTCTCAAGTATGGGGAAATTATCACTGATACATTTGGAAATCAATGAATTTTACTCATGATATTAATATAAAAATAAAGAAAAATCACATGATTATCTCAATAGATGCAGATTTAACACTCATTCAAGTTAAAAACTCTTAGCAAAATAGGAATTATTTATAATTTCCTTAATCTAATAAAGAATATCATTTTAAAATCCTGCTCATCAGTAAATAGCATGCTCATCAGTAAAATATTGATGCAAGTGCAATGAATTAAGAAAATAGAATTAGCATAACTGTGTACTTAGAAAATCTGAAAAAAATCTACAAACTATTCAAATTAACAGTGAATGTAGTATAGGAGTTGAATATAAGTCCAATATAAAAAATTAATTATATTTCTATATATCAAAATTCAAATATAAAATACAAATTTAAAGTAGTATAATTTACAATATTATAAAATATCAAATGTCTGGTAACTGATATACAATATGTACAAGAAGCTTAAACTCTCATTTTTACCTATTATTATGAAAAATTAACGAAAACTTAAATAACTGGACAGAGAGCCACTAAGAAAGGATGATCCTTTGAAGAGTTTTGCTGAGTCTACTGGAGATACCTACATACATATATATACATACTTTTTCATATATATATATGAAAAAGTAAATTTAAATCCTTATGTCGCACTTCACAAAGAAATCTACTCTAGATGAATTGCAAATATAAATAGTAATGTTAAACATTCAAGTTATAGAAAATACATGACCTTGGAATAGGCAAACATTCCTTAAGGTGCAAAAGAGGTTAACCATAAAATTAATAGAAGAAAAAAGATATAGTCTTTTATGTTTACAAATATAGTAAATATTTATCATTTCTAATGTTCTTCATTCTTTCTAAATACGAGTTTCTATCTGGTGTCATTTTCCTTCAGTCTGAAGAACTTGTTTAGCATTTCTTTTAGTAAAAGTATGCTGGCCAGAAAGTTTCTTATTTATCTGAAAATGTCTTTATTTTACTGTGATAGGCAGAATATGTAGAATAATGGCTCCCCCCAAAGATGTTAACTTCCAAATTCCTGTGAATAAAGTTATTAATATAGTAAAAGGCACTTTGTAAATATGATTAAGAATTTTAAAATGAGATTATTCTGAATTTTCAGGTGTGCTCAATGTATCACAAAGGTCCTCATAAGTGAAACGAGGAGGCATAGGAATTACAATCAGAGAAGATGTGATAATAGAAATAGAGGTCAGAATGATGCAATTCCTGGCTTTTAAGAGGACCACGAGCTAAGGAATATAGGCAGACTCCAGAAGGTGGAAAAGGGAAGAAAATAAATTTTTTCCAAGTCCTCCAGAAGAAATACAATTCTGCAAAACGTTGATTTTAGCCCAGTGACACCCACTCCACACTTCTGAACTCCAGAACTGTAAAATAAAAAAAAATTTGTGTTGTTTTAAGCCATTGAATTTGTGGTAATTTGTTAACTGCAGCAAAAGGAAACTATTAGATATACCTTCATTTTTGAAGGTGATTTTCACTGTATATTGAAATCTGATTTTAATTTTTCTCTCGGCACTTTAAAGGTGTTATGTTATTGTCTATGAACCCCAATGTTTTTCTGGGGAGAAATCAGTCATCATTCATAGCTTTCCTTGACTATGTAATGTGTCATTTTTATCTTTCTACTTTCAAAGTTTTCTTTTTATCTGTGAGTTTCAAGAGTGTTACTATGATGTGCTTAGGTATGATTTTTCTTGCTTGAATTTGGGTGAACTTCTTGGATCTTTAGGTTTATGTTTTTTACCTAATTTGGGAAATTCTTAGCTATTGTTTCTTAAAATACTATTGATGATATATACTCTACTTTCACTCCTCTGAGACCCTAATCACATGTGTGTTAGACAACCTGATAACGCCCTACGTGACAGTGGGCTCTCTTAAGTTTTTTTCCTTCAGTTTTTCATCTCTTTCTTTTTTGAGTGGAATGGTTTCCATTAATCTACCTTCAAGTTTGATGACTTTTTTTTTGCCATCTTCAATTGCTTTTACATATAATCATGTTTTTAAAATATTTGATAATGTAATTTTAAGTTCTAGAATATCTATTTTTTTTTTTTTTTTATGATGAAGTTGCCCCCCTCTTCAACCTTTATAAACAAGTTTTTCTATGTTTGTTGGACATATTTATAACAATTATTTTTAAATCTTAGTCTGCTAATTATAACACCTGTCTTTTTAAAAAATTTTATTCATTGTTTCGTTTTTCTCTTAACTATGGGTCACACTTTACAACTTGTCATGTCTCTGCATTTTTTTTTTCTACTGGCCAGATACTTTGTAGAAATTCTGGCCTCTTTTATCTTCCTCTAAAGAGCTTTAACTTGGCTGGACTAAAACTACAAACTTCTTTTCCCTTGTGGTGGATAAGAGTTGAAACTTTCATTCACTTACCTCAGCCTTTCAGTTGCTGCCTTCTGAAAAGCTCCTTGGAGACTCCGCTATGCCTACTTAGATGGGACGTATACCAAAGGCTGAGTGTATTTTGGGTTTCCCCCTCTGTGTCTTCTCTCTTTGTAGGATTTTGTCTTCACATCTTAGTCACACTAGAAACCCATCCTCTGACTCCTAACACTGGTAAGATGTGGTTTTCTGCTTCAGCAGCTTCATGCTATGGGGTCCAGAGACTCTCACAGGTTAAAAATTGACAAATGTACATCTTACCCAATGAAGTTCTCCATTTTTATGGGTTGACTCTCTTCCAGATTCTTTTTGATTTTAGTCATTTTTCAAAGACTTAGATATATTTTATATTTTTGCAGAGTTTCTAATGGTTAATCTGAATTAAAAGTTAATTTCCTTTAACATTACCAAAACCAGAATTATGCCAACCATATAAAAATAGTGATAAATGGACTATATCAAATTAATATTTTTTTATAAAATTATATTAGTAAGAACATGAAAATACAGGCCCCAGAGTGGGAGAAAATATTCTCAATTCCTATATCCAAGAAAGACTTGTATCCAGAATATATTAAAAATTCTTATTTATCAATAAGAAAAACATAGAATGCCCAATAAAAATGGGCAAAAAATTTGAATGGATACTTCTCAAAAGAGAATATCCAAACGGTCAATACATAAAAGAAAAAATGATTAATTTTACCAATTATTAGGGAAATACAAATTAAAAACACAGTGAGATGCCTCTTTATACTCACCAGAATTGCTCAAATTAAAGAGAAAGAAAATAAATGTTGACAAGGATGTAGAGTAACCAAAAATCTTAGACGTTGATAGGAAAGTAAAGTCTTTGGTAGCATCTACTAAAGTTGAACATATGTGTAACCTATGACTCAGCAATTCCACTCCTAGGTCTATATCAAATAAAAAGACATGTATTAAAATGCTCATATGAACACTATGCTTAATATCTTCTATTTGGAAAGGACTCAATGGCCATGAATTTTCTAATGTATTAATAAATTGTGATATATTCACCCAGTTACATACTATACAAAATGATAAGGAATTATAACTGTACACAACAATATCCATGAATCTCACAAACATGTTTAGTAAAATAAATACGCCACAAAAGAACATATGATGTATTATTCCATTTATATCAATGGCAAAAATTAATCAATGCTGTTAGTGTGAGGGTGTTTTAGGGCACTGATAATGTTGTTTCTGGTGGTTACATGGGTGTTTTCATTTTGTATAAATTAATTTTGTTATATATTTATGATATGTGCATCTTTGTGTTAAACATCAATAAAGTCCTTAAAATATTTTCATACCATATATCTCAAATTTAAAACTCTGGTATTAAAAAGCTCCTCTGAGACAAAGAAAAGAAACAAATTAATTTTACAGATAAAACAAAATCTGAGACTTATTATAGTTTAATAATCACCCCTGACTCGGAAAATCAATTGCACCTACTGATTCTTTGTATATTTTATCTATAAACATATGCTTTGCTATTTTGAAAGGGCTATGGCATTTTTCACATTATTTTCATAATGTCTACATTCTTGTCTATTAGCCTAAGTAATGCCTGTCCAAAACAAAAATTAAATATTATAATATTGTTTCTAATAAAGTTCCAATGGAAAAAAATTACAGAGAGCAAGCAGTGCTTTGAAAGGTTAGTACATTTCCTCATTCTTTTTTTAAATGCCTGGCATATCTGTATCAGAACTTCCATTATTTAAGTCTTCAAAAACTGCAAATCTTCTAAGCATTAGGAGAGGTCTTTCAAAACAATATACCCCTCTATTATTTTCCACTTTACAAGTCCACTTCCCTTCCCCCTCCCTCAAAGGGCCCAAAACCCTTCAGGCCTTGAATCATGTCACTATCATTCTAGCTAAAGGGAACTGGAGAGTACTCCCTTGGGTTCCTATTAACACCTGCTACTTAATCAGCCAGAGGGGCTGTTGGTGACTGATGGCATATAGTCCTATCCATCCGTCCTTCCTCCCTCCCCAGAGGCTGTACAACCATTGCAGCCATCCCAGCATGGGGAGTGTGAGTAACAGAGACTGGGCAATACAGCAAGTTGGAGAAATACATCCAATTGTTCAAAAGCTGGAATTGGTCAGTAGTAAATTCCCAGTTATAAATTTGCAAACCAAAAACATGCAGCTGTGGAATGTATTAGCTGAAAATCTGTAATTTTTTAGCTTTCAGATTCATAAATATTTTAAGTATTGTACCATACAGCAGCAAATAGTAATAGAGACCTCCCTGAATAGAAGGCAGCTATGGATAAGATGTATGTGGCTAAGCGTAGGGGGTCCTTACATTTTGAACGAGGAATAAGTTTACCAGTGCAGCCATCTCTAATTTAAACTGTTTTCTTAATCTGCTGCCAGGGGACCATGCTGGGTGATTCACAGTAATGAACTCCACCTGGATGCTCTGTAAATCTGAACAGGAGAACCAACTGCAGCCTAGTAACTGTTGTTACCACAGATCTGGTTGAGTGAGCTCTAATTTGATCATTAAGTGACCATCCCACCAAGAACCCAAGAGAAATGCTTAGAGACTACCATTGCATGATAGTGCAAAAAAGTCTGCTTATTTAAATAAGATTATTATGAAATAAAATGACATATTTTGAGAAAAAACAGAAATGCTTGTGGAACAACAAAAACAAACTAATACTAAATATTTAATTTTGAACCAGTAGATCTTAGTGTTAGTTTCATGGGATCAGTATTTTTAAGAGGAAAAAAAACGTGACGCAAAGGATCATGACAGACGAGAAGTGTTCACTAAAATTGTTTTAATACTATTATACAATCAATGGCCATTAATTTGCCAACTATGACAATGATACTTGGAGCATCTGGCTTTATATAAATAGTAAACTAAAAATTATATATTATAATGTGTTGCATAAGAAAATATATCAAGAAAATAGCATTTTTACAGATGCAGAATGTACACGTCATTGTTGTATAACAACAATTATGAAATGCTATTTATATCCTGGAAAGCACAAGTTATATCGCTTGAATTTATTCTTTTATTTGTATCTGAAATTCTGGTTATCATCTTAATAGCGTAATTTGAGAACAAGGCCATGGCCACTGATGCTGCTACTTCTGCTGCTTTATCAAGATCTTTGGGAACCAACTGAAAACAAGTATTATCACAAAATAGGCCATTGATTGATTTTGCTGTTCCCTTTTATTGATATTAATTTACCTTCCATTCCTTGTTACAAATTCTTGTTCACTTTAGTGGACATTTACTATTTTTGCTTGTCTATTCTCACCATATCAGGCAATAAAACAAATATTAAAAAACATGTTTGTTTGGAAAATCACCCCTCCCTTATTTATAGTCATCGTAGTTTGAGTGATCAATTGGGACATTTGTCACACTAATCAACAAACTTTTCAGTGAAATAAGCCAATAAAAATTCACTCGTTCATTCATGTATTCATTCTTGATTTTTGCTTAATCAAGTTTTTGCTTTAACTTCATTTGAATCTTGATAATATCCTTCCCTATGCTTAGATAAATCCTGTCCAACTGCATTAGAGACAGAAGTCCAATGCCTACATTTGTTAGTCTGTGCATATGTGCATATACCTGTGTGCATAGACACCCTAAAAGATACATTATTATACTGCAAATGATTATCCTTATTGCTATTAATTTTGTAAATCAAGATTTGTTATATGGAGTATTTTCTAAAAAATATGAATACCTGCATTCTGATTAATATACAAAGTAATTAAGAAAAATTTTCAGTCAATGTTGACGATTTTATAGTACACCAACTAAGGAATTGGCTTTCTCAAGGAGCAATGCATCCTTGTTGCTGGAAATGATTAGCAAAGGCTAGATATCCTACTGTGGGGTTTTGTAGTGGGGATTCTCACTATTAGATGGTAGTCAGATTACAGGGTCTCTGATGTTCCTTTCAACATAGATATTTTGTGATTCATAAGCTCATAGTTTTTATAAATCAAAGTTTTTACAGCTCATAGGCAACAGGTAACAATGAAAAAGAAATAATGATCAAGTGTCCACTGTAACGCATTTAAGAGACTTAGGTCAAGTCAAATAGAAAATAATATAAAAGTAAATTACAGTAATATGTCAACAAATGGAATGATACAATTTTATCTAAATATACAAGTGCTAAAGAGTTTTTCACAAAGGTAGTTAATAAGTAAAGGTTTCTACAAGAAGATCTATTTGAGACCAATCTCAGTAATAATATATTCATTTCTGTAGTTCTTCTAAAACTATGGTTCCTCAAACTTTTTAATTTCAATTACTTTTTCCCATTGATCCCACTGATATCAGAAGATATTATACAGCAGTCTGTCCCAACTCAGTAAATGGCAACTCCAAATCCTGTGTATTTAAAATACATCTATCATTTAACCATGTTTTATCAACTAATAGACTTACAGAAAAAATAAACAAATCTACTATCATACTTGAAAACTTTAACACTCCTTCCTTGATAATTAGTAGATAATAGGGAAAAAATATAAGGATATAAATTATTTGAACATTTCCAAACATGATGACTTAATTTATTGGACATTATTTTAAATTATGGCAGCAAAAACTTTCTTTTCAAGTGTGTATGAAACACTTACCAGGATAAACCATACACTAAACCATAAAACAAATCTCGATCAAATCCAAAGGGTTAAAATCATAGAGTATGTTCTCTGACTTTAAAAAATTAAATTAGAGCTAAATGGCAAAAATATATCTAGAAATACTCAAATAGGCAATACAATTCTAAATCATCTGTGAGTCACCTCAAAAAAATTATAACATATTTTTAAATAAATGATATTTAAGACAATGTAGAAAAATATGTGAAATGTCTTAGAAAATACTAAAGAGTAAAGTTGAAGTTTTTAATGCTTTTATTAAAAAATAAATTATTTAGTCCTCCTTTTTAAAAAGATATGAGAAAAGAGTAAAATAAACCAAAGATAAGTAAAACGAATAAATACATAAGTAAAAAGCACAAATCATTAGAACAGAAAATAGGCAGAGAGCATAGAAAATCAACAAAGACAAAAGTTGATTCTTAAAAAAGATTAATAAAAGTGATACCTTCCTTGCAAGACTGGTCAGTGGAAGAGAGGGATAAATGACTAATACAAACAAGAACAATGGGATACCTTCATAGACCCTACAGATATTTAATGACTATTAGAGGAGTGTTATAAACAATTTTATACCAACACATCTTATTACATAGACAAAATCATCAAAAAATACAAAGCAAAAATTATTTAAAATATTAATAAATAAAATCAAGCAATATGTAGTAAAAGATAACATATCAATATTCTGGTATATTAAATATGGAAATATTCTTTGTAACTCCTCCCATCAGGAGGTCTTAGGCTTCTTTCCTTTTCTATAAGAAATGAATTGTATTTTTCACTAAGTAATTTTCTCAGTCTGTTTCCTATCCTTAGAAATTTGGGCACCTAGAGGCAATTTTCACGTGGCTACATGAGTAAACTCAAGTAAAACCAGTAGAAAAACCACCTCACTAACAGAAAAAGATTAAATAATAAAAAACCATTGTTGTTTTAAACCAACAAGTTTTGGAATATTTTCTTATGCAGCACAATATAACTGATATATGAAAGGATACATGAATGTTTATGTGGAAATATAGGAATCTTCACAAAAGCTGTGAAACTATTAAGTAAGTTTAGTTAATATTATAGGATACAAGATCAATATAGAAAAGTCAGTTTTGTTTCTAGCAAAGGACAATTTAAAATTTAAATTAAATTTATAATATCATTTGTCATAGCATAAAATATAAAATTCTTCAATTAAATTCAATAAAATATGTTCAAAACCAGTACAGTAAAAATATGAGATACTACTGAGTAAAAATTCAAAAGACCCAAATAGAAGGAAAGGCGTGCTGTGTTTGTAATCTGAAGTCTCAAAAGTTTTAAGATGATATACCAGCAGACTGTTTGAAGAAATTGCAAACTAATTCTAAAATTTTTAAGTAAATCCAAAGGATCTAGAATAGCCAGAACAACTTTGAAAAAGAACCAATTTGGAGGATTTATACTACCTGATTTCAGTATATATTATAAAGTTGTAATAGTCAAGACAGTGTGAGTTTGGCATAATGGTAGACAAATAGATTACTGGAGCAGAATAGATAATCCAGAAATAGATCCATATATGCATGATAAATGGATATTTGACAAAATTGCAAAGGGATTTCAGTGGAGAAAAGATAAATTTTTTAAACAAGTAATGCTGGAATCTTTAGATATCCATATGCAAAACATGAAGTTCAAGAATAATTAACAGTGCTCTATAAAGATAGAAATCAGACTACTCAGAATACTAACTGGGCACAGTGGCTAATGCTTGTAATCCCAGTACTTTGGGAGGCTGAGGTGGGAGGATTGATTGAGGCCAGGAGTTCAAGGCCAGCCTGGGCAACATATTGAGACCTCATCTCTACAAAAAATTAAAAAAATTGTCTGGGCTTTGTGGCACATTCCCGTAGTCCCAGCTTCTTGGATGGCTGAGGCAGAAGAATTGCTTGAACCCAGGAATTTTAGGTTGCAGTGAGCTGTGGTGATGCCACTGCACTCCAGCCTCCAGCCTTAGGCAACAGAGTGAGATCCTGTCTCAAAAAAAACCAAAAGCCAAAAATCAAAAAAAATCAGAATACTAATTACCTATTAAGCAAGAGAGATTGACTAGAAAGAAGTACAAGGGAATATTCTAGAACAATTACAATATTCCATATGTTGATTTGCTTATGAGGAATTAAAAAATCTGTAAACTGTAGGGTCAAGGTATATGAGTTTGCCTAGATGTCATTTTACCTCACTAAAAGAAAAAGAACCTTATAGCAGTAAAATATTTCAATAGATGGATCATAAATAAATTTTCAATTCATACTTCATTTTCATACTTTATTTTGCATTATATTCTATATTCTTTTGGTGCATTTAAAAAGATGTAATGCCATTGTGATGCTAAGCCTTTGCAAGTGACTGGCTTCTTTTCCCCATTTTTAGGAAAATATTAGGAAATATTCAGACATACAATGAATTTTCTACTGGATGAAATGAGAAAAAAAAAAGAGTAAATAAGAAAGTGAAATACACAATACTAGGGAAAAAGAGAATCTGCTCAAACAGATTAATAAGAAATTCCAGTGTAAACAGTAGGTCCAGAGAGCACTGGGTCCAGACCAGAGCAGGATGTAGAGGGTTCCAAGAAGTATTGTCAAGGAAAAGAAAGATTTCAGAGATATAATGTTAGTCTAGAAATATTGTAAGAACTAATGGATTTTGATTTTAAAAAGTTATTGTAAAAGAAAAAGAACTAACCAGAACACTTTAAAAAAATTAACACAAGAAATAAAACATTAACATTATCTACTCTATTATTGCTCTGTAGTAAGCAATATTTATGTGGTCATAATAATGCTTACTAATGTTTGACTTAGGACCAGTCTCCACAGTGTGAACAAATGTGAATCAGAAAGAACCACTTCAAGATGGATCCCGAGTAGCTAACTTGCCTAAATATTAAATAGAGCCAAGTGGCCATTTACTGACTAGACATCACACAAGTACTTTGAATTCCCCAAAAACCTGCACCTTTTTAACTTTGGGACTTTGGAACCAACAAATCAGAACTCACCTGACTTGGCCAATCGGGGCTCAGCTGTATTGACCAATCAGAACTCAGCTGTGTCAATAAATCAGAACTAATCATGTCTCAATCCTTCATTTGCATAAATAGACCTGATTGGCAACCTGGGCATAACTTTTCCTGTAAAACCTGAGCATTCCCTTTAGTCTCTGGACTGCCCCTTCCTTTTACACCAAAGGCTTTGTCTCCCTGGTTTGCACACTTCCGCTGGAATAAAGTCTCTTTCCTCTAACCTCCTTTTTCAGAAAACTTTTGTTCACATTGTTGGTGTCAGAAGTAGGATCCAAAGTTACTCCAGACTCTCCTCCCAGTGCCATCCGGAACCAATGCATTGGCACCTGCAAGAGCCCCTTCATCTCAGTTGTCTTCTTGGCAGCACCATAGTGGGCCCTTGGGTAAATCCTTTCAAATTCAGACCTCCCACACTTTGACTGAGCTCTCACAGGCTTTGTTTCTTCTCAATAGACCCCCTGCAACTGGAGCCTAGAGGGGACCTTCCTTTTGGCTCCAAGCTTGAGAAGGACTTCTCAGCCAGTTATTTCCATCCAGACCTTACAAAGGACATTCCATGTTGGCCCCTGGTTTGGGAGGCCTTCCTAGTACCAGCTGGTTCCCTCCATCTGGAACCTGGAGGGGAAATTCCCTGTTTGCCCTGGGTTGAGGGGGGGCTTTCTCAGTCATCCCTTTCCACTGGGATCCCAGAGGGGACCCTCTCTGTTGGCTCTGGTCTAGCAGGAGGCCTTACCATTCAGACTCAGCTGGTCTATAAGGTTTTGTGGGGACTCTCATGCTAAGGGCCCTGGAAGGGATAGTTTTGTCAGGCCGACCATGCCATTGATAGCCCATGTTTTAAGGTTTTCCCTCTAATCAGCTGCCTTCTGGCACTCTAGCTGGCTTTATGAGTGAAATTATGGTTCAAGGAGTTATAATTGGCTAGATCTCCCCAAACTTGCCTATCTGTGCGCACAATTAGAATAATGAAAATATTGAACCTGTCAGAGACAATGGAAAGCCTTTTTTCAATTGGTACTTTGGAACTTTGAAAGTTCTAAACAAAATCAAGAGACTACCATTTCCTCTCTTAGAGAAAACAATTCCAAATTGAACAAGCAGTTTAATAAAACAGAAAGAGATTAGATTTGTGAGACTGAAACCAAGCCTGTTAAAATATCTTTGAAAGACCATTCTCCCACTAGCTCCCTTGCCTCTTGCTCTGCCTGTCTCCTGCACTTTTATGCCACTTCTATTTTCTCCTTCACTCCCTCCTTCTTCTTTTACTCTTTCAGCTGGTTATTTTGAAATGATTTCTAAATTTTCTCTAGACTCATCTGTAAGTTTCCTTGTAAAGTTTTATGATAAAATTGTATGATTTATTTTACCTTGGCATTCATTTTAATCCTCCTCTCGCAAACCCAAACTCTTTCTTGAGAAACCTTAAATTCTCTCTGTGCATTGACATGTAAATTTGCTACACTGTTTTCTCTAAAATTCTGTAAGGGCTTCTGCCATGTGGGACAGATAGATTCCAGCCTTTTCCATTTACACAGATGCAGTTTGAATTCAACCGTCCTTTTCAACTAGTGAGTTTTACCTGACTCATGTCTAAAGCTTTAAAATGAAAGGTATAAGAACTTATTTGTGTCTGTATTTTTGTCTATATATGTGTATACATGTCTGTTTGTATGTTGTCTTTGGTGCCAAATTGGCTTATAAATAAATGAATACTCATAAAATAAGCAAATACATCCAATCGCTTTTCAAATTTATATGACTTAGTAATCTTTTGGTGGATGGGAGGATGGGACTAGTCTAATATTGTTGGTTTGATGTAAATGGCTGTGTCCTCTGAGTTATCAGCATAATGTGCCTGTATTTACTGTAAGGGTCTCACTTTTATGATACTTGCCTGTTATACAGTAATATAAAATTGGTTGATAGAAAATTTAGCCTGGGATGATGGCCAGATTTTTCTGATATTTCATGAAATTTTCCAGGCATAATTGTAAAGAATGAATGGATTTGGTGGATATGGGTAAGGTAAAAGTTTGTAAATGAACTTGCAAATAGTGGTTACGTTCTGTAACACATTTATTTGGGAAGGTTTCCCAAATCTCTTTAGTAACTATACACTTAGAGTTTTGCTAAGTTAAATTAAGTGATGGGTGTTCATTTCATCAAATGTCTAAATCTTTTTTTTTAAGAGACTGAATCTTGCTCTAGAACTACAGGTATGTGCCACCATGCCTGGACAATTTTTAAAATTTTTTGTAGAGACAAGATCTTGTGATGTTGCCCAGGCTGGTCTCAAACTCTTGGCCTCAAGTGATCCTTCCACCTCAGCCTCTCAAGGTGCTAGGATTACAGGCATGAGCCACTGCTCCTGGCCTAGATCATTTCCAGACAAGATGCAATTCTTTAGTTGCTGAATATGAGTTTGGCTCATATACATTTGGCTTCTGATTTCAGTGGAACAAAAGTTATTTTGGTCTGTTAGTAAAAATGTCCTGTTCCATATTAAAGAGTTGTTCTGTTAGAAATCCTATGCTCTGGAAATTATAAAATATGTATTTCATGGATCCTTGGTACATGATTGACAGAAATTGCTTACTTCGTAGGTTTTCACTGAAAATTAGGGTTGCTAAGAGTTAGCATTGTAATTAATGTGTGTGACTAAACTACTGGAAATAAGAATGATAATTTTATATGCAAATGTATGAGGAGAGTAAGATATATTTTTGGTAAGGAAGGTTGAAAAGAAAAGAGAAAGATTTTTTATGAGAAAGAAACTTGTGTGGTAAATTTTTGTCCTAGAGTAAATTGATTTGTTATTTAAAAATGAGAAAATATAAGACAAAGCAGAAAATCTAAGTATGTCATAAATGATCTAAGTAAGTCATGATAAATTTTATGAAAAGAAAGTTTAATAGGAATTTTCTATGTGATCAGGTTGGCTATAATTAAAAGGAAATTGTTTAGGGTATTTCTAGGGATTGAACTTTGATATTAAATACACACTGATATAGAACTTAAAATTTTGATCCCCTATGTTAGAACAACAAGGTTTACATAAAATATTGATTTGCTCTTAGTAAAATTGCAGTAAGTTTTTATTTTAATTCTGAGATCTCTTTCTTTAATAGCCATCCTCTAAACTACAAACAGTTTCTATTTCTGCCACATTTCTTCCTGAGATCTATTTAATTTCTCTAGCTTCAGGTTGAAAATGCAGCTGTCCTTCTTTCTGCTTTTGAAAATGTATATCGTTTTGCTTGGCCAGGATGATAACCCTCTCCTTTCATCTTTTCATCAGCTCCTGTAACTTTTTCTCTAGTTCTAACTCTGATGTCATGGCTTAATGCGGAAACGTTTATCTTGAACGTCTAGAAAAGCAATGTTTCCCTTCAGTATAACTTGATTCTGTACTCTTTGCTTTAATATGTCTGAATTGTTCCATGTAACGTGGAAACTTCCTACGCTGTTACTAAGAACCACATATTGGTTAAGGTACTAGTTTTCTTAGTTTCATTCCTCTATAATAGCATATGCTTTAGAACCCTGGGTGCATAGTTTTTGTGCCTAATTAAATTCAGTACCCTTTTCATCAGGTTTAACTTCCAGGTTATCTAAATGGGCTTTCCATAAGAAGTAATCACACTACAGCAGGTTTTATTCCACTTTGCCTTTTAGGTAACTGGCCTAGGAAAAAAAGATTCTGTGTCTTACCAAGATAATTTCCTATGCTTCTTGTTTTTATTAGGTTTTCAATTGCTTAGGAAAACTGAGCTTTAAAAGGTTTGAGGTGTTTATATCCATGTTAATTTCTGTATTGCTTTTGAAGTCTTTTGATTATCACTCCGGTTAAACGAATAACTATTATTGAGCAGTGACCTACGGTTCTATTTAATCAAGTACTTCGAACCTTTTGACATCTTTTGTAGGTTTCCCCAGGATAAAAATTCTAAATTAAGTCTTTTTGATTTTGTAGAGATATTAAATTACTAGGCTTATTTGATAAATCATAAGAGAAGAATTGTCAAATAAGAAATGGTGTTTAACTTCAAATTATATTTGTGTAATTTTGTTCTTAAACTATGTTCCAAAATTGTATGAAATTTCTAAAATTCTGAGATGTCATAGTATGTGTTATCAGTCATGACTATGAATATTATGTTAAATGGTTGCATATCCCAGAAATACCTAAATTTCTTTGTCAATTGTAAACTTTCATCAGATTTTTGACCACGGTTCTTCTGGGGTTTTGTTATCCAGAGTTATTGTTTTAAATTCTTCTCTATAAGCATCTGTAATTGGCTATAGTCCAAAGTTGCTTTTCATGGAACTGCTAATCAAGACAGAGCAAAACAAAATTAATTATATAAAATCCAGTAACTGATAAGGATAATTTTAGTTCTTCACAGAAATGTTTCATTTTCCAGATTCAAGAAAATTTTCTTTTATAAGCTACCTATAGTTTGCAATGTTTTGGTAAGGCATCCTTTTGTGAACAAAGGTGAAAACATTTGCTTTTTCTCCTTATTCAATTCCTCCAAAATTCAGTAACTATTTGTGAATATTTTTATTTTTATTGACATAAGTTTAATAAAAATCTTCTCTCTCTTTATAAGGATACAAACGGAAACAGTGATTATATTACCAAGATTTTGAATTATTTGCCATATGACTTAAACACCATATTTAAGAATGTACACAAAATGGCTTGCTTTAAGAGTTCCCAGTCTTAGAGTGAATGAGTGAAAATTCTCACTTCTTGGCATGCCCAAGAATCTTAAGACTGTACATAAAATCTAAAGTGGTTTGGCTTCCTAGCCTCAAGAGGTTCTAAAATCTGATATTTCCTATATGATCAATGTGGAGATAAAAGTTATGTTTCTAAGGAAAACTAAGTACACTTGTTATTAGATTGCAGCCCTGTGCATTGTTTTCAAGTTCTTGTTATCCACCTGTAGACTGGACTAGATCCTGGATTTTCCTAATTTCCTTCAATATTTTGCTACAACTAAATCCCAGTAAAGTCCCTTGGCCCTCTTATTTCCAGTATGGTCTAGGAATGCTCCAGGGATTCAGGGGATTTCCCCTGAAAACTAACCAGGGGAATTAGATATCAGAATTGGGAATGAACTAGTCAGAGTGCTGGTCAACAGCAGGCCTACTCTGTTGTCCTTAACCCTGGCACACTTTCAATGTTCCCTCTCTGAATCTGAATTTATCCAGATTGTCAAGGTAGCCAATGAACCTATGAGGGTTCCTAAATATTTACCTATCCCCTTCCAACTAGGACCCCTCATTGGCAGTCATTGTTTTTTGCTTGATGTATTGGTCCCCATACGTCTCCTGGTAAGGGGATTTTTAGAAACCTACAAGGCCCATATTTCCTTCTCCTAGAAAGGGGAAATAATACTTGAGTTATCCTCACCAGAAGATTTTGCTACATAAGTGTCTTTTACCCAAATTCCCATCTGTTCACTTAGTGTTGCCAACGCTATCCACCCTGCTCTTGAAGACCTACCTGAGAATCTTGGGGAAAATAAAACAATAACAATTGATAACCCCTCAGATTATAAATATGATAGTTATGGACATTTTCAGGGATGTGATTTACCTGGAGGGGTTATCCCTAATGTAGGAGCTAGATTAGGAAAGTTTCTGGGATCCTGGTTTGGACTAGGTTCCACTTGAAATGAATATATGATCAGAAAGCTTTCCTGCACTACTAACAGAACTGCCCACTCCAAGCCCAAGCTATCATGGCACAACAGAGTTCCCTAGACTTTCTTGCTTGTGTGGTTCTAGATAACCGCATTGCTTTAGACTGTCTCCTCACTGCACAGGGTGGTATTTGGCTAACACTTCCTGCTGTACCTGGGTAAATATTCCCAACCAGTTGAATTGGAAACATCTAAGATCCTACAGATGGCCAAATCTCTGAAAGGGACTTTTTCAGAAAGCCTCCTAGCTGGACCTACTGGGTTAAATTTCAAATTTGCAGATATTTTCAGCTGACCTCTCCCTGGTATAGGATCCTTTCAGTGTTCTGCCCTAACAAGTCTTAATGATCCTCCTTATATTTGGGCTAAGCATTTGGCTCCTTTTAAAAATTGTCTAGCTTGTTATAACAGAAGTCTGCAAGGGACCCCTACCAAGATAATGTTGACCCAACCCTTGAGGCTTTAAACTAGCTCTAACCAGAAATCTGAACCAATTTAACCCAAAAGACTTTGGTTCAAACTTAACAGGTACCTGAGTGCTTCCTTAATTAAATGGCCCTAGTAGCTCAATTGGCCACTGCCCTGCCACTAGGATCCCTATGCAGGACTAGATGTCCTTGAAGCAGGTAGCCAACAACTTTGGCACCATGATGAAAAAAAACTAACTTATTTGATCATCAATGCTGTCTGCTGACAGGTTTTGATCAAGAGGAGTAAAATGTGAACAAACATGAATCTGAAAGAGCCAATCCTTCAAGATGGAACCTCAGTAGCTAACTGGCCTAAATTTTAAATACAGGCAAGCAGCCATTTGCTGTCTAGAGGTTACACACATACCCTGAGTTCCCCACAAACCCACACCTTTTTAACTTTCAGAGCTCACCTGAACCAACTAATCAGAGCTCACCTGCTTTGGCCAATCAAGGCTCAGCTGTGTCAATCAATCAGAATTCAGTTGTGTCAACCAATCAGAACTAAGCAACTTTAAATCCTTTATTTGCATAAACGGACTTCACTGGGAATCTGGGCAGGAACTTTTGCTATAAAACCCAAGCATTCCTTTTATTCTCTAGAATGCACCTTTGTTTTACACCAGAAGTTTCCTCTCCCTGGTTTGCACAGTTTTCACTGGAATAAAGTCTCTTTCCCACAAATTCCTTTTTCAGAGAAATTTTTATCACAATAGTAAAAGCAAAAAGTAAGTTAAGAACTGAAAATAGATAGAAACTGAAAAGGGGTGACTTCTAGAATTGCTAATAGCCTTTCAGTCAGGATTTAAGAGATAATATTTATAATGGATAGAACAAAAATAATGGAATAACTATATTCTTTAAAGTTCCAAATAATCAAGAACCTAAAAATGCTAATGTGACTATATTGAGATGAAAGGGAGAAGGTATGGAGCATTCAAGCAAACTAAATACTCAGGAAGAAAAAAAAAAAGCTGAACATTGATATATCAATAAATTGAGGTTCATTTGTCTCATTTAAAGATATACTCTAAGATACAATAAAAATAAAGTAAAAAGTGGTAGCTTTCTCTGAAGGTGGACAATTTTATTTCATTATAGTCCTACTGTGATTTCTATGATTTTGTTTTTATCTTTTATGCATGTATGTATTTCATGGGTATAAGAAAAATCACCAAAGAATACTACAGAGGTGTATGTAAGATTAGTCAACGATTATAGAAAATGACAAATAATTAAATGAAACACAGTCTACAGAAAGACCAATGAAGATATATGGATGGCATTTATAATTATGTTAAAGATAGGATTTCAAATCAGTACCAAAAATGTTAATTGTAATGTTGGGAAAATTGGTTATGTATGAGCAAAAGCTTAAGATTAGATCCTTATATCACACAATGCACAATAATATATCCCAGATGAATTTCAGAACCAATTATTTAAAATACTCCTGTATCACAAGAAAATATAGGGGAATGTATTTTACAATTTGGGGTGAAGAAGGCCTTCCTAGACAAGAGCAATAACCCAAAGCCACAAAGAAAATGACTGCATAGGAAGAAAAAAAAATGGTGGACTGGAAGCAAACTGCCAGCACACTGCTCCCAAGGAACCAAGTGAAAGGTGCAAGCAGCTGCCTACATACATATTGCTCTTCTCTGAAGCAACATTGTAAAATCACAGAGAAGCAATAAGGGACACTCAAAGTGGGAAAAAAAAGGGTGACAGGGTGCTACATATAACAAGATCAGAAAACGTGCAGGAAACAATAGGAGGATAGAGCACTGGGGCTATGTGCTTGCTGGTGCAGTATGAAATGAACCGCAGAGCGGCTCCAACCACCCCCAGGTACCTCTGTTTGGTTGGACCAGGGATCTGCCCGGAGTCTGTGCAGAGCCATTGCACGAGACAACAGGTACAGTGGGGACCAGGCAATAGCTAAAGACCATCCTGAGCTCTCAAGTGCACCGTGCCAGCTCTGCACCAGGTTGGGGAAGGAAGGGACTGACTTGCAGCTTCTCTGAGCCATACCTGGTGACTTCAAACCAAGTGCTTCTCCTCTACCAGAGCACAATGAGATGTGAGTAAAGGAATTGACCAGGGCACAGCAGGCTCCAATCTGAGAGGCTTTGGCCCTGTGTGGGGAGTGGAGAACTCCACAGTCCCTGGGCCACTGGAACTGACACCTGCTTGCCTGACTCAGCATCTGCCAGGCCCTTCAGTCTGCAGAACAACCCGCCACTTACTTGGCACCAACTCTGCCCTCCAGGCCTCAACTCTCTCTTCCCTGCTTGGCCCTGACCCCACCCTCCAAGTCAGATCAGACCCACCACCCACGTGGCCCTGCTTCTGACTCCTTGGCCCTGCTTAGAAGCTCTGCTCCTGGCTCCTCCCCAGTCCCAGATCTGAGGCTCTCAGGCCGGAGAATGAAACTCTGCCTCTATACCTCCAGAACCCCTGGTAGGCCTGAGACACCATACTCAAGTCTCCAGCACTGCACTGGAACCCAAGACCCCACCCCAGAGCCTATACCGCTGCTGCAGGGCCAGAAGAACTGCTCCAAAATCCAACAACCTGCCAAGGAAACCCCAGCCTCAAGCAGCCAGTACACTGCAACCTGGATTGAGTTAACATATACAGTCTAGGAACCCACAATAACTACATCCAGCTGCTGCTGTTACCTCTGTGGGGAGACCCTGGGTAGAGCAATCTCCACAACACCAGCCTCAGTGAAGAGGGTCTTGCCCAGCTCCCAACTCAAACATCCTAAGAACACTCAACCCAAACAGCATTTAGCACAGGCTTGGGCAGAGGCAATCACAGGTGAACAGAACAAATCAGAACAGCTGCATTACAGGCTTGTAGTGCACATGACCCTCCTCTTTCCTGTCAATATTCCAGAGTGGGGGAAAAAAAACCCACCATCTAGTGACCTCTCATTACTCTAATCAAACAGGAGAGTTTCCAGCAAGGAACAGGAGCCCTGTAAACCTATAAGCCCTGAGTTGAGAAAAGAGGTCTCAGATGAGAAACCAGCAAAAGAACCCTGGCCACATGAAAAATCAAAACAGATCAACACCACCAAGGGATCACAATGGAACTACAGCAGTGAACTCCAACTACAAGGAAATTGTAAAAATGACAGAAATGGAATTCAGAATATTGATGGCAAATAAGACAAATGAAATTGAGGAGAAAGTTGAAAACCAACAAAAAGAAGCCCAAAAAATATTTCAGGAAATTGGTGAAAAAGTCACTAAAGAACTAGACAAAATTAGGGAATATATAATAGAACTTAAAGAAATGAAAGAGTCATTCAGGGATTTTCAAAACACAGCAGAAAATTTCAGCAACAGATTAAACCAGGAGAAGAAAGAATCTCAGAGCTTAAAGACAAGGCACTTGAGCTAGCCCAATTATTTAAAGAGGCAGAAAAGAAAACAACAAAGGCAGAGAAATCACTTAGAGAGATATGGGACTATGTGAAGCGAACAAACATATAAATTATAGGTATCCCTGAGGGAGAAGAAGAAAGCTTGAAAAGCATGGAAAATCTATTTGAGGAAATTATTGAGGAAAATCTCCCTAGTATCACCAGAGATCCAGACTCCAAGATACAAATTGGTCATCAAACTCTGGGAAGATTTATAGCAAATAGAACATCTCCAAGACTCATAGAAATCAACCTGGCCAAAGTCAAAATGAAAGAGAAACTTTACAAGCAGCTAGATATAAGCAACAACTGACTTACAAGGGAAAACCCATCAAGCTAACAGCAGACTTCTAAGCAGAAACCTTTCAAGATAGAAGGGAGTGGGCTTTATCCTCAGTCTTCTTAAACAGAAAAACTTCCCACCTAGAATTTTGTATCCTGCAAAACTAAGTTTCACATTCGATGGAGTAATTAAGTCTTTTCCAGAAAAGCAAACATTGAGGAAATTTGTCATAACTAGACCTGCCCTGCAGGAAGTACTCAGATCTGCATTATACAGAGAACAGCACAATAGACACCCACCTGTGTAAAATCACCCAAAAGTTAAAGGTCAAAGCGTAGATATCACCATGGCTCAAGAGGTAAAACAAAGCAATTAAGTTCTATGCAACAGGATAAACAGAAATCCATCCACTTATCAATTCTTTCAATAAATGTGAATGGCTTAAACTCCCTACTGAAGAGACATAGGCTGGCTGAATGGACAAAAGCATACAAGCCAAGTATCTTCTGTCTTTAGTAAACACATCTAACCTACAAGGATTCATTCAGACTCAAGGTGAAGGGATGGAAAACAATATTCCATGCAAACAGAAACCAAAGGAAAGCTGGTGTAGCAGTTCTCATATCAGATAACATAGACTTCAAGTCAACAAAAGTAAAGAAAGACAAAGATTGTCATTATATAATGGTGAAGGGAACAATTCAACAAGAAGGCATAACAATCCTAAATATTTATACATCTAATATAGGTGCACACAGATTCATAAGGCAATCCCTACTTGATCTATACAAAATGATAAATAGCAATAACATACTAGCTGGGATTTCAACACTCCACCGACAAAATGGGACAGATCTTCCAAGCAGAAAATAAACAATGAAACAATGGACTTAAACAGGACTCTAGAACAAATGGGCCTAACAGACATTTACAGAACATTCTACACCAAAACTATTGAATAAACGTTCCTCTCATCAGCTCATGGAACATTTTCTAAGATTGATCACATCCTAGGCCACAAACCATGTCTTAACAAATTTAAAAATATAGGAATTATACCATGTATCTTCTCAGACCACAGGGGAATAAAATTAGAAATCAATCCCAACATAAATACTCAACTCTACACAAAATCATGGAAATTGAACAACATATTGCTGAATGATTATTGGGTCAATGAGGAAATTGAGATGGAAATCCAAATATTCTTGAAAGTAAATGACAAATGGGGCAGAAGTTATCAAAATCTGTGCAATTCAGAAAAAGCAGTCCAAAGAGGAAAATTCATAGCATTAAGTATCTACATCCAATAGACAGAAAGATCACAAATAAACTATCTAAGGAATTGACTCAAGGAATTGGAAAACCAATCCCAAACCCAACAGAAGAAAAGAAATAACTAAGGTCAAAGGAGAACTAAATGAAATCAATCCTAAAAGAATAATACAGAAGATTAATAGAACAAAAAGTTGGTTCTTTGGAAAGATAAACAAAATCAGCAGGTCTCTAGCTAGATTAACCAAAAACAGAAAAGAAAGTGCCCTAATAAGCTCAATCAGAAATGAAAAAAGAGATATCACAACTGACACTACAGAAATAAAAATTATATTTTTCCTAGAAAATTATCCATTACATCATGTTTTTGAATTTATTTGAGTGAGTTCTGCAAAACAGTTTCTTATAGTTTTTTTATTCTAAGTTCCAATTATTATTTTCTTCTTATTTCATATTTTATATATTTGTGCCTCCTCCATTTTTTCTTGTCAACTTTTCCTAGGGTTTGTCTATTTTAATGATTTTAAATGATTTCTATTCAATTATTGGTTCTGCTGTTTGTCTCTTTTCTAATTAACATATAACTGTGTTTTTATTAGTTTATAGCTTCAGCATATTTTTTATTTACTTTTTGGGTTTTTTCTAACTTTTTAAATTTGTACATTAATAATTTTACTCTTTTATTTTTTATGTAAATATTTAATGCTATTAATTTTTTATTGCACTCTGCTTTAATTGTACCTTACAGATCCTGTTATATAATTTTCATTGTCATTATTTTTAGAACTTCCTCAATTTCACTTTGTATTCCCTTTTGATGCAAGACTTGTTTAATAAACATTTCAAAATTTTTCTATGGAGGGTTTTTTGGTTTTATTTCTGATTTTTTTATTAATTTCTTGTTTTATTGCCATTTGATCAGTTAATACTTCTGGTATTTTTTCTACTTTATTATAGAATAATCTTTTTTATAATTTTCAAAACAGCAATTGTGAGAAAAATCTACAATGAAAATAAAACAGAAAAAATTATGGTTACATTTTGATCCATCCATTTTATCCTCACAATTCTATTACTTCTTTAGTACCTCTCCATACAAAGATTTACAAAATAAAGATAGTATATTTTTCATTGGTTCAGTTTTTGTACTTAAATATTTGGAAATGATTTGTGTTCATCATTGGAGAAATTTTAACCGAAATATGGTATGCCTTGGAATATGAAACTATTAAGAAGAATGACATAGACCTATATAAGTGTACTGACCAAAAAGTTCTTCATGCCACATTGAGAAGAAAATAATAGCAAAGTCTCAAGAAAATATTTATACTAAAATTCATTAAGTTTCAACACTATACTTATGAATATATATGTAAATGCATGTAACAGAGATTGGGATTATGCACACCATACTGTTTATCAGAGTGGGATGGATAGGTAATTGGGCAGAGTAAAGGGAACAACTCTGGCCTATGGTCTAGAAGTTTCCCTCTGTAGACAAGACCAATTCTAAACTTTATCTGAAACCATGTTCTTGTTCAAGGCTCATTTTTCTTGTTGCTTTACTACTTCTTTACATGTTTTGTGAAGAGGATACCCCCTCAATAACCATAGGCCCTCAATTTCCTGTCTCAGTACTATCTCTAGGGAAATGGATATTGACCGGAAGATATAAGCATAAAGAGATATGGCTAAAGAACATTACAGAATCCAATATAAGAGAGATTGAATAAGAGAGATGGAATATGGTTTGTAGAAGTTGTTTTTACATGAAATCCAAAGACTTTCTCCAAACGTGACATTTTATCAAACAGTATTTCTCAAATAGAATGATAAAGTTTAGAGAAAAGTTTTTTTAAAAAAGATATATTTTCACACAGACTGTTAATAATTTTTTAAAAGATTTTTTATGTGTGATTCTTTTAGAGAATGCATTGCTTTTATACTTTATTCATAATATTTAAATATTTTTATAAAAGTTTAAAAGAACAATATAACCACCTCACTGAACCATGTTTTGGAAAATTTCATAAAACTCAGCCAGAGTTGAAAATATAGTACAGAAATCCTTTGTTTTTCTGGATGTACCCAGGAATTGTTGTATAATATCTTTAAACTCAAAAAATGGAAACTTATTCAGCATGTTGTTCAGAGATCAGATACAACACACACATATAGTCTGATGCAATACATTGAAGAAGTTCTGATTACATTTTATTTTTTCAAAAAAATTATTATTCAATTTTAAGAAACTTCTAGAAGTTACTAATAAAGGGTGCTTAGTCCCATGGAAGAAGACATTAAATGATATTTGCCATCAGAGATTACCTAGCAGAACTATAAATCACATGTCACTTAGTGATGTATCTATAACTACTTAGTTAGCATGACAAAATGGGATAGTGATTAGATGATTTATGAGGTATAGAGGAAGAGAACCCCTCAAGGGGAATATTAACAGAGACCAAAATATTTGAGCTTAGAAAGAGTGTTTTACTTTTTGTAATATCAAATCACATCTACATGAGGGAGAAAAAAACCTAGTGGGTAATTTATGCATAATTTTATGAAGTTAAATATAAAAGAAAAAATTAGAATGAGTCTATAAGATGATAAGAATAAAAATGCTTAAAGTACTATTAAAGAGGGGGTATAAACATATTTCCATCTTAAGAAATAAAGAAATATCACCTAACAAAATAAAAAACAACATATTTTAATAGATAAAATATGAGTTTGTAGTCCTTATTTAAATTCAAGCTTCATAATTTATTAATATTTTATCTTTGCAATATTATTTAACTTCTTTTCACCTCAATTTGCTTATTTGTAAGGTGAGAATTAAAATACCTATTTTATAAGACTGTTCTGAGAACGAGACAAGTAATCAAACAAAAAATGCTTAGAACCATGCTTGGTGCACAGAGCCATCCAGTTTTAAATTGACATCCCTCATTATTATTATTAAGAAACAGAGTAAATCAACCATGCAAATTTTGGTTTTCTATTGAAATGGTTTCAATTTTACCACAACTTTTGTTTAAAAAAAGAAGTGGAAGGAAGAATATAAGCATTTGGGTTATCTAAGTGAGGTGTACAGCTATCAGTAGCATGGAAATCCATGACACTAGATAGTGGACTGAACAATTGCTATTCTGTTCAATGTGCTTTTCTGTTTCTGTTGAACTCCATTGAAACACAGTGGGATTAAGGCAAGAAAAACTTTCAAACACCTCTCTATATAGAAAACTCTTTTATAAAGATATAAGCTTCAGTGTGGTCAAGAAGTCTAGGAAAAGGCTGATATTGTACAATTCAGCAGTTGCCTCTGGTCTAGTCAACAACAGCAGCTAACATTTATTAAGGTCTACGTGCCTCACACTATTCAAAACATGTTAAATGCATTACCTATTTAATATTTACAACCTTGTAAGATAATAATATTATTCTCATTTATGGTGGTAGAGATAAATGTTACATGGCTCCTGGCTTCATGTTCTGCCAGAGGTAGAAGCAGATATGTCTAAAAACATCAACAACAACAACAAAATCAAGGAAATAAATAAATTCATAAATACATAAAATAAAATAATTATATGTATACATTTTAGAAAGGGGCAAAATTATGTGTTAATTAAGTCTACCTGGAGCCTGGTGGTGTTTCCCTCTCATCTTTGAAGATTTTTACTCAAATTTTCATTCTAGGACCAATATGTGTTTTTAGATGTCCAACCGGTATGTCTTTCAGCACTCCAGGATGGAATGGGACTCAGGATGAGGCAGCAACAAGAAGTCACCTCTTTAACAGAAGGAATAAGTTATGGCCATATGAAGCAAACGGACATCTTTGTTTTGTTTTATTTTGGATGGCTTTAATTTTAATACATTACTTCTAAATAGTTGACTATAACTCCAAAGCATCTTAATGCCCCTACAATTCTAACTTGTATAAATGCACCCCTTCTCCTTCCTAGTACTTGCCAATCAAGAATAGTTGCTGAGACAACCAAGCCATGACTTTCTCAATCTTGGGGATTTTGAATTGTGAGAAAAGACATCTGAATTCTGGGGCTAAGGGGAAGGAGAAATTAAGATGAACTCTGCTGTTTCTGACTCCTTTTTCTACAAACTTATAAAATTTTATATTATTAAAGTCAGTGGAACTTTCTCTTCAATATCAAAAAATAGTGGGTAGGTTTATTTTTATGTATCTTTTAAGAACTGTGTTTTTTATACTTCTCTCAACTCTAATTGGTAAAACTGACAGTATCCAAATATAGCACAGAATTAAAGAATAGATAAGTATGCTTTTTCAGAGTATGTGCTATGTTTGCTGATACCATTTACAGATAAGTGCAGTATTACTAACATAACAAAGCCACAGTGTCAGGCCAGATTGGTGTCAATGAAGGGCATTTAAAGAATGCCAGCATCAAGGAAGCTATGGCATCTTTCTTTATAAAATTCTTTTAAAAAAACCCAAATAATATTTTCTAATATATAACAGGACTAAAACTAATGGAATGATATTTTTATTTTGGTCCCACATAGAGATATTTTTTGAATTAGAATAATAATTTTAATTCATTTAAATATATATTGAAATATTCATTTTCTATTATAATATTATATTGCTTATATTGCTAAAAATTATTAGTTAACTTAAAGACAACAAAATATAGTATTTGCCCTTATAATATTTATAAGGGCAAAAATTCATAAATCTGGATGTAAACAAATAAAATTTGGAAAATGGTGGGATAGATAAATACTATATTGAGGATTCTCTAATATTGTATTAGAAAATTTAAACTCTGTGCTTTGGAAATAGTTGCTCTCAGGCTGCAAGCAGATAGACTAACCCAACAACTAGTTTCAGATTCAAGGGTGAGAAAGTTGCCTTTTTGCTATTTTTCAAACATGCACAGACTTTTACATTTTCGTGGCTACAGAGCAATTTTAATTTTCTCATTTAATTCTTCTAATAAATAAAGCATGAAACCTAAATGGTAGGAATATACATTTACCATGTCTAATGCAAACAGAATTTAGCATTTTGGCACCTTTATTTATCTTGATTTTGCTCATGCAAAAAGTTTGTATGTTTCCTGTAGGAAAGCAGAATGATCCTGGGAAGCAGGAAAGGTATTTATATTTCATAAGTGGATTCCAGTAGAAAACCTCTATCACTTCATCTGCTCTTAAATTCCTTCCCCATGTGTGTCCTCGTGGTTTTGGTGGGGCTGAGTCTTTCCACCATTATATTCACTTGGTTGGGGGGATTACCATAGGTCTGGATAATCCAAGACCTCCATCCTCCTCACCACTCAGAGTATATCAGGGATGGATCTGAGGAAGTTACTTAATTTTGTATTTCAATTTCCTAACCACCTATCTCATCAAGTTGACATAAAAATTTAGTGACCTAATGACTTCAGAAATTCAATATTTAAAAATGTTTGAAAAAGAAAATAAAACTTTACCAAGTTGGTTCAAGATGGCTGACTACAGACATCAGACACCCATCCCCTCTAGAAAGAAGAAGAGTCAAAATTATGCGTAGAAAATCAGACCTCAAATAGAATATCAAAGAGAGAACACTGGGGTCCAATAGAAAACTCATGGGAAATGCCTGGGGTACAAAAGGAGAAGGAAGCAAGAGGCCAAATCAACGGAGGTTGGCAAGAGTCTAGAGGGACTCGGTGTTGTGGGGAAAGAGTGAGTGAGAGCATTTCTGTGGTCCACATCTCTGTTGCGGACTGCTGCAATCCCAACTGCGGGAACTCTTCTATCCATATGAAACCCTGTCACTGGCATGGGCAGTGATTTGGACACCCCTTCAGGGCATTCCACTGTGTTAGGAACTTGCACTGCGTCACCCGCCTCCCACCTCAGACATGGGCAGCAGCAGCAGCAGCAGCAGTGCCATTGTAAGAACATGCTGTCTTGGGACTTCATCTTCCCCTGGGAACCACAGCCCAGGAGTTCCTGTTGACATCCTCTGGTTTTAACCCAGAAGGCTGCAGTGGTACAGTGCTGGCTGGACCCAGGGGTGCTTTAGAGTCCCCAGTGCTCTGGCCCACAGGAAGCACTACCCCTGGAAAAAGGATAGTGCAGCATGCCAAAAGGGTGACCCTGGAGACAAAGGAAACCACAGAGTGTGTGCTTTCCAGAGTCTGACAGCTCTCTGGTTGGGGCTATGAAAGGTAACCCTTCCCCCAGTAGTGGCACACCACCTCAGGACTGCATCCTCCCCTGGGAGCCAAGACCCTGTGTCTCCACATCCTGGTAGTTCCCACTGACATCCCCCAGTGTCCACCAGGAGTACTGCAGCGGTGCACAGTAATATGCCAAAAGAGTGGCCCTGGAGACAAAGGAACCAAAGTGTGGGCTTTCCAGAGCCAGACAGCTGCTTGAGGCTGTGAAAGGTGACTCTGCCCACAGCAGGGGCACTCACTCTGAGCTCTGCCTCACCAGCAGAGAGTGAAATCCCTTCCCACCAGCAGACCAGCCTCTGTGCTCCAGATCATGGATACAGAATAGGACCCCTTCTACCTCTCCTCACACCACTTCAGGCCCAACTACTGTTACTACTGCCAGGGGAGGCCTGGGTGGGTGAGCCAGAGGGATGCCTGACTGGAACTGTGAGTGGTGATGGTTACTGCACTGTCACCATGGCCTCTGTGCCTCTGTTCCTGGGACTCACAGGCAAAGAGCAGGATCCCTCGCACCCCCTCTGAGAGGTGCCGTAATGTTGCTGCCACAGAGAACTATGTGTTTGGAGCTGTGGGTGAAGTACCCATACCACAGCCACTGCCAACATCTGCTGGCACTGCTTGGGACCCACGGGTCATCCTGTCACTGTTACTGGAACTCACCTGCCTGCCTGGGACACCGCAGCCACTACCTGCATCCAAGTAGAAACTACCACATCTGCTGACATAAAGCAGGACTAGCAGTCTTCTCCCTGAGCTGCCTGTTCCTTCTGGGTGGAGCCTACCTACTCTGGAGGCAAGCTCCTGGCACAACTACACCTCCCCTGCCAGAACATTTCAGCCACAGCCCATACCCAGTCTAGTAACCCTGCACAGGGGGTTGAACTGCCTGCCCCAACTCTGCTGCGGCAAGTGGCTTGCAATAACTGCAAAAAAAATACTGAGGAAGACAATTAACCAAGGAGGTAAAAGATCTCTACAAGGAGAACTACAAAACACCAATAAAAGAAATAATAAATGACACAAACAAATGGAAAAACATCACATGCTCATGCTCATTCTTCTTCAGAAGAATCAATGTCATTAAAATGTGATACTACCCAAAGTGTTTTCAGAGTCAATGTAACACCCATCAAAATATCAGTGACATTTTTCACAGAATTAGAAAAAAACCTCTAAATTTCATATGGAATCAAAAAGGAGCCAAAGGAATCCTAAACCAAAATAACAATTCTGGAGTTATCACATTACCTGACTTCAAATTATACTACAAGGCTATAGTAACCTAAACATGGTTCTGGTATAAAAATAAACACATGGGTCAATGGAGCAGAATAGAAGACTCAGAAATAAAACCACATACCTACAACCAACTTATCTTTGACAATGCAGCCAAAAACATACATTGCAGAAAGCATGCCCTATTCAATAAATGGTGCTGGGAAAATTGGATAGTCACATGGAGAAGAATGAAGTTGGATCCTTATCTCTCACCATATACAAAAATTTAGGTGAATTAAAATCTTAAATATAAGACTTGAAACCATAAAAATTTTCAAAATAAGACATACAAATGGCAAACAAACATGAAAAAATACTCTACTAATCATCAAGGAAATGCAAATTAAAACTCTAATGTGATACCACCTCACGCCTGTCAGAATGGCCATTATTAAAGACTCAAGAAACAATAGATGATGACACAGATGCGGTAAAAAGGGAATGTTTATCCACCCTTGGTGAGAATGCAAATTAGTACAACCTCTATGGAAAACAAATGGAAATTCCTCAAAGAACTAAAACTAGACCTACCATTCAATCCAGCAGTCCCACTACTGGATATCTCCCCAGAGGAAAAGAAGTCATTATATCAAAAAGCCAAGCATTTGTATGTTTATTGTAGCACAATTCACAATTGCAAAGATATGGTATCAACCTAAGTGCCTATCAACTGATGAGTGGATAAAGAAAATGTGAGATAGATAGATATATACACACACACACACACACACCCCATGGGATACTAGTCCCATAAAAAAGAATGAAATATCTTTTACAGCAACTTGTATGGAACTAGAGGCCATTATCCTAAGTGAAGTACCTCAAGAATGGAAAAACAAATACCACATGTACTCACTTATAAGTGGGAGCTAAACGATGGTATACATGGTCATACAGAGTGGTATAATGGACATTGTAGACTAAGAAGAGGGGTGGTTGGAAGAGTGATGTGGGATCAAAAATTACCCACCAGGTACAATGTACACCATTTAGGTGACAGATACACTAAAAGCCCTGGTTTTACCACTATACAAATCATCCATGTAACATGTACTTGTATCCCCTTAATCTATTGAAAGATATGTTTAGAACAATGCCTGAAACACTCCATAAGCACCCTGTAAATGTTAGCTATTATTATTATTACTTCTAAATTGGTAAGGTTTGAGTTTTAGTTAGCAACATTATACTGTGCTTTACACAAGAAGGACCTTTTTGGAACACTGGATTCACATTTATAAGAGTCGATAAATTTTTCCTTATGCAGTGATTTAACTATAATACAGATACAGTTCTTTCTCACGAAACTAAAGAAGTATCAACTGACACACATGCTTAATGAATTTTTAAATTTTGTAGTATGATCCAGCAATGTTGCTTAGGCATTTTGTTTCTGAATAATGATGAGATTTATTTAAATATTAGGACATATCTATGTGCATACATACAATATATAATATATAAAACATACATATATAAAATTTGGCATATACCAACTGCAGTGACTTTTTTCTTCAATTGTTACATTGTTACATATTATGGTAGGAGAGATATGCCACATTGTGCTAGATTAAACAATAGTTTAATTGTGATTCTTCATGTGTTCAGAGCTCTTTATCTGTGGACAAATACTTGAAAATAACATTAACAATGAAAAACATTTCACAACCAGAGTGGTGACAGTTCAGGTTAATATTTTCCTTTAACATGAATTTTATATGGCTCCTTTTTTAGGATTACCAAAAGTCAAAAGAAAAAGTATCAATTTGTGGATATTTGTACTTTTCTAACACTACCTGTCTACTCATGGCAACACATTCACTTTGAATGCCCACTCCTTTCCTCCTTGTTTCTCAAAATACCATTAATCTTTCAGGACCTGCCTCAAATCTCACTTCAATAAAGATCTCTCTGACTACTGAACCTGAAATGAATTCTCCTAGCTCTGAGCTTCTCTGAAATTCTTGTCTGCACAGTGTATTTAGAAATTAATCCTGCATTGTCTGTGGCAGTGAAAAGCAAGGCTGAGCTTTGAAGTCAGATTCAGGATGCATCCTGATTCCACCACAAAACAGCTGCATGACCTTGGGCAAGTTACTCATTCATAATAAAAATAAAAACTACCGTTCTTTGACATGTGTTGGGTACAATTTTAAAAGTTTTACATGTATTATATCATTTAATCCACATAGTGACTCAATATAATAGATGGTATTATGAGTCCTTTTGTATACGTAAGGGATTGACACACAATGTCCTTATTATATATCTGCATCTATATAGTAAAGTATACAAAGCCACATTGCTAGCAAATTGCACAAACAGGATTCAAATCTCAGTGACCTGACTGCAGAGTCCCTGTTCTCAGGCAATATCCTGTATTACCTCTTAATTTCTGTGCCAGCAGTTCATGATGGTTATTACTAAGTGGGTGAAATTGAATAACAAATATAAAGTGCTTGACACATAGTAGATGAATAGCAAATGCTATTTGGTGTCTCCCTGCTTTATTCTTCATTTACTGATGCTTTGAACTGTCACTTATATCTGTATTTAACTTTTCATGTGTTTATGTCTTACCTGTGCAGATGGTTCATACACTTCCCCAAGACACTCATAATAACTGGCACTTTTTTGAGCACATCCCTGGCAAAGAACTCAAACACCTTTGAGACCTGAACTTTGTGTGCCTTTAGCCTCACCTTTCCCCACTCTGTCTTCTATTACCAGTAGTTTCCTGCAAACCTTTTGCTGTTTTACCCCCTTAAACCATCGTGATTCCCTCTACCTACCATGCCTTTGCCACTTTCACAGGACTATTGCCCACTCCTACAGACTCAGGTCTGCTGGCCTGCCTCCTCAAGGCCATTCCCTAACACCTCAGTTAGAAAAAGAGCCTCCTATCTATGCTCCCTATAGCATCCTCTGCATGCTAGGGTTTATAGTACAGTAAACCAGCTAAGCACAAATTATTTCAATTCACCATACTAAAATCTGGTTATATCTTGTTTCCTGGAAAGCCAGTTCTCTGAAATATGAGAATTTTGAGGCTTGGTTTTGCCACATGGTTCTCTGTCTTTACCAATACCCAGGTGCCACCATGATACTGTGCACTGATATTTTGTGTGTAAAAAATACTTGGCTAGGCTAAAACACAACTAAGCAAGGAACTAATGCATACGTCAGGCAATTGTACCAGGTAGTTGAAAGTGTTGAACAGTTTTCTTCTCTCTAGAATCTTTTCATAACTGAACATATGTTATTCCACCATGAAGTGAGATTAAGATATGGAAGGATGAATTGGAATGCACAGAGTTAGTGGAACAGAAATGTCACGTTTACATTATGTCAATTGTAAATCGGGACTTTTCTCAAAAGAGAACATTGATTTTTGCCAGTAATTACTTAGTTAAAAAGCGATCACAGATCCATTCACAAGAATTACGAAGTCAATTGTCTAAAGCTTTAAAAAATATGACCTCATTAAAATAAAATTGGATTAGCATATTATAACATGGAATTAATGGAACCAAATATACAGGTGCCTTGTTTGTCCATCTGGAAATTTGAAATTTGAAACAAATTTACTTGACACATTTATATGTTTAGTTATAAAACTACAAATTGTGTTTAGAATGTTAACATCAACATTGCATAATAAGTTAGACTGGCTCCCTTTTTAATGTCTTGTCTAGCCTTCTAGAAGTTCCTGGATGAGTAGTAAAATCTCTATTAATACTTTTATAATGAGATTTCACTGTAAGAAAAAACATGTAGCATTTGATAACTAACTGTCATATAATGTACAAAATAGTGACTACATTTGTTATTCATTACCTGATACTTTATAGTTATGAATTTTTCATATCCCTGTGGTATCATCTAGCCCCAGCTGCCCTGGCATACATCTTGGTTCAAATCAGGGCCAGCCAAACATAAATAAATAAATGAAGTTGAACAGGTAGCCCTTGGAGGTCCTTTTCCAGTGACGTATAGAAAAATCTCTATTTTGTGTTTAGGAACATTGTAGCCTGGTAGGTATTGATTAAAGAGGTGGTTGATTAATACTATTAAATAATTCAAATTTATTCATATTTTGAAACAGTTCTTGGATATTAACAGTTATTGGGCATAAACTGAGATTTCTACAGCAACAGAGGAAGTTAACAATTTCTTAGCTATCCATTCTTTTGTACTTGGGACATTACTGCCTGAATTCAAGAAGTTATTTTTATTCCCTATAGAAATATACTAAATTACATCTCATAAAAGTCTCTCATTGACTTTCACTTGGAAAAATAACTTTCATTATTGTTATTTTAAATATCTTTTTCTAAAAGATAGGTAAGTTAATAGGAATGTCTTAAATTGAGCTGCCCTAAATTAGAGAATTTAGTATATTATTTAATGAGTTGGTTCTGTTTTCACTCTTATTTTCATCATAACACCAAGTGAAATAATATTTGCCTGTAAGACACATTCCTTCAATGCTCTGTGTAATTCCCAAGATTTTATCGTAACTTAATCATCAAATTTCTTATTCAAGAAAAACATCATATAGTAAGTGA
Organism: Daubentonia madagascariensis; assembly: GCA_023783475.1. Taxonomy (NCBI): domain Eukaryota; kingdom Metazoa; phylum Chordata; class Mammalia; order Primates; family Daubentoniidae; genus Daubentonia; species Daubentonia madagascariensis. The sequence continues at coordinate 63,401,753 of JAKFHU010001798.1, forward strand.
GGGTAATGATAGTATAAAAATAACCTTGAATCTTTTTTCTCTGTATGAAAACAAAATCACTCACAAATTTTCATATTTTAGTTTTTATAAATAGCAAACAACTTGGGGCAGACCCCTCTTAGAATTTGCCACATACCTCCATAACTGCTAATGTAATGTACCTGCATTCTAACTTAGACTTTTTTGGACCTAAAAAATAATCTGTTCTGCTATTTGAATCACAATGGTGTTGATGTTAAACTAATGTTAATGTTGAACTTCCATTGGCTCCTATGTAGAAATCGGCCTGAATTTTTCCTGTTCTATTAAAGATGATCCAAAGAAGTTTCTTATCTCAACAATTAAATCAGAATTATACATGCTTTCTCACATTTTAATAACTTCCAGATGGTGGGAAAGCTAAAATAAAACTAAGAATTCAACAAAAGTGTGGGAAAATATTAGCATAGTACAAAAGACTAAGAACACTAAGGAAGTTATTTTCAAACTAGTTTTTCCTTGCTTTAAAAAATGCCACTGGCAAGAATAATGACGCTTCCATAATGTTACTAGAGTGCTATATTTGTAAAGCAGCATGTAAGCCTCATAAAAGGGTAATGAGTTCCTTAAGTGATAGTAAAATAAGCTTTCATGTAGAGATATGCCGAGGTACTACTGTTCATGGGCAGCAGTAGAGTTGCATTACCTATTTTGTATTGCAATTTTCACTAACAGAACAAAAGGAATGACAGTAATGGTCACATTTTCCTTCCTGTGACATAAAAAAGGACTCTAGTGGAATTCAACTAAGTAGAGAAAATGATAAAATCTTATATAAAATTTATACTTACCTGGCCATTCTTCTTTATATAAGCACGTTTTTTGAGTAGAGTAGGAATACATTTTTGTAGCTGATCATAGAATTACCCACAGATAACTATCTTCAGTTGATTTGTTCTCTTCTAGATTTATCAATTATTGTATCTTCATAAAGTATGTGCACATTCTTTGACATTTATGTTAAATAACACTTGTCTTCTCTCTTCCATGTTTGCATGTAAAATAATAGTCAATAAAAGGAATCATTCAGTATTAGTAAAATATTCTTTTATAAAACACATATAAGAAATTTCAAGAAGTCCTCCAATCTACCCCATTCTTTACCAGAGAAAAATATCTCACCTATCAGGTAATTGAAATCCCTTAATAATGGAAATTACACATTAAATTCTATTGGCTAATTGCCTATAAAACTGAGTAGTCTATTCTCTCCTCTCTCACTTTTCATGATTAGATTTCTTGCTCTTTAGCAGAAACAGGAAACAGATGCTCACAGAATTCAGCAATTCTCAGTAAAGGACAGGTGTGTGAAATACCTTAGTATTTTGTCATTAATTTTGTCAAGGCAACAGAGGATGAGGGGAGAGATTACATCTAAGAAGTTTGTGAGCATGATTCTAAAAGACTCAAATGGAAATTGTGACTTCTGAGGCAGAAATTCAAAAAGAAATGTCTTTGAGGGATGGACTGCAAATAAATCATGTAGATGACTATGGTGAAGGAAGGCTGTCCTTCTGAAATCTAAAATATGTATTTCCCAAGAAAAGCACAACTCAAAAACTAGAGAATAGAACTTTCTGTGGTTTCATATAAAGCTTAGCTTATTAGCTCCAAACTATTGAACTGTTTTCCTCCAAACAAATACATCAACTCTTTGAGTGAATTAAATCAAGACAAATAAAAGTGCTGAAATGCTAAATTCTGTTTTCATTGAACACAGTAAATGCATATTCCTACTATCTAGATTATATACGTTACTTAATAGAAGACTTAAATGAGAAAATTGGCATTCCTCTGTAGCTACGAATGCATAAAATTCTGTGCGTGTTAGAAAAATAGCAACATAAAGGCAGATTTTTAATCCTTGAATCTGAATTATCTGCTCATCCTGAGAGCAACTGGTTCCTCAATAGTCTCAGGCTATAGGATCATGTGTAGCATTTTTTTTAAAGTTTGTATTTTCTGTATTTTCTATATTTTGTATAATTTTAAAAAAACTTACCAATCAATTTTCAAAAAATGGCTATTTCTCCCACAGGACAGGTGTAGCGAATAAGACACCTACTTTAAGTTCTTCCCTAAATAGACTGAATTTTTAAAGAAACAAACCTACTTTTTTGATGTAATCATAGTTCTTAATTATATTCAAGGCAAATTTTAACACCTTATAGAAAAGAGAAAATTGCAAAGCAACAATCCCTCAATAAATTAAAAAGTTTAAACATCCAGACAATAATTGATAACAAAAATGAACACAAAGTTCAAAATAAGAAAATTTAGAAACAAAAAATAATATTGAAATAGCAAAAGCATTCTATAATGAACAAAATACTGTTCTTAACTAAATAAACCAAATTAAATCATATTTGAAAAACAGATATTAAGTTTTTAAAAAAATAATGCAGTAAGGAATGGTTTGCCTTAGGAAAAAATGACTAAATTAATATTCAGCAATCATCCTGACAGTAGCTGAAGCTGATAAATATGACAAGGCCTTTGTCTCCAATGACACTTTTATTCATTCACTCATTTAATATTCATTTATTAAGCTATTATTTGGGCAAACAACCATATATAAAAAAAACACACATGCATGTGTTAGTAAAATATTTTTAAACACTATTTGACAATGTTTCTTCTTGTCAGTTTTGATTACCCTGATTCTTCCCCATAGAAGCAAACCCCATAAGATCTTCACATATCCCTTACCTGGGTGTGATTTGCAAAGTTCTAAAATAGCCTTTATGATCTTCATGACTTGGTCTTTCTCTAATAAATATGTTTTGTTACATGGCAAAAGGAATTTTGTAAACGTCATTAAGGTTACTAGTTAGCTGCCCTTAAAATAGGGAGTTTATCTGGTCGGCCCTAACCTAATCACCTGAGCTGTGTAAAAGCACTGAGTTTTCTCCAGCTGGTAGCAAAAGTGCAAGTCAGAGATTGGAAGCACAAGGAACATTTGATGCACTGTTGCTTGTTGAGAAACAGAATGCACCATGTAAAAGAACTTGAGAAAGGTTCCTAGAAACTGAGAGCAATCCTGAGGCACCAGTCAGCCAGGAATCAGGGACATTAGTCCTACAGCGCATGAAACTGTGTTCTGCAACTATATGAAGGAGCTTTGAAGCAGATTCTTCCCTAGAGCCTCCAACTTAGAGCCCAGCCTGGCACCTTGACACCTTGATTTTGACTTTGTACAGTCCCAAACAGAGAATACAGTGGTGCCTACCTGGACTTCAGACCTACAGTGCTATGAGCTAATAAATGAGTGTTGATTTAAGCTGCTAAATTTGTGATAATTTGTTATACCAAATAAAAAAATTTTTAAAAACCCTAATACACTGAGATAAAGTTTTGCTACAGTAGAAGCTGAGAAGAGAATTTTAAATTTGGAAACCCCAGACCCCGAGGAGAAATAGGCCATAATGAATACATGATTAGTCAAATGTAGGCTTCTAAGCTCCCAATCCTTCCAGTAGGAGACCAGATAAAGTTTCTTATGAGTTGGGAAAAAATATTGTGAAAGGATAATGGTAATAATCAGTCCCATGTCCAAGACCTTAGATGGTGTGGGCTTCTAAGGAGACTTGTTACTTTTTCCTTCTCCAAGATTTGGCTGAAAATAGGGGCTTAATAAACACACAGATAGGTTTGAGGATCTGAACCACAGAAAGATTGGTATCATCTTTCCCAGGAAAAGCCCAGGATAGAGGTTGTTGGTAATAATGGCAAATCATGGTAAATAAATCATAACTATTAACATTTGTTTACTGTTTATTATATATCAGGGACTGATGTAAATTACTTTCATCCATTATTCCACTTTAACCTCATAAAAACGCTAAGATAAAACTACTATTTCCCCTATTTACAAAGGGAGAGTACAGGGACGTTAAATAACTCTCGCAGATCCTCATAGCAAATAAGTTCAAGAACCAGGATTTGAATAACAGTAGTCTGGCTCCTTGTTTTATGCTCTTAGTGACTAACTGAAGACTTCAAGAAAGTAGGAAAAAACTAATAGACCAAAAACAAGCAGGAGAAAAGTATTTTTATGATGTTTTTAGGAAATGGTCTGGAGAGAGCCTCTTACACACCTATTGCCCCACCTCTATACACATGTGTCTAAATGGCATGGGGCCAATACAATAATTCTTGTGTCCAAATAGGTAAGTTGTAAAGGATTACAGATGGATGACCTCAGCATCACTCCAATAGGCCATGTATGGTTGGATCAGCAGCATGGTAAAATCATTCTGAAAGGGGCAAAGACACAGCACAGAACTAGACCTAAATGAATCTTAAAATCCGGAAAATGGACAAGAGCACTTTGGTGTTTTGTTAACCCTAGAAGCTAACTTTGCCCCTGTACCTACTCCACTAACACAAAGGTATTCTTGAATAAAAGTCTCACATCTTCTGTTGATATCAGAATATAACGGATATTTTACAAATAGGATTTCATCCATTATTTTCATTAGACATTTTGCACAAAGTTAGAGACTTTATTACTTACTTCACATATATCCATTATAGGTTAACTTTCTGAAAATAAGCATTCAGGATTCAAAAGGATAAATTTTACATTATCTATACAGTTCAATTGTATAACTACAACTGGGTAAGTGGATATCATCAGATTGGTCTAGAATATGGGAAATAATCTGAAAAAGCTAATTAATCAACCATCCAAATTTTATCACAATTGCTTTCCTATATAAGTAATATGTTAATCTACTTGTATGTTTTATGAATTTTGTACCTGTATATTTTATTGAAATTATATATAATATGTACACATATTTGTATTTATTTTTCTCTTATTTTCAGTCTTATTTTGGTATATCTATCGTCATAAAAAAATAACCATATGCGTTTATTGGAAAGACCAAATAGAAAGTTCAAATAGAAAGTGTGCTTTACATTTACACTTCTGTTTTAAGGGACCAGTTAAGAATGAGAACATCATATATTAACTTCATGTAATGATAAATGACGCCAGAATGTTTCTTACATTTAGTTTTAAAGTGAAACCTAGAAATTTTAGTTAGATCTAAACTTAGCTATGTCTCCTCAGATTCATCACTTGCTACCATATGCTGTGTTTCTGATCACAATTCTCATAATCTGTGGAGTGGCTACAGATGTCTGCTCTTGAATAAAAACAACGATCAGTTTTCTAAAGAATGGACATGGGCCACATTTCTAATTTCAAGTTGGAAAATTTGTTCCATTTTACAGGTTTATTTTTACACCTGCAAACTCCTAACAAGATTTGCAATGCCTGACTATTCTAGACAGTTCTTTTTTATCATTTTTCTCATTTCAAGTAATATCTTTCAAAGATCCATCCTTAGGCTATGTTATAAAATTTTTTGCAGTAGTTACTTTCACTCATTTTAAAAACAATCTTTGAATATAAGTGAATTTATAATTTCTTCCTTTTGACCATGATTAGACATGGATAATCTCAAAGCATTTTTACTCTTTACTTTCAATTATGTGAACCTGTCAGGGAATGAAAAGAGTGGATTTTTATGTTTTCACATTCATTCCAGATTTTCTTAGAAATTTGATGCTACAAGTTATAGATTTTTATTGAATAATTTAGTAATTGTTATTGAATAATTCATCTAATTTATGGGTAAAGAAACTAAGGCTCATAAAAATTAAGAGACTTGAGTCACAGCACTAGCTAGTCAAAGATTTAGAGCTGGATCCAGAAATTCTGATCTGCTCAATTAAGTCAATCATTACCTTTCATTTTTAAAGAAGCTGTACTTAGGATTTTGGGACAGTGTTATCTAACACAGGCATATTTTACATTTCCATTTCTAGGTTTCCAAACACTTTATATTAAATTATTTGCTGCATTTAACCACTCCCTTGAAGTTTAATTAGACATGAAGTGGTGCTCTATAGTATAAAAAATTGAAGATACATGTATATGTATATGTGTAGATGCTCAGCAGTAAATAATATTATGAACTTTTCCATAGCATAACTTTCAGTGAAAATGATCCACACACCGATTTATACATAGAGGTTCAAAGAAAATGATATTTCTGGGTGTTGCCATATCCATTTCTAAATACTTTGATTTTGCCTAGTTTTATTGGAATTCTACATAGCAGTTATTTATTAATAATAGATTTAGGATTTCTCTCTCTCTCTCTCTCTGCATATCATCTCCTTATTCTTAAATTTTTTCCAGGGAAGGTATTTTTCTGTGGCAATTTCCAATTCACATTTTTTGATTGTTGAATAAGACAAGCAAAAATTGAGTCCAGAGGGAATATATTAACTGGGCCAAAGTTCTACCCTATAGAACACATCTGATACTCCAACTCCATGATAAATTAAGAAATATTTTAGTTTGGGTAAAAATAACATGGTTTCTCTCCAGTACTAGGGATATTCTTTGATAAAATCTTAGAAATATCATATAGTTGAAAATAAAACAGATACATCACATAATAAATGCTTCCAAAGTCAAGTTCACACAATTCTTCATAACTTAAATAAAGTACCATTGGTATAGAAAATTGCTAAATTGATTGGATACATGTGCTTTAGACATTTTATTGTCCATTAATTAATTTATTCAAAAACAAAAAGACAGTGTTGGCTGTGTGCCAGAATTTTACTCTATGAAAATTATGCTACCTGTTACTCACATGGAGGGACTCTTAGCATAGTGATCACTGTTAGCATGACTGCATTGCTATGATAATAAACAGAACGGCCAGTCGTGATTTTGAGAGTTTTTATTACTACCTTATTGCTCACTTGCCTTTCTTCTTTACTTATCTAAAGAAATAGAGGCATTTGATTTTCAAATCTGCGATAATCATTATTAACTTATCATCTTCTTAATTAGAACCATGTTCATTGTAGGATTTCTTTTCTATCACAGATTTGTTTTACTCAGCTGTTTAGATGGTAGTTTGCAGGACAAGATGACATTTATTTAATTGTGTCATTTAAAAACAATGTGTGAGGTTTATTAATAAAATAAGAGGCCATTATACTCAATACTAATTCATTGGTACTTTCCTCTACCTGTGAGATTTAGACTACAGAATCTTACTTACAAGGCCTTTCATTTTATCAGGATGTTAATGATTACCATGATGATGAAGATAGATAGAAAGAAAGATTATTTATATTTAATATGTAAAAGTATATAAAGGTATCCAATACTAAGACACTTTTAATTATAAATAATATATCATTATGGCAAAATTTGAAATATCCCAGAAATATAAAAACAATTTACCATTAAGAAATATATTAATATGCTTTTCTCCATTTTAAAGAAAAAGAAAATTATGTAGAAGACATATTCAGCAAAATTCAACATCTGTTCATGATCAAACTCAAAAAGCTAGCTATACATGGATCTTTCTTAAACTCAAGAAAGTTGTAACTCTAGATATTATTTTTAGTGGTGCCTTTCCTTCAAAATAAGAATCAGGAGACAGGAAGGTCACTGTCACAGCTTCTATTCAATATTAAAACAAGAAGTCTAGGTGTATAAGAATTGGAAAGTAAGAAATATACTTCCATATTTGGAAATTGTATGAGTGAAAGAGACAAATTATAGGAATTGATCATGAATTTCAGCAGTATTGCTGGATACAAAATACATGTATTAAAGACACTGAATTACTGTAAACCAGCAACAGATAGAAGATAGAATGATAGTAATCACAGTAACTAACAAATAAAGAGAAAAAAATCATGTTCAAGAATATGAAAATCCCATAATCAGTGTAATTTAAACAAAATATCATAGACTGTCACAATGTAATGGTATAAAAAATATAAGGGTCAAGAATACCCAGGATAATTTTGAAGAGTAAGGTGGAAATATCAGTTAACTCACTATAAAAACTGTAATCATTTAAGATAATATTATTAACACAGGGAGAGACAAGCAAATAGAATATAATAAGAACCTAAAAATTAACCCATTTAATATGGAAACCATGTCTATGAAAAATGTGGCATTACATATTGATGATAAATAGTATTTTTGCATCTATAATTGTAAATAAAAAGACTAAGGCTTAGTGTCTGTATTGATCTAATCTGAATGTACCCAAAAGTATTTAATATGATTTAAAAAATCTATTTTTCTGTTGTTTAAAAAAATAAGTAGATTATAATTATTGGTTTAGTCTTTAGTACTTGATCTAACTATATAGAACTCATGGCTTTATTTTATGAAATGAGTCATTAATTTTAAATATTGATTTAATTTTTTGATGACTATAGATACATTCAGGAATTTTATTTTTATGCAAATAAGCTAAATTTTGTTCTAGGGAAAATATATATTAAATCAAAAATTTCATGATTCTAGAATACATTTCTAAAATGTTTAATTTTTCTCAATCTGTTTATATCACTTTTGTCATTCTTAATATTGTTTATTTGTGCCTACTTTCTAGCTCATCTTAATTTTTTTCTAGAGGTTTTTCTATTTTATTAATTTGTAAAGAACTAATTTTTGGCTTTATGGTTCCTCTCAATTCTAGTTTGTTTTTTATTTCCTTGCAATCTGCTCTTTTTTTTCTAATAATAACCCCATTGTACTTAATTTGGGTTCATTCTGTCATATTTATTTTTATATTTTAGTAAAGTTTTCTATATTTTTAGTAATATAATTACTTTAGTGAGATAATTACCAAAGCTATAAATTTCCCTTGAAGCACAACTTGTTTCATTCTATGAATTTTATATTAATATGAAGTGTTTTGTTTATTTTTTATCTTCATCTTAAATTAAAGTGTATCTTATGAAATATAAGTTTAGAAGTATATATTTTGAAATATATGAATTTTTTGAAGATCTTTTAGAGCTAAATCCTACCTTAATTTATATTATAGTCACAGGAGAGTGTTTGTATGATATAGATTCTTTGATTTTTGTCAGTGCTTATTGTATGCAATAGCATATAGTCAAATTTTAGGAATATTCTATCTATGCCTCAAAATATTGTTTATATTGATTAGTGTATTTTAAAAATATTATACATCCTATCAATATTGATTTCTTAGTCTACTAAAACTAGGAAAGTAATTTAAACCTTCAGCTCTGATGGCAAATTTGTCAATATCTCTGTAATTTTCTCAACATTTGCTCTCCTAATGTTTATTATTATTACATAAGTGCATTTTATGATGTTCTATCTCTCAGATTAATTGTACTTTTTATTATTAAGCTTAATAATTTTTTGTCTCAAAGTACATTTTCTCTGATATTAATAAATGAAATAATTTTTTAGGTTAGTATTTACTTGATGTAGCTTTTTCTATTCTTTTGTTTTCAACCTTACTGTTTTCAAAATTGCTTGCTATATTCTTTTATTAGAAAAATCGTAATGTTTTTTTCTCCCAATTTGTCATTCCGAGCTTGGAAGTTTTACATTACATTGATTATGATTCCTACTAGATTATTTTAAATCATTTTATTTCAATCCTGCTCTATGTCATGTTTTCTCCATGTTCTTTTTTTCCTTTTTCTAGGTCTTCTTTTGAAATGATGTATCTTTAATTCCATTTCTTTCCTATATTATTCTGGCAGTTAAATATTCTATTTTTTTCTTTTGGTGGTTATTGCTAAGTTTTAAAATGCATAGTAACCCTTAATATTAAAATTAATCAACATATCTATATTTTCCTCTCAGTATATGGGCCTTAGAATATTTTTATTTATGATCACTCCTTTACATTTTATTATATATGGTTCTGTATTTATTCACGCCTAATCAGTATATCCTCTGCCAGTGACTGAATGTTTAAGTGTTCCCAAAATGTATGTGTTGAAATCCTAATCCCCAAGATGATGCTCTTAGGAAATGAAAACTTTGAAAGGTGATTAAGTTATGAGGACAGAGTCTTCATGATTGGGATTAATGCCTTTATAAAAGAGACCCCAGAGAGCTAGCTCATCTCTTTCACCATGTGAGGATATGTTGAGAAGGCACTGGTTATGAAACAGAATAGTCCCTTACCAGACATCCAGTCTATCACCGTCTTAATCTTGGAATTTCCAGCTTCCAGAACTGTGAGAAATAGATTTCTGTTGTTTGTAAGCTACTCAGTTTATGGTAGTTTGTTTTAGCAGTTTTATCATAGTATTTCAAGTTTCATCTTCTGAAACACTTTTTTTTTGCTTTATTACAGAGTTAAGGCACACAATTTTTACCATGTGTTTACTAATTTTATTGCTCATATTTCTTCTTGCATTATAGACCTTCTTTAGGGGATCATTTCTTCTTCCTGAAGTATATCATTAAAAATTCCTTTAATTATGGCTTGCTTATTATAAATTTTTTGGTTTGTTTTAAAAATGTCTTTATTTCACTTTTATTGGCAAAAGGCAGTTTAGCTGGGTATAAAAGTCCACATTGCCAGTCATTACCTCTCACAATTTTGAAGCTATATATTTGTTTGTATAATTTTCTATTTTTTGAGGCTAAGTAGGTTATTAGTTCTAATTATTTTTTATTTTTAAGAAATTTTTCATTTCACTTTTACTGTTACATAGTCTTTTTATGTTGTGAAGTTTTACTGTTATATGTGTAAATATTTATTTCTTTTCATTTTTCCTGCTTTAGATTTTCAGAACTTCCTGAACCTGAAAAATCATGCCTTTCAATGATTCTGGAAAATTATTAGTCATTATTTCATTTTCTTCTCATGGCACACTAAATAGACATGTGCCACATCCCATGTGTTTTAACCTCTTTTTAGTACTTTCCATTCTGTATTCTTTGAATTATATTCTGGGTAGTTTCTGCAAATGAATCTTCTACTTTTCTAATTCTCTGTTTTTCTATGTCTACCTGATCAATTTGACAATTTTTTATCATTTTTTCATTTCCACATATCTAGTTGAAGTTTTTCCAAATATTTATATTGTCTCCTTTTCTCAAAATTTTCAATATTTTCAAAGTATTTAAATACTTCCATAATTTTTGTTTTACATTTTATTTCTGGTTATTACATTAACTGAAGCTTTAAGTTTAACAAGGAAGGCATGTCAAAAGCCAAGGTAGGCCAAATGCTGGGCCTCTCATGCCAGACAGTTAGCCAAGTTGTGAATACCAAGGAAAAAGTCTTGAAGGAAATTAAAAGTACTACTCCACTGAACCCTTGAATGATAAGAAAGCAAAACAGCCTTATTGTTGATCTGGAGAAAGTTTGAATGATCTGGATAGAAGATAAAACATGCCACAACATGTCCTTAAGCCTAACCCTAATCCAGAGAAAGGTCCTAACTTTCTTCAATTCTGCGAAGACTGAGAGAAGTAAGAAAAAAAAAAAAAATATATATATATATCTTTTTTCTTTAAACCCCAATTTGTGAAACTAACTTAAAATAATCTTATTGGGTACTCATGAGACTTTGAAAGGACACATCTTGTGATTCTTAAGGCTCTCAAAGATAAAGATCTACCAAACATGAGCTTCCAATCCAAAAGTCAAATAAACAACTTACCATGGGAAGAGGCAAAAGCCTGTATATGCTTGAATATAGCCTGTCTGAATGATTCTTGGAAAGGTTGAAAATAAGCAGCAAGGTACAGATAAGGAATCAAAAATAACTTTAAGGTTATCACACTTGAAAAATGTGAAAACCCAAGTCATTTCTTTTTTAACAACAGAAACTTTTGAGCATGGGGGTGTGGGGATGTTAGTCCATTTTGTGTGGCTATAAAGGAAATACCTGAGTCTCAGTAATTTGTAAAGAAAAGAGGTTTATTTGGCTCACAGTTCTGCAGACTGTACAAGAAGCATGGTGCCAGCATCTGCTTCTGGTTAGGGCTTCGGGAAGCTTCCAATCAAGGCAGAAGGTAAAGGAGGAGCAAGTGTGTCACATGGCAAGAGAAGGAGCGTGAGGGGGGAGATGCAACACTCTTTAAACAACCAGCTCTCATGTGAACTAATAGAGAGAGAACTAACTCATTGCCATGGGGAGGGCACCAAGCCATTCATGAGGGATCTTCTCCAACCAGGCCCAAACACCTCCTACCAAGCCCTACCTCCATCACTGAGGATTAAATTTCAACATGAGATTTGGGGAGCCCAAATATCCAAACTATATCAAGGGGAAATAGTAGCTGTCATCAACTCTAAGAAAGAAAAAAGAGAATGAATTAAATAACAGAATTATGGGAAAGTCTGTTTCTTATGAAGACTGTGCACAACTTGTCAAAATTATCTATGATGAGTTTGCATTTTATAATCAAGGAAAATACTGTTTTTAAAGTAAAAAATATGATATTGGGACTTCTGCTTCTGGCTATGACAATGTTACTGGTACTGGACTTGCCCTCTGTCTATAAAAATCTAGAAACTTGACAAAATGTATAAACCCACTGCTTTATGACTTTATATAATAGACAATGATGGACTATGACTGCTGAGACAAGGAAAGAGATTTCATGTCCAGTTTCCTCAGCTTTCTGTCTGGGAGCATTTTTTTTACTGTGGTGCAAGGATAAGGAACGTAAGCTAAACACTGTGTTGAAATGTAGCTGATAGCCCAGAGATCAGAGAATGTAGAAGCTCAGGGACTTGACTTTATCATGCAGACCACGGGAGAGGAGTGAGCTATGCAAGGAAAGAGCTTCATAAATCTACTATATCTTTAATTCTGGCTGAATGTTAAGCAGCACATTTGTAGGACGCAGCTCCATGACTCTGGGCACAGAAAATCTACTGGAGATCTGTCAGCAGAACAATTCCCAGAGATCACTCAGAGCAGGGAAACATACATGTACTGAGCACAATGAATAGAGAGAACTTGATGAAGACCAGAGCTTTCACTAGAGATCCCTGAAGAGTAAAGCTTTAGTAGTAGAATTAAATTAACCATGAAGTAAAGGTGATTCTAGACCAACCCTACAAAGATTAAAAACAATCCTCAAAAGTATAAAGATGATCTACAGTAAAATAAGTGCCTGCAAAACAGAATGTAAATATATAGGAAAAAATATCGGTCAATAGAAGCAGACCCCAAAAGGTCAGACGTGATAGAATTTGCAAACAAAAACTTTAAAATAGCCTCTATAAGTATTCTTTAAGATTAAAAGTAAAACAAATTTATAAAATAAAGAAATAGAAGTTTCAAAAAAGAACAAAATGGAACCTCTAGAACTGAAAACTATAATATATTAAAATTCTCTGGAGGAGAAAAACAGAAGATTAAATACTGCAGAAGAGAAGATCAGTGAATATGAAGATATTGTAATAAAAACTAAATTGAAGTTCAGAAATAAAAAATGTTGAATAAAACATGAAGAGAGACTCAGTGACTAGTGAGGCAATATCAAGTAGTCAATATATATACCTGTAATTGAATCCCAAAAGGAAAAAAACAAAAAGAGCAGGAAAAATTTATAAAGAAATGATTTAAAATATTTCAAAGTTTAAAACAATTATAATTTCACAGATCCAAGATACTTAATGAATCCTAACAGGATAAACAAAAGAAAACTACATGTAGAAACATCAATTTCAAAATGATTTCAATTGCTGAAAACCTTTGAGAAAGTTAACATGTGAAAAACAGCCAAAAAAAAAAAATTACACAATTCATATATACTTCAGAAAGGTTCTTACTTTAAATATAAAGTTGGATAATACTATTTGAATGCAGACTATGAAAAGATATGATATGAAGACATATGATGTGATGTGTTATATATTAAAACCCTACAGCAATCAGTAGGTTATATTAGACATAGCTCTAATAAAAGAATATAGAATATAAAGTGAAGAATTTAAAAAAATAATGCGAATTATGAAGCAAAAAGGAAAAAAAAGGGAAGATTGGAGATAAATAGAAAACAAATAAGAAATGATGGACTTAAACCCAAGCATATTATTAACTACAGTGAATGTAAATCATATAATTACTCTAATTAAAGATAGAGATTGTCAGATTGGATAAAAGGCAAGGTACAACTATATGCTATCTTTAAGTAACATACTATAATTCTAAATACACAAAAAGGTTAAAGTAAAATTATGAGAAAACATATACCATGCAAACACAAATTACAAGAGAGATGGAGTAGCTATGTTAATATACAAAGTTGACTTTAGAATAAGGAATATTACTGGGTCTAGAAATACAATAATAATAAGGGATAAAGTAATTAATAACATATAGCAAGAATAAATGTTTATTCAGGCAAAAATAGAAGTTGAAATATATATATAAAATATATATCATCTATATGTGTATGCATATATAGCAAATATAGCAAACAGTACAGAACTAAAGAAGACAGACAATTGCATGATTATAATAGAGATTTCACGTTTCCTCTCTCTATAATTGACATTACATGTAGGCAAAAAAGTTAATAATGATATAGAAAACTTCAATTTAAAGAATGTATAAAACAAAGAATTTATAAAACACTACATTCAATAATAGAGAATCTACACTATGTGTTACTCTACACAAAACAATCATCAACATAGAACATAAGCTGAGTCACAAAATAACTCAATAAGTTTTAAAAAATTGAAATTATAGGGATTATTTGCTTTGGTTATAATGGATTATGCAAGAAATAACAACTACAAAAGTCCCCCAAATTGGAAATTAGGCTATATATATAGCTTAATATATATATATAAATAATATATAGCTTATATATGTGTATATATATAAATACCCATGGTGGAAGAAGAAATCAAAATAAATGTTAGAAAATACTTTGAAAAGAAAGATTATGAGAGCACTCCATATTAAAATTTGTGGGATGAAGCTAAAATAATGCTTAAAGAAGAAATTTTAGCTTTAAATGCTTACATTAGAAATGAATAAATGTCTAAAATCAGTAAGGTAAGATTTTACCTTAATAAGTCAAGGAATGAGAGAAAAAATTAATCACAAGGTAAGTAGAAAGACATAAATAATGGCAATAAGAGCATAAAGAAATGGACTAGACAATGGAACAAATAGAAAAAAAATCAATGAAACCAAAATTTAGTTCTTTGAAAAGAACAATAATTGATTAATCTTTAACTAAACTGAGCAAGGAAAGAGAAGACACAGATTACCAATATAGAAATGAAACAAGTGCTATCCTGCAGACTCTATGACTGTTACAATGATATAGGAGGAATATTATACATAATTAACACTAATAAATTCAATAATGTAAATGGAATGGACAAATTCCTGGAGAGACAAAAATGACTAAAATTGGCGCAAGAGTAAATAGAAAATATAACTACTATTACTAAGAAGTTTGAACTTGTAATTAAAAAACTTTCCAACAAATGAAATCCTAGAACCACATAATTTCTATCAAATATTAAAGTAGGAAATTATTCCAAGCTTCACATAAATGCTTTCAGAAAATAGAGAGTAGAAAATACTTCTCAGTCAGTTTTGGAGACCAGCATTATTACCTTAAAACAAAAAATCAGAAAAGGACATCCCTGATGCAAAAGTCAGGCAAGGCCATTGTAAGAAAAGGAAACTACGGACCTTATGAATATAGATGCAAAAGTCCACAGAAAAATATTGTCAAATTGAATAAAGAAGAATAATTAAAATTATGTATATCATTTCCAAATGGGTTTTATCCCAGGATCTTCACATTACAAAGCACTGCTAAAAGAAATTGAAAAGGACCAGCAATTCCACTCCTAGGCACCTACCCAATATTTATAAAAACACGTATCTACACAAAGCCTCATGCATGAATGCTCATAGCAGAATTTTTTCATAATAGCTGTACAGTGAAGGCAAACCAAATTTCCATCAAGAAATGAATGAATAAACTTTGGTTAATAATACAATGCAACACTAATCAGAAATAAAAGAAAAAAACTATTGATTATTGGAACAATTTGGATATATCTCAAAAAAAATCATTCTTAGCAAAAAAAGCCAGACCAAAAAAATAAAAACTATGTAATTTTATTTACATGAAATTCTTGAACAGGCATAACTGCTGTATAGTAATAGAAATCATCTCAATGGTTGCCTAATTCCAGGAAATTGGGGAAATTGACTACAAAGAGTAACAAGGTTATCCTTTGAGCTAATAAAAATATTCAATACTTTGATTATGATAATGTTTGCAGATTGATGTACAAATTTGTCAAACCTCATCCATCAGTACACTTAAGTGTATTTTTATGTAAACTATACATCAATTAATTTCACATTAAAAGATGAAAAACAATAATGAAACTAGTTCACTTCTTTTTTTATTTTGGTAAATTTTTAGAAAATGTTTAAGGTAAATTTGTAGAGTAAATGGAAAACTTGTTCATAAGAAGACTCTCCCTTTAAAAAACATGGAAAATTTTTTACCATGATTTTATGTAAATAAAATCCTTCAAGGTATAATGACTAATAACAAAAAACTGGCTAATTATTAATAAATATTATATAAAGAAGTTTTACATTCCAAATTCCTTAATATACCGTTTCCTCCCTCAGTTGTGAGCTTTTCTTTTACATTTGAAACTCTGGGACTAAACGAAATAGCTTTCCAAAGGTTATCATCATGAATCTCAATGTTTATAAAGCCTTCATTAGACTTGACTACATAACTGTAAGTAAAATTATCATAAATTCTCACTTACAAGATAATATTTAGAAAAAATTTTTAAAAATTTTAAAGTCATCTAGACTGTTAATAACTTTAGAGAAAACTAACCTAGTTCACAGGCTGCTGTTTTAGAAATCAAACATTTAGATGTTTTATGTAGATGATACATTATAGAAAAGCATATTGATGTTTTATTCTGAAGTTTATCTAAGCCTTTTTAATGCCTATATGAGGCTTTAATATTAATATGTCTGATTGAAATGTATTTTTATGAAATTACCTGTTATAGATTTGTAAGTATTTCTTTACCTATAAAATTCAATATGTTTAAATAAACAAAAATAACATCAACATAAGAGCATCATTAAAATATTTAACGTAATTATTCTGAGGAATAGAACTGTAAGTTATACCTTGTTATCTTTAGGAGAAAAGAAATAGAGTTTGTTTCTAGTCAAGGAATGCATGTTATATAAGCCTTCTAAGAGGTTTTGAATATAATGAACTTAATGAAAATTAACACAATGTGAAACAGCAGAGAGGGAATCATGACCAGCATAAATCGATGTTCAGTCTAGAAGTTCTAAAAAGATCATATTATAATTTTGAAAACAATTATCTTAAGAGGTCTTAATAACAAAAAGGCAATAAAGCTGTTATGGTCACTCTTAGGAGTGTTCCCCTTGACCTTATTATTGAACTATTAACATAAAACACCCAAACTGTGTTGTAAACTCGGTGACCTCCCCATCAGTTAACACAAATGCTTTGTATTCTGAGGCAAGGTCAAAACACCAAGTCAACCAAAGATCAAAAGGTTTTGTGGCATAAATAACATATATTATGTAATTTTCAAAGAGGTTGTGACCTGACTCAATTATAAACAAGATATAAAAATGGATTTTTATTTGCTTTCAAAATATTGTGGATTAATTTAAATACAGTAATTGTAATCTCTTTTCCCATACATAGTTCCCATCCCATCTCAGTTTTCAAAATCTTTACCAGGAAACACTGGCTTCACATAAACAAAATAGTACTTCCATTCTAGTGTGCGTACATTTAATAAAAGCCTTTCAGTTGCAAATGAACATTTTTATTTAACTTTGGAGGATTGATACTTACTTGTGTTCTATATTTGTAGAGACAGTACATCTGCTGACTTCCAAAGTATTACACATTTGCTGAGAGAAAAGGTCTTAACTATTTAGTGTTCATGGATTTACTAGTCTCACTTATTTTGAGTGGCTTATAAATAAAAAATAAATGATACACTTTCTCTTTTCCTCTGCATGAGATATGTATCATAGTAAGTTTATGCAAAATTGATCACCCTTCATAGTCAGTTTAAGAAAAAAATCTCCATAATATTTGTTTTTGGGAAATCTGACAGCAGTACAATTTCTTTTCAATAGTAAAATATTCAGATTTGTTTTTATGCTTATATGAGAAACTATGAAAATGCAACATCTCATTTATAAAGTGATGTTTAAGATGTTAGATGAGTGAGCAAAAATGAACAAATTGTGCCTAAGGAGTGCTCTTTTATACTCTGAAGTAAAATTAGCTAAAATTGAGATTTCATAAAACTCACCTTTATAAATATTAATATTGTATTTTTCCAAACCACTATTTTGCTTCCCTTTCTCAGATGTATCACACATATTATCATAATAATAATCTTAAAATAGAGTGAAAGTTGGCTGGTAAAATTGCCTGTAGGCTGGCATTATTGTGAAACCATCAAGAATGAAATGCTGAATCAGGGGATATGGGGTAGTGTCTTCCAGAAATTAATTCCAGTTGAGACTTTGTGATACCTTAATCACATAATCCTGACTTACCAAAAATCATTCTTAAGAAAATGTAGTGTTCAGGATAACTTCTGGGAATACAATTTTATGATCATCTGTAAGAAAGGCAAAGGCAACATAAAATGCACAAGCTTTTGCTCTCTGTGAACCTCAAAAACTTTAATGATGACTGAGGACTGAAAAAGTAATTTGATTTCTTTATTCACTCAGTTTGAGGCCTCTGTTGACAGTGCTGGTTAATTCCAACTGATGTTGTTTTACTCTTACCCATTTTGTTCACTGAGAAATACACTGGCAGAACCAACTTATTTCATACTTTTAACTGAAAAGCCTACAGTTTCCATTTAGTTGGAAGATGAGGTATAAAGTGACCATAGACAATGATAACATATTCTACTTATGCTTATTATGTTATTTTAATACTCAGTTTTTTGTTTGGGAAAAATAAATCACATAAATTAAGTCTGCACACAAGCAAGTGAAGAACCCCATAAAAATGGACAGAGTAATGTTGTCCAGTATTTCTGTGAAACATACAGAGGTTTTCTCAGTCTCACCTATAGTGTTAAATCTCAATTACCTCAATATGACAATTTTACTCATACAATTTTGCAAACAATTACCATTCAGTGGTTTGATTGACTTCAACAGTTGGTTGAGTGTTTTCAAAGTGGCTGTCACTTTGGAAGATTTTAATAAATTTGTCTTTTCTCAGAGTAGTTTCTCTGTGTAAAGAAAGTGTGAATAACAATTCTTTATTATGCAGTAGGCTGTCTTTAGCAAAACTAGAATGACTATAATCTTCTGAAGGGTGAGAAACTCATCTTATATACATTTGAATCTTCTTTAATGCCTAGCACAGTATCTGGCGTATACAGGGTACTCAAAGTGCACTGATTTAATTTTATTAGCTTTTGGGAGAATATTTTGTGCGAAATATAATTCAGTGAAATCTAGCTCCAGCTTTTGTTAAAAGATATGGTAGGAGGCAATTTGAAGCCAGCTACTCATGGGAAGTGTTTTCTGGTTAGAGTTGCAATGCTGCTGAGGTATAATTTGATGCCTAGTTTATCTTGTTTCATGTGATAGTGGTCTTTATTCTTATATACTTTGACTTCATTTTTTATAGAGCTGATTCCTACCTTTCTCCTTTCACAGATACTGTCTTTTTCTCTCTGTGTATAAGTCTTTGAAATTTTTGATCATACATTTTGACTGAGAAGAAAGTTATAAAGAAATAAATATCCACAAGCATGTGTATGTGCAGATAATATGCATATCATGAACACAAGAATGATCTTATATATGCAATTAGAAATGTTTTTAAGTGTGTAGAGAATGACTAAAATACATACATAATTATTTATAAAAATTCTATGCAACTTTTGCACATAATGACTGAAATTTTTAGTTTTGGTAACTTTCATGCATTGCTAATATAATGAATTATAAAAGAACATATAAAATGCAGATATTCCATTTGAGTTCTAATATTTAACTTTGGGATAACATTTCAAAACAAAAGCTTACCTACATCTTCACAAGGAAAAAACAATAAAGAAAATGTGTATACATCTTCATTTATAACAAAGAGGAAAAATTTTTAAACCCTAACTTCTTACAAACTATCTTTTAAAAATTGGATTTTAATTAGCCAATCTATAGTATAAGGTAAGTACAGTTCTACATTATTTGAAGTGCCAGATTTCATACTTTAACTATATCTAACTAGGAAAGTGTATATGTATACACATACATACACACAATAATGAAAATATATGTGTGTATATATGTATTTACATATATCCACAGGAACATTAACATTATTACAACTAAAAATTCTTGTCAAGCAATTCTACAAGCACATCTGATGTTATTTTTAAAATTAGGGAAGAGATAGTGTTTCACTCGTTACTATTTGCCTCGTTGAATAAATTTAACATCTACATGTGCACAAGAAAGAATTAGCCAGGAACAATTTGCCTTCAACCTTTAGATAATTTGAAATTGCCATTTTGTGGAGTTGCATTTTTTCCTATAAGTTCATCCTATCCTATGTCTAGGTATCAAAAAATGGCTATAAATCTAACACTCAGTTACAGTTTCCTCTCAGCTAAAAATACTTCATTTCACAAAAATATATAAATCATTTTTAGGCAATTTTGTATAAGGAAATATAATAATATAAAGGCCCTCAATGTCCAGAATTGTTATTCCAACACTTTTCATAGACAACTCTTCAAGAACTTTGGAGCAAAAACAATTCTTGTGACTCTCATTGAATTAGAAGAAGGG